>VWZY01010675.1:87281-98641 GCA_013399075.1 Chloroceryle aenea | reverse complement strand
AATGAAAAAATTTAAATACCTTCATGTTTTGGTAAAATTAAAGCCAAAATCTGACAGTCTGAAAAATATTCCCATGACAGTGATGTATCTTCTTCTAGATAACAAAAAATTCTCCATTGTGGCAAATTCACAGGCTTTTTAAAACATCAGCCTGTACGGGTTGCGTGGGAATAAAGATTTTTTCCTTGATCATTTTCTTTTTCCATTGGGCATGGTCTAGTCCAAACCTGAGATGAATTCTAGGTTTTATTGTCTGAACTACAGTGATGTTAGGTTTGGACATATGATCCATTCAGGTCAATAGTCTGTCTTCACTTCTCAGTGACTTTCTGGCTATTTTCAAGCACAGTAAAGGAGAAAGAATTCTCTGATTGAATTCAGAGTGAACTGATAAGTGATAAGTTTTGGCAAACAGGGTGGATGGGATAAATCTGCATCAACTTTTGAATACCAAGTAGATAGGGAGTTGGAACAAATAGAACATAGCCTTTCTTTCTATGGACAGGGACAAGGAGTGGGATGAAGATCCCTAAAGTTTTATCATGACTGAAAAAAAAGAAGTAAATTATCAGAGCTGTGACTTATAGAAAGATACAGCAAGGATGCAGAAGAAACTGAAGAGAGAGTCAAACACACAAAATAGTTTCAGGGACACATAGGTTACAACTATACTGTCATCTCCACTTGTGTCTGAGGCTGTGATGGAGCCACCTCTGGTCCATTCTACTCAGATGCTTGCCCTCAGCGGTAAGCTTCAGGATGGGACAGTCTGAGCCTATGGAAGAAGCAGAGAACCAAACGTTTGACAGAATTACAGGGTCCACAGATATGCTTATGCCATACATGACAGATTTATGAAGGGAAGTTGGCAGTTTCTTTTTTTTTGTTTCTTTTTTTTTGGCTTAAAAAGTCTCCATGGGTGTCCTAACAAGGCCAAGGGAGAGAATTTCACTTCAGTTTGAAGCCTTAAGAATCTCTGCTTCATTTGTTTTCAAAACGATGTATATATTTTGGTGGTTAAACAGGATTGTTAAAATAATTTTTTTAAAAAAATATCCCATTCTTATCTCTTGTAAAAGGTTACATGGAATTTAAAAAAAAAGCGGTGCTGACTTGTTTGTAGAGATCAGGATTATACTTTGTATGTGTTGCAAATGAAAATCTGAACTTTCTCAGGTGTGGTCACTAATGGTTTCTTCCTCATTTTCTGGTGCCTGACTTCAGGCCCTGGGGTCTGATTTGTGAAAGTGTGTGCTGGGTCACAGCAGTAATGAAAGAGGGACTGTGCACTCAGCATGTACAATGCTATGTGAAGGAGTCTAAAAAAGGAAGTTCTGCGTAAAGAGTTATTCAGTTCACTCAACTTTAAGCACAGAATACAGCCTAATACCCTGTCTTCTGAGCTGGTGGAGAATTGTTCTCTGGAGAGGACTCTCTCTTCCCATTGATTGCCAATGGCATACGGTTAGATGGTCTCGATAGCTCTGCTAGCAAACATAATGTTAGAAGTTGGGTGACGTGAACCTCTTTGCCTACAACGTGAACGTGCTATAGGAATCACTCAGGTGGTGTTACAGGGACCACCAGATCACCCACAAGGCTAATAACATCTCTTTTGTTTGGAGCAGGGTTTAAAGACTATGTGCTAGATAACATCTGGGGACACATGCATTGGGAAGCATCAGCAGTGCAGAAGACTCTGCCTGAGCTAGTCAAAGTCTCTTTATAGTCAAGGGAGAGAAGTGCTTCTCCTTAGGGGGTGATTCATTTCACTCTAAAACACACATTTAAAATGGGTCAGCTCTTAAAATGCCTCTTTCTTTCCCCTGTTTAGAGGGAGAGCCTGGAGCAGCTATCTCAGTTATAAACATCTACTTATGGGATCTCCGCAAGCAGATGAGGTGAATCCCATAGTTGGTAATCAACAGTGGGAAAGCATATAAAGAATTATTATGTACAAAATGAGACTTATTCAACCTGGCTGTTGAATGAGTCAGGACACCCATGGAGTGAACAACGTCTTCATGTAATTAAAAGTGGCTTCATAATCAACAGCCACAATGAGAGAAAAGGCAAATAGCACTGGCAACTGTATTTCTGCTATTTACTAATGTCTGAGTGCTTGACTTTATAAATGCAATATGCAATGTCTATGTGTGTATATATGTATGCAAATGCATGCAAATATTGTAAATTTTTGTTCAGCTTTTTCTCTGCATTTATTACGAGCCAGAATGTTTGCTGATGTAAACAAAGGTAGTTCTATTTTCTTCCATACCTTTATGACAGTTTCTTCTAACTGAAGATCTGGCCTAGTTTATGCTGTATGTCGTCTTTACCACAGACATATAAAGAGAATCAATATATCCACAGTTATGCTGATGCATCTTCACTTACAATTGCTGACATGATCCAAAACTAAGTGGCAACATCCTGGTGAATTAGATCATTTTTCTTTCTGTTTTGTCTAAGCTTCTCTTACAAGACTTCTTGTACGACTTAAAAATAAGTTCAGGATGAGTATAGTAGCACCAAATCTCACTTATATTGGAGAGCTGACTGACTATAAGCAGTGCAACTTCTGGATAGGAGACATTGTTAACACTATTTTGAGAGGAAGGAATGCATTTTCTTGCCAAAGGACTAAGAGATTTGGATACCACTATGAAACAACTAGTTGGTACATCTGTCTTGATGAGTTTTAGAAAGTGAAAACTGAAAGTTCTTTAAAGCCTTAAAATCTGAAGGAACGTTATTTAATGCTTCCAAGAAGCCCTAGACAGAAAAATGGAGTTGGACAATTAAATGTTTCCCTGAAGGACATAATGTATTTTACATGCTATTTCTCAAATCTCTTTGACTTAGAAATTGACTGTTTGGTTCCTGATTTTCACTGGACTACTGTACAGAGAAGACTACACAGTACCAAAGTACATTACTTTTTGGTGGCTTCATGTAGTGTATTCTTGTACTCCTGAATATGACAGGGAAGGGGCTTTAGTCTAAAAGAAAAGCGCCAACCTGCCCTGTAGCTACAGACTGGGGCTTTATGGCCATATACTTAATTTTGTTTCTAGTATGTTTTTTTTTTTTAAAAATGGGTTACTCATTTTAGCCCAAAGTCCAAACATTGTCATTACTGAAGGGTGTTACACATACAAATTAATGATAGAGAATTCTTTGAAAGTTTCTGGCTGCAGAAAAATAAAAATTCTAGCAGAATCAGGTCATGCCACTGGTAGCAGACACATCCTGACTTTGTATGGGTGAATATCTAAGAGTGGGTGAGAGAGACAGTATTCCCTGTCTCTCTTATACCTTACATGTGGTTCCCAGAAACAGGATAATGATGGGGAATGTTCCTAGTACTAGATACTTTAATCCAAGCTTGATTCCTAGTGAAGCTCCCATCTTTAATTTCCAATCCCAAAGTAATATTAATCATAAAGGATGTGGTAGGTGGAATATATACTCAACTTGGAGAAAGAGGAGGGAATAGTAGCAGTTAGAGTGGTCAGGGAATTACCTTGCTTTCTTTAATTCATACAGAGAAGGGATGTCAAATCTTTAATATTTGAAATACATTGTCACCCTTCACCAGAAATGCTTGTAAAAACCAGCAACTAGATCCCATTGGAAATGGTATGTAACCTCACTCTACTTTTTCCGCACATGAAACAGACCTTTGGAAGATAAAACTCCATATAACCAAGCCTGGCCATGCTGGTTTTTGTCACTGAAGTGTTCTAAAGAATTCAGTCTAGAGAGGTTCCCTCTGGAAACCCCTTTTGGGTTCTTCGGCAGGGTTTTAAACGACTTGAAGAGAAAGGGGATAATATCAGGCTTGTCTGTGATAAGCTATGAAATGACATGGCATCGTTAGAGGGTTAGGGTATTAGTTAGGGCCCTCAGTCTATTGCTTTGAGGTGTGTTGGATACACTCTTATGGACATGAGCTAGGAACTCCTGACACAATAGAACCCAACAGGGAAACATCTCTGAAATATCTCAGAGGTATTAAGGCGGGTTCTTCTAAGAAGGTGACATGGTTGACAGCCCAGCTGAAGTGCCTTACACCAATGCACACAGAACAGACAACAAACAGGAGGAGATGGAAGCCACTGTATTGATAGAAAGCTACAACTGAAACGATGTGGGAAGAATCTCATGCAGCTATTGATGACTATAGGCTGTTCAGAAGTTAAAGATGAAGGAGCGTCAGAGATGTTCCCCTCTACATCAAGAAATAGATATTTTTTTCCCCTAGAGTTCCACTGAAGGTGTATTTCCAAATGCACTTTTCTGTTCCACTCCCCCCCAGTAAAAATGGGGTTTTTTTGGCTTTAATCTGAAGCTTTACCCTTTTTTATCTTCTCCTGGGAAACTTTCTGCTGTGCTGTGAAAGTGCTAATTAATGAGGAATTCTAGGTTTAGTTTTGTCAAATATGGTCATACCTACATGTGTCTTATGCTATACAAAAAAAAAGAATTGAAAACCAGGAATTTCAGGGCCTTTTATAAAAGATGTCATAATAGAGAGGTACTTCTTCACCTGGACTTTTCTGTCTGCAATGAATCATGGATTATTTAGAAAAAGAAGCATGAGAATCTGTGGTAGTAAGGCAGGGAAACAAAGAGTTCCCTATCAGCCTTCAGGGTTTTAGTTTAAAAAGGGTAGTCTGACCATTTACTCTTCTTTCCACTTTCATTCTTGCTGTAATTGCTGCCAGTGTATATCTGTGGTATCTCATTAATGGAAATGAAAAATGACAAGTTTTGATCCCAGTAAGGTCCAGGGGAACATCATTCATCTAATTCAATTAGCTCAGGAATTCAAGTTACATTTTTTGAGTAAGAATTCCAAAACTATCTTTTGCTCAGAATATAGTGTACTTAACAAAGCACAGTCTGGATGAGTGACAAGAGGAGAAAGTAAGTTTCACACTGTCTGCTTATACAGTGATACGTTAAATCCTCTGAGGTGTTACACACCTACAACTCCCATTGAGGTCTCCATGGCAAGGTTACCTTACCAAATGCTTACCTTCTTTTAATTTCCAGAGTTGGGACCTTCCCTTCTATTTTAGAAAAATCTATGCTTGTAATGGTAGCATTAATTCTACTGAAAGAAGTGAAGGCACTGTTTAAGCCTGGAGGCCAGAATACAAGATGTTTTTCTATGCCTCAGTGTATGCAATATAAGGATGATACCGGTGAAGATGAGTACATCTGAGATTGACATATACAAATGTTATCAAAATAGGATCAGTACAGACTAATCCCTTTCATTTTATCTAACTTGTTTTTAATATGCATCTTTGTAGGTTTTTAGCTACATCCAGTAGCTAATAACACCTTTCCCATGGATTTTTTTTTCTCCTTTCCACTGGGAGATTCAGCATCAACTGCTGTGTTGGACTTGGTTTTCACTGAAATTCTCATAGGGTGAGTTATCTTTCTCTTATCTGGGATAGGATTTGCCCAAGAAGGACTACTCTGAACTGCTTTACAGTGATTCACTCTCGCATTCTGCATCAGCAGTTTATCCAGTTTCTAGAAATGTTGGGCAGAGAAGTGGAACCATGAAAATTCACTAGTGGACAATTTGTTGCTGTTGTTATTTTTGCCTAAGATCCTATCAGAGTTAAATTTGCTATGACAGCTGGAGGTCTAATCTTTTGTCCAGAAACTGCCAGATTTGAATATAACTACTGTAAAAAGGGAGACAAAAATACAAATCTGAGGGTTAAATCTCTGATGGTGTATCTTATCTCAGTGGCTGAACACCATAGTAGCCTTGTGAAAATTATCTCACTTTCTTTGTTAATCAAAAAACAAACAAACAAAAAACAGCGATGATGGGAAATTGAATACTGAGATGATTGCCTTATAAAATAACAATAAAAGAAAGGAAAAAAGCTCCCAAGCTCCTGTTAAACTCACAGGTTTAAAACAATGCTAGGGCATCAGGGCAATCAGATCTGAATTTCCACTTTGTGACTGGTATACCAATGTGACAAGCTCACTATTGAATAGATCTTCCTATTCTTAAGGTCTACATGCTTAATTAAAAAGGTCTATCATGCAGAGAATATAGAGTCAGCATCCCATGCTTTTCAAGGAATTTGCATGCCTGTTTTTAAATAGCCAGCCCAGCTCAACACCAGAATTAAGCGTGATTAGAGGGGAAAAAAAAGGAGAGGGGGGGAAGTATTTTTTCCTTGTGTTCTTTTCCTTAAGGGTCTGAATAGATCACTCCAGTGACTTTCTCCCTCTACTTCATAACAGAGCAAGGATGGAAGTCTCTTTAAATCCTTCGGTTCCTGGAAGAAGAAAGTCAAGCAATAAGATAAATAGAAAACACCTAAAATTAAATATACAAAAAGTGGGAAGATAATTTCTTTCTATATGACAATTACCAAAGATCAAATTAGAAGAGTAACTAATGTTTTGAAATTGCCAGTATTTTACATTTTGATACATCAAACTAATTAGGATGTGTGAAATCATTAAATATAACTAGTTTCAGTGAAGTCAGTTGAGCTATTCAGATAGTCCTGCTAGTTCAGAGAGTTGAAATCATATGCAACAGTGGTGTGCTAGACTGAGTGGTTGGTGCATGTTATGATAAAGAGAAGAAAATGTCTAATCAGAGGAAGATATCAAATAAGGTATAAATTGCAAAGGAAAAATAAATAAATAAGTAGACATATTTAAATTCTATCCAAGCCCAAATCTTCTCTGATTTTACGCATTTATTTGATTTACTCTGTCACTTGTCTGAAAACAGGGCTAATAATTTTCCCATGATCTTAAAATTTTACCAGGATAAAATCCCTTAATGTCCAAATACCATATTGATAAGAGATCATGTGTCTATTGTATTTGTAATTTTCTTTTCACTTGACTACGTTCTCAATGTTTTCTTTCATTTTGTGATTCTATTTAAAGTGAAACATTCCCAAAACAGTCAACATTACCTCATTTATGTTTCTTTTTGACATTTTTTAAGTTATTTAAACTCTGAGCTTTTTATGAATAGAAAAACCCCAAAGGTGATCCACTTCACATTTTCTTTGTAAAATCCTTCCCCTTCCATTGTGTTCCAAATATAATGAATGATGCATCCTGAGTTTCAAAGGTTTTGCTTTTAGATGTGGTACTTCAGGTTAGTAATCAGAGTCTGTTTTGAATATGTGGTGCCTACAGTATATATGAATATGTTAATCAGCTAAACCTAATAGTTCTCACTTGTATTCATGCAAATTAGGTGGCTCTACTTTCTACCAAATATTTTCTTTGGTATTTATTAGAGAAATCAAAATCTCTTTCCACCCATAATAAGTACTAATATTTCATGTTAACACTTTAAAGGGCGTGTTTTATTTTAGCGTAAACTAATCTCATTGAACAAAATTCTATCTAAAGGCAATAAAAAGTTACAATTTGTTCCATGACAAATAATAAAAATGGCCTTTAAATTTTATATGAATTTGACCTTTTGGTTTGTGCATTTCAATTAAACCTTCCTCATAATCCAAAGGGTGTATGTACCTTGTGTGCATTTGGCCTTCTGTAGAGGTATCCAGCTGTATTCCCATTGACTCCTTCCATGTAGTGTTGGCCTTTCTTGACCCTCAGTCCTATCATACTCTTATTAAGAAAGGCTGGGAATTCTTCTGTTTGCTACAATCAAATCTGTTATGTAACTTGTACTAACTGGAATCCAAAGTGAAACCATTTGGGTTTGGATGTTTCCTGCTTTTTAAAAGGAGTCAGAAATGGTAAACACTTTATAAAATCTGGGCATATTCTTTGTAAGGTCGCCTGTGGACCCTGAATCAGTAGCTGTTAATCCTTTGAGTCACCTTATTGAATTCCAGGATGGCCCTAGAGTTGAGATGAAGCCTAAAAAGGCAATTCACAAGAACTCTGCAAGAGCAGCCATCTCTGTTATTCTGAGCAGAGCAGCATTTCAGACCATGCTGAGCTCTCTTATGGTCTTTGCCGATATAAATAATGTTTTTTGTTAATAGCAAAAATATTTTTTTTGTGTGTTAATAACTTGTATTTCTTCATTAAGAACTATTGGAATGAATCTTACTATTTATAGTAATTATAGTTAACTACATTGATTTTATTTCAGGATCACGCTCCAGCTATTTTCTTCTGACGTGGAAAAATAAAAGGAACTTCGTTGTCCAACACACAAAATGTTTCTAACATACTAATATCCTGCATGAAAAATAGAAGGACCTGAGGGTAGCTACCCTATCCTCAACGCAAACAAAATACAACTTTGATGAGGACACCATCAATGCCACATCTAACTCCATGTTTTTCAAGCTAACCTCATTCTCATATGTGACTTGTCTGATGAGACTAAAAGCTCCCCAGGGCCAGGACCAGCTAGTACGTGGTGTTTACTCAATGCCTAATTGCATAGTGGAGGCCCGTACCTGATTGGCCCATAGGCACTGTCGTAATTAACATGATTAATAATATGCATTCTGTAGAGAAATAGCTGAGAGTAGTTTCCAAGGCTTGAAGCCTTGAACTTCTTTTGTAGCTTTAAACATACTTTTAGACTTAGTGGCTTCAAACCCACTCATTCTGCGATCAGCAGAACTAACAAAGCCTGGTTTTCACTGGCTTTATGTCTCATGGATAGACTGTGACATGTTAGGGAAGGTGCAAACCCTGATCCTGTGGCTGAAATGTTCAAAACCACATTCTCTTGTGTGGCTTTTTTCGTGTATAATGAGAGTAGGCTCACGCTGCAGCCTGCCGTTAATGGCTGTGCTCACAGAGTGTTTCTCTGCTACTCAGATGCCTCTGAAGCTTGTAGCAATTTAATATCCTTGACACCTCCAACCCCCAGCTAAATTTGATTGAAATGAACTGATCAGTCTGTAAAGTGAGACAGACAGACAGATAGGCAGAGGCACATGAGTTCTTTGACCATGATAAGCCTCATTTCCTTCAGTAACCAGGGTAAAAAGGAATAAAATGTGTGACGCTTTTGGTTTAATTTTCTTTTGTTTTTCCTAGGGCAAACTATCCCTGGCATTAAAACCAGAGGAAACCCAAAGTCAGAGTTTGGAAAAAAAAACAACAAAACAAACAACAGAGAAAAGCTATTCCAGGAAAAAAAAAAAAAGGAAAGGGACTTTTTTCTAGTTTCTCTCTTTAAAAAAACAAACAAACAAATGAAAAACCCCCAAAACCTACAATAGAAATCAAACTCCAGAGCTTTAATGGAAAAAAATTACATTTTTTTCAGGGACAAAGGAGAAAATTGTGGGGAGGGGGGGCGGACAAAACAAAACAAAACAAAAAAAAACCTGAGAGACTGTCAGATCAGCTCAGGATCTCCATTAGAATTCAGAGTGCTCCAGAGTAATTACAAAACAGCTGTAATGGAAAATTGGTAGTCAAACCCATTTTCCACCAACTAGAACGGTGAATGGGCTCCATTATGTTCCTAATTCTCATTAACTTCATTTGCATAGGAAACAATGAAGGAATACCTAATGAGTTAGACTCAGCTAGCAGCAGATCGATACCCCTGTGAACAGGGGTTCGACCCATAATTACAGGACATGTGGCAAAGCCAGAATGTTTCTCCTCTTACATAGGGGAGATAGAAAGGTTGGCCTTGCTGTTGTTATTTATTTAAAGGCTGGAAATGTAGTGCCTGCAGAGGGGGGAATCTGTTGCTGTTTGGAGGTGGTGGAGGAGGGAGGGTTAGGTTTCTTTCTTTCTTTCTTTCTTTCTTTCTTTCTTTCTTTCTTTCTTTCTTTCTTTCTTTTCTTTCTTTTCTTTTCTTTTCTTTTCTTTTCTTTTCTTTTCTTTTCTTTTCTTTTCTTTTCTTTTCTTTTCTTTTCTTTTCTTTTCTTTTCTTTTCTTTTCTTTCTTTTTTTTCTCACTTTGTTCTGTGGTGTTTAGGAAAAAATGTATTACTCGACTTTCTCTTCTGTATTAAAATAGCAAATTCTTAAAGGCTGCACTTGTGGATGAAGTTTAAGAGCTGGTATGTGCCGATGCTGTACACTGAGGGCTGCAGCAAGTGCTCTCCCTGAAAGTATTTCAGGCCAACTCAAACCTGTATAAATACATGTCATGTGTCAGCATGCCTGAGCCTTCCTACCCAGCCAAGAGGCACAGCCTATTCACCTGGGCTCAGCTCTGTGCAAACACAATCACATGGTATTAGAGGACCAACAGATGTAAATACCACTGGCTCAGAGCACTTGTGTGTCTCTTTGCAGTGTAATCCGGGGAAGGTCTGGGTTCAATTCCCATTCCTGGCAGCAGGACTGTATTTGCTATCTTGGACATGTGCATTCAGTTCTCTGGCCTTTAACTCCTGTCTGTGGAACAAGACTAGCAAATCCTTGCTTTGGTTTAAATCCTAAACTTTCTGAGGAAGGGTCTGGTTGATCCAAAAAATTAAGGTGATCTGAAAGAAGTATATTTTCTCTTACAGGTAGAGATTGTGAGCAAGGTGGGAGTCTATTGCTTCTGTAAATAAGTATTTTTTTTTTTTCTGATTTTCCTGACTTGCCAATCCTGTGCCAAGATCATGCATAGAGATATCAAGACAGCTACTTGAAATAGCTGAATCTCCCAGTGGTCTCATGGATTAATTTAGTCTCTATTGCTCTTTCTGAGTGAAATTTCCCCTGTGAAGAAGACTTCCAAAACAACAACAACAACAAAAAAAAAAAAATCCAAAGCCAGCATTATGTGAGTCCTCAAAAGAGTTTTAAATTAATGTTACCATATTTTGGTATGTAGTGCAGCTATGCAGTCCTCACAATGCCAGAGGGAACATGCTGTAGCAGATTCTGTAAGAAATGAATAAAAAGAAATAGTTCCTGCCTTAACAAGCTCCAATCTATCCATATCAAGCAAACAGAGAAAATATTCCTATCCCCCTTTTACAGACCTTATCCCCCTTTTACTTAAGTCTCTACTTTAGTCACTAGATGATTCAGTAACAATCCCAATGTCACACAAACAACCTGTGGCAAAGTTCGGATATACAGAGAGGGTAGTTCAATCCCAGGTCAATGCACTTATTTCTGTAATATCATTCATATAAGCAAAACTGAAAAGGTATATAGATTTTGCTGTCTGACCATGCTAATTTTTTTCCATGCAACATAAGAGGATGTATTATTAGGGAGCTATGCCCTAGCTTCAGGAAGCTCTAGGGGACATTGTGATTCTAGGAATCAAGACAGTAAATAGAGAGTCATATCATAGAATCATAGAATCATAGAATAGCTTAGGTTGGCAGGGACCTAAGAAATCACATAATCCAATCTCCCTGCCATGGGCAGGGACTCCTCTCA
>VWZY01010675.1:59006-71260 GCA_013399075.1 Chloroceryle aenea | reverse complement strand
TTCCATCTTATTGGGGGGGCTTTAAAAAATAAAAAAAAAAAAAAGTTTTTTTTTTAAATGAAAACCTTCCTCAAAATAGTGAACATCAAGAGCTAAAGGAAAGTGGTTTAATTTTTAATGTGGTCCGTACTAATATTATCATATTCCAGAGGCGATGGAATCTATTTGGTGATAACCACCTTAGTCACATCCCCACACTACCAATCTCTTATTATCTTTCTTCTCTTTAATAAAACTCACCTGTGTGCTGATGCTCTTTTTCTGGACATCATGCAGCTCCCCTGAGGGGACAGATAGGCAATGGTTACGTTAATTATTAAAACACTGACTGGGAATATTCATGGGAACTACAACATGATTACTGACACTACTAAATAGCTAGAAAAGTTCCTGATACAGTTTTGCTTATGACAATTCTCAGTCTTCAAAGCTATTTAGGCATCTCATATAGGTCAGACAGCATTCTTAATAGGCAATTGAAACCTTTTCTTAAAAACTAAGGAAGTTCTGTAGTATGGGATGAGGGCCATTTCATGATACTCAGATCCAATGTCAAGGAACAGACCAAAAAAAGTGTAATTTACTTGTACTGACATAGCCACAGAGTCTTACATGTTATTGACTGAGTTCTGGATCACCTTAGCTCAGAAACTATGACATACACCCACAAACACACAGAGGAGAGAACAGAGAATGAGGAAACACTTGTTTGCATGTATGGCACCAGCACATATCCTTAGTGAATGATACTGATTGCACTGAGTGGAAAACACTGTCTTTTTACTCATCATGTTTTTGGTCAATTTTGACCATTTTCTGCCTTTGAAAAAGGAGTTCTTTGGGTCATAGACTATCTTTCTTTATGTTTATGACTAACTCTTAGCACAAAGCACCATACTTCTACTGCAGTTAATGGAGCTATGACAATTCTCATTAACTTATAGACCTTCACCTTGACCTCTCATTGGCAAAATAATGCAAGTGTTAATACAAAGAAAATGCCCTTCTGAAGATATTTATGGAAAACTCTATATTGAGACTCATTCTATTGTGTCTTGTGTTTTCTAGTAAGAAAACACCATCCTTCTCAAGAATATTTGCTAGATTTTACACAACTAATTTGAAGATCACTATAACTCCTTCTAATAATAAAGCAGACCTTTAAGATGGATTCCTTCTTTCAGTGAAATAACAAGAACTGAACAACAATTCTGAGAAAAAGGAGAGAGAGAACACTTTTGCTGAAGGATTTTCAAGAATATAATCCTAGTAAACTTGTTTTGGGAGAACAAATGAAACATAATGGTGCAACAAACACATTAAAAAGTTGCCATATAAACAGAGGTATTTTTTATTTGTTTGTTTCTCTCCTTCTTGTGTCATCCATGGCCTGTCTGGAGGCAATGAGACTGACACTTGTAATATCCTCCCTCTCAAGACGTCTGTCGTCTGGGAAATAATGAAGGGAATTGAGCTTGTTTCAGCAGAGATCAAGATTTCTAATGGGAAAGTGGTGATGGAGATTGTCTGAATGCTTGTGCCCTGAGCATGGATGAGTTAGTCAATGTCAAAACATAAACCATCACTCAAGGAATGTGGATAACCTCGTTTGTCTCCACAGCTGCATTCTGTGTTGGGAAAACTCCATCATGTGTTATGATTTTTTAATTATTTTTTAAATTATTTTTTAAAACATTTTCTTTTTTAAATGTGCAAAGAGGTAAAACCTTTGTGCTAGGTATACAAGTCTTTGCCATCTTTTTCAGATATGAGAGATCTGTATTATACAGGAGTCCTACTTGTACTGGTTTTCTTTTCTGTATATTTGTGTAATCTGTAGCATCTTTCATTAACTCCAGTTGTGGTCAGCTGAGGGTTTACTATTAGCCTTAAGAAAAGATGGATTATGCTAATGCAAAGAAGTTAGAAATACCATATAAAATAAATATTATATGTTATTTCTTTTTCCCTTGGCTGCTTTGTCTACTGAGACTGAAAGCTGTTTGGAACTGGAATTGCTTCTTCTTATGAGTTTGCACAGTGTCAGTAAGTGAGACTTTAGTCTGACCTGTACTCTCCAAATTCTAGTGTAATATATGTAAGCACATGGTTTGCAATACATCAGTGGTCATTACTGAGAACAAGAAATAGACAATCTTCTCTTGGAAATGTCTTAAATAGTTGATTCTGCCTTGGGGAAAGAACTACATGGATTACACACCCTCTTAAGACCATTTGTAATACTATTTTTCTGTGATTGTATCTAATACATACTCTGCTGGCATTAAGCCATTTGAAATCTGAAGTAGGACTCCTCTTTCATTGTAAAGGGAAGTGAGGATTGTTCCACATGAAAAAACAAACAACCAAAAAACCCCCCAAACCAACCAACCAACCAAAAAACCCCACAAAAACAAACAAACAAACAAACAAAAAACCCCAACCAAAATAAAACCCCAACCCACACACACAAAAAAACACAAATGAAACAAACCAAAAATGTTCTGATGCTCTGTTTCTGGATTGGTTTAATTAAAAAAAAAAATGTTCCTGAGTCAGATGTTCAGAAGCAGCCTTTTGGATTGTATCCATTTCCAATTGTACATCTGTTGTTCTTTATCTCATGGAATACGTTTCAGATATAGAAATCACTTGCTGTGCATTAGGTAGAAAGACGTGTCGGAAAGAAAAGCACAGGGGAAGCACACTCGTCTTTTGAAGGGAGTAATAATACCTAACAGCTTCTGTAAGTCACTAATGTCACTGTCATAGTTACAAAGATGATTTTGTCTGTGTTCTTTCTCTGGTCTCCTCTCATTCTTTGCTTAGGTGTACTGCATGTGTTCTGTAGTTTTCATGTGGTATTTTGTGTTTCTCCACCTTTATACCAAACCGAAACCACAATATTTGATATATATCAACTACATGTCGCTTTCGAGTTCTCTGTAAAGACCAATATATTTTCTTTTAAGTTATCTAACCAGAGATAGATAGTGGCAAACAGATACCTGCATAACAAGTAGAAGAGAGAACTAGAAAAATAAATACAAAAATGTATAAGTATGTCTAGATCTGCTTACTCTTGTTTCACTACTTATCTGAGTTAGAGGCATCCACTTTTAAGTCATAGGAAAAAAAAAGATGTCCTTCTTTGTTCCTTGAAAAACTACAAGGATGTAATGGGCCAGCCTTCCAGAGGGCATGCTCCTTCCTTAACATCAAAATCCCTGAAGATATTTTTTCTTAAAGCACTATCCTCCATTTCTGAGCTTTCCTTATCATACGTAGAACAAAATGCTTTGTTGCAAGCCTAAAACATGAAATTTTGTCCATTGTGGTGGTCAGACTATGTTACACCCTTGCATCATCTTGGGTCATTGGTTTATGCTGTTTGGTATCTGGATTCAGTCTCTTGTACTGCCTTGTGAGCTCTGATTCAGCATCTGCAGACAGAGCTCTCCCATATTTTTGCTCTAGCTCAGAAGACTTGCATAACAGTGCACACTACAAGCTACGGTTATTCATTCAGTACACGGGCATATTTGTGAACAGGCATTTGTCTGTCTTCCAGAAGAGATAAAGGACAACTCCTACATAAAACTAAAGTATACGTCCATGAAATTATCAGATGTTAATCCACCTCTCTAGATACTGATCTGTATTCTAGATTATTATACCATCTACTGTACAGTTTGGGGATTTTTTTTAATCCGGTCCCCTGGTGTGAACTTCTGAGTAAGAATTCCAGTGATGAATGAGTTCTGGTTGTTTGGTTTCTTTTTTTTGTTGTTGTTTGTTGGTTTAGTTTGGTGGTTTTGTTATTGTTGTTGCTTGGTTTTGGTTTTGGTTTTGGTTTGTTTGGTTGGGGGTTTTTTTTGTTTGTTTGGGTGGATTGTGGTTTTTTGTTGTTGTGGGTTTCTTTGTTGTTTTGTTTGTTTTTTGCTTGTTTATTTGGTTGTTTTTTTTAAAATTAATTTCCATGCCCATTCAGCAGCTGCTTTTGCTAAGTAAAATTCTCTATCAGAGGCTTCTCACTACACAGGGGTCTGAAAGTTCAAGCACAACCCCTGTAGTGTAAAGCCTACATACTCTTCTGTGTTTTGTGAATTGCTGGAAAGTCTCTTATCCTTCATCTAATAATAAATAATTGCAATAATTAGTATTATTAATAATGCAAGATCTCAGAGGGCATAAGCACTGGTAAAACAGAGCATCCAAAAGATTTCTCTGCGCATAGAGATGCCCCCCAAGGAAATAAAATAATCAGAGGGAAATATCTGGAAACCAATGTAACTTTGGGAGAAATGTGGTGTTTCTAATACACTTCCAGTGCTTTATTGAGCAAAACCAAAAAAAAAAAAAATCCCATTAATTATTATAATTGTTGATTATTTGTTAGGCAGTGAAACTACAGTCAGGGTAATTAGTGATTTTTAATTTTCAAAGCTTTAGGGTACCTAGGTGAAAAGAGTTTAGTGAATTTCAGTCAGTCTCAGCCTGGAGAGGTCACAGAGCACAAACCCAGCACAGTGAACACTTCATTCCGTAGTGCTATCTATAAATGGTAGACCAAATAAGACCAAGCAATTAATTTTCTCTGTTTTGTTGCTTGCCAGGAATACTTCAGCATGGAACTCATTCTGTCCAGAAAATCAGTGTCCAGACTATTTTGAGCATTGTAATATAATTGGTAAGCTTTGCGTATCTATTCCTTGAATAGATGCATTTCATCCAATAGAAGCAGGTACATTTTACTTTCAAGGTCAAACCAATCATTTTTAGAAAACATTCCAGAAGAAAACTACTTCACTAGTCTAGAGAATACCATGAAGTTCATGTTCATATGGCCTCCCAAATCTTTCCAGTGGTCATACCCCTCCTCCACTACTGCTTGTAATCTAGCACACAGAATAAAACCTACCCCAAAAGGGAAAGCATGTATCAGACCTAAGCAGATTTAACAGAAAGACTACAGGCTCCCAAAAGATTGCAAGTTATCTCTAGTCTCATGAAGACATGAGAAGACAGGGAAAGACAGAGGCCCTGTGTACATCTTGGAGTAACAGCATTGGTAGAAAGGGCGAGGGAGGCAGCAACCCTCTGGATTTTGATGAGGAGCACAAGAATGTTGTTCCTTCTGTTGAGCAAGTCAACCTCATGGCTCATAAAGCAAGGCTGAAATCAGGAAAACTTCATATCAAATGAAACTCTTATCTTTTGAAGTAAGAATCCTTATTTCCTTATGTGCTTCTTGAATCATTTCCTAGCCTCTCCCAAACAGCACAAGGAGAGAAATTTCATACACAAATGTGCATTTTCTGTTCAGTGATGAACTTAGTACTCCAACCTCTTCATGCTTTGATCTCATGCTTCATCTATGAAACCTAACCCCATGCTTCTCCCCTCCTCCGACCTCCAGAGAAGAGTTTTTTAACAGGAGAAAATCCTGTATCAGCTGGCATAGTGGTAACACTGGGCCTGATTGTCAGCCTTTATGGGCTGGTAGGGTTTTTATGAAATTAGACATATTTGTCTTGATGTTTAGTAGAGAGCATGAAATTCAAATTTGTGTGTTTGGCATTCCGCAGGCCAGCACTTTAATATTCAATGACATAACTTCATTGCGGTTTTGACAACACTATATAAGAGTTGTGCTTACCATTGAAAATTAAAGCTACTGAAAGAGTTGACAACAGCAGAATTGTGAACGCTTCCAGGCTCCTGAAGTGATTGTTATTCCAGTTTGTCTAGAAGTGCTTATTGTGTTTGTAATACCGTCAGTTCCACTTAAAGGCTACTTGAAGTCAATGCAATACAGGTAAGCATTACAGAAATCATTCTTTGTGAACATTTATATCTCTATGGCTAATTTGCATTTTCATTTGCCCATATATTTATTGATTAGAGTATTTCTTGAAATCTTATCTGGGGTGTTTATATTTGTCTATCCTATCTACCTAGATTCTTATCTGGTCCTTGTCTCCCTCATATTTTTGCACCTCAAAAATCACTCGCAGGCTTATATCTTCTGCTCTGAGGGAGGGAATTGCTGTCTGTGTTCCAGAAATTGGAGATTTGTATGCAAGCCCACGAATTATGAAAACTCTCTCTTCTAATTTCCCGTACATGATAGTTACACAGACTGATCTTGCTATGGTTTCTGCAGTGAAAAGGGATTGTGTACTGAGCTTCCACACTCTGGTCCAAAACTAATAGCAGTTGAAAACATTATAAAAATCAACCTCCAAATCATAATAAGTTCAAAATAATGCAGCTGTAGAGCTACAAAATTAATATGTATAAAAGCCAGGGAATTAAGAATTTTACTTTTCCCAGTGCCCTTAACATGCACATCACAAAGTAAATTTGTTTGTTCAGATTTACCCTGATGTTCCCATTTCTTCATATTCTGTCATGCAGAAACTCTACACTGATATGTAGGACTAAGCTTAAATTTATCCTTAACCAATCTGAGGCATGTGAAACACCCCACCTTATCTACATTGTACCTTGCAGTTCAATGCAAAGCTTTCCTAACCGAGTTTATTTCTCAAGAGTGGTATTACAATATAACCTACGATCCTTAGAGTCATATTATCCTCAAAACAATTTAGAAATTAAACAGCAATCTGATTTTTTTATTTTCACTAAATCTGCTCCCTGCAGGCCTGGAGACCCTCAAAGGCAATTGTCAAATGGCATAGAGTAGGACAGTTACTCAGATCCTTTTGGTAGAAAAGGTGGGGCTTGCAGTTAGGTTGGCAGCCTCAATGGCTTGTAGACACTGTCTTCTGATTTTGAGTACTAAAGTTCTTGGCAAATTAAATTGAACTCTAAAAATTCAGTGAAAATTTTTACTTCAGTTAATGTATTAGGTTATAGTGCCTGACTTTGCTGCAGTTATATAAACATTTAAACAGTGAAATAAAAGAAGTAGGTAGTGAATAATCACACTAATGAAGAAAAAGTTCCCATAGAATGTGTGAGACACATTGAAATAAATTTATATGAACCAAATTCTGGTTGTACTAACAGTGCCACGGGAAAATAGAGACTTTCTGGTCACAAAGTGCTGATACTACCTCAGAATTTTTGTATTATTATTTTATGTAAAATTAAAAGAGAATTAGCTCTTTTACCTGATTCTCATATTAAAAAGATGGAAGATCTATGTCTGAACATCAATTAAACCCACTTTTTTTTTTAGGTTAAGAATCTTCTTTCCCTTTCCATCCCATATTTACTCATTTCCAATTTACTTAGAGATGCCCCTGTGTCAATGTAATCCTTTAACCTAATAATTTATTCTTCCTCCTGGATGCTTGTTTCCTTTTCCTATTTCCTTAGGCATTCCAGAAAGCAGCTAGATTTCTTATCACCCTGCAAGATGCAGCCATTCCTGGTTATACACCTATGCACATTTTGGGGTGAATTTAATGTCACTAGTGATTTAGTCTCTGCTAATCACTTAAGCAGTAATGATACCAATGGAATGAACATAGAAAGGGAAATTGAGGATTCAGCCTGATCTGACAGCACTGTCCAAGACTGAACCTATAGATCACTACTTGTGCTCCTCTACTGAGTACTGGAAGAACCAAAGTGAGCCCTCTTAGAGATGGCATTGAGATGTGAAAAGTCTAGGTGATCTGAATCCAGTTCTGAAGATATGCCCTGTTCTATCTGGAGAGCACAAATGTTTGTACATGCTTCTCCATTCATTGGCTTTATTTAGACAATCCATATGAACAAAAATAGATAATGCATAATAAAGGAACAAAGGACTCATTCTGCTGGGTCAGAACAAGAGTTAATGGATTCAGTGTCCTGTCTCCCATAACAAAAAGCTTGCCTTTCTCAAAGAAAAAACATAAGCATTAGCAGAAAACAGAAAATAAATCAAACATATAAAAATCAACCCAAACTTAAATAAAAACTACTGTTATAGGTTATTGAATAATCTGTCCCCAAGAAAATATTATTTCTTAAACCCCCAAAGGTGGCAAATACTTATTATGATTCTTGGTGTTCATATCTGTTAATATGAACACCAAGTAAGTGTATTTTAAGTCATGATATCCTTTAGGAGAAAGAGGCTGTCCAGCTCTTTGGCCTTAATATTCCCATTTTGGTATTTGTTTACCTTTTATTCCTTTTCTTGAGAAGCTAGTCCTTTTCTCCTTGGTGCAGATGATCTCCATGCCAAGTTTTTGCTTTCCCAAACATTGAATTATTTGTGCACAAGCAAAGCATCTGAAACGGTCTTCAGGCATGAAAAGTACTTGCAATTCCCCAACCGCAGATAACTCAAACCTAGAGATTTTAAAGCATTTTGTGAACAACAACAAAAAATCTATTCAGCTCAGAAAGTGAGATACATTTCAGCCTAGAGAAATCTTCCCCATCCCCAAAAGTTTTTTAAACTGCTAAAGGTGTTAAGGCTGCCCTGTAAGGGTTTGATTCAGAGTTTAGCCAGACAATACTCTCATGAAAGACACTGAAGCTCTCTGCAGCAAATTATCAAGTTCAGAGCAGCTGAACTCTAGGCTTTCTGCTCATGAATGTCCCTCTGCAGACTTCAAAAACCTCGAAGCCTCAGAAATCTTGTGTTTTCAAACAACTCCTTTCCAAAGACACTTTAATAGCAAGTGGACACAATTTCCCCTTCCTGATGTAAGAGTTGCTTAAATGTCTTTCACTTTCTTTTTCTCCAACAATCTTTTCCCAGTGGCTCTATTGAATTATGTTAAATCATCATGATAAAAACCTATGAATTATTGCTCCCTCTTTTCTTNAGGCTCACATTTAGAGCACTGGGTCCTGTTCCAGGCTCCCCAGTACAGAGACACGGACAAACTGGAACAAGTCCAGCAAAGGACCACAAAACTGATGAGGGTTCATATGCATTTGGCATATGAAGAGAAAAAGAGAGCTGGGACTGTTCAGCCTGGAGAAGGGAAGGCTCAGAGGGATCATCTTATATCAGTGTGTATAAATACATTAGGGGAGATAGTAGAGAAGGCCCAGTGTCAGGGTAAGAGGCAATGGGCACTAATAGAAACACAGGAAATTCTGTTTAAACACAAGAAGAAACTTCTTAATGGTGATGGTGGACAAACACTACTACAAGATGCTCAGTGAGGTAGCTGAGACTTCATCCTTGAAGATGTTCAGATCTCAAATGGACATGGTCTTGAGCAATTTACTTAAGGTGACCCTTCTCTGAATGGGGGTTTGACTAGAGGAACACCAAAAGTGTATTCCAATCTCACTTATTCTGTGACTTTGTGCTTCTTCCCTGCTTTAAATCCCTAAGACACATGCAGAGAAGAAGTAAGTTTCCATCCGTTTTCCTTTCCTGTCATCATGATATTATGCCTTCAGAATGGTTGAATCTGTCCTTAGACATCCATCCCAGTGCCCATACTCTTCAGAAATATGGTGGCCCCAGCTTTCAAAACCCAACTAATAACTTTTTCTTATGTGACTTTGCTGACAGTTTTTCTTTCTCAAAATCACAGTGTCAACACATCTTTCCAGAATATTTATTTATTTATTTGTGTATTTATTTTTGGTTGTTAATTCTTCTTTCAATCAGCTTTAGATCCCACTAATGCTATCAGGATTTTAGTCTTAGTACTTGTGTAAGGTTTGATCCTATCTGTTGCCTTTAATCCTGTGAGTCATTCTCTCAGCATTAATGATTCCTTCTCATTAGTTCACACAAGGTATGCAGAATTTGGCTCAATTTGAAACACAGAAATAAATCCTGAATTGTTCAGAAAAGAGTTCTATGAATTAGCAAAATATATTTCATGAGTAAAGGCTGAGTAAATGCTTAGTGAATATATAAGAAGTCTTCCAGGAATATCTCAGCAGTCGTACTGGTTTCCAACTGTTCTCACAGGAGCTACTTGTCATGAATTCTAGTCAGCAAGATTGCATTTGTATTTCATGTTGGTACATGCATGGTACTTATGGAAGAAAAAGATCCCTCTTCTGACACCAATCTCCAAGGCTTTGGTTTCCTGTCCAAACACTGACGTGTTGACAGATATAAAGCTCCCCATTTCTCAGGCAATATTGTTCTGATCATGATGGTTTTGACGAAATTCCAGCTTTATCCCCAATCCATTTTATTTTTTATCATGGAGATCGCTTCCTAGTTTCCCTCAGATTACTTAGTAGCTCAGCATCAATAGACAGTGGTACTAAAGGGAATACACTTTAGTGCCTGTACAAAGACCATCCATCATGGAGAGATGGATTTGGGTATTTCTATAAAATTCTCCTCCATGGTTGGCTGAGTGCTGTTCTGCTGCTGTCTAACATGGGAGGATTATAGGTGTCTCACTGTTGTACCTTCTGCTTTCATATTGCAAAGCAAGGGGGTTATTAATAGTGATTGTTTTCAGCTGGAGCTTTTAAAGCTTGTAATACCAAGACATAGGCTTGAAAGCTATTAAATGAACTGCTGGTTCTGCAGCAGAGATGACAGCATCTATCCCTGGGCACTTTTTTTTTGCCTCAGTTTCTTCTTTTTCCCTGCGTAAACAGACCTTATGTTGAATACTTTTTCATTATAGTGCTCTCCTATAGAACACTGTTTTCTAGATAGATGATTCCAAACAATGCTAATCTTTCTTTAATTTCTTCTTTATCTTTTCATCCTCTTTTATGCTCTGACAATTTATACACTTGGCATCAGGCTCTTCATCATCTTTTAGCTCACTCAGGCCTTCTGGCAAATAACAGCTTTCTTGAGGGTCTTCACCCTGAACCCCTTGCTTAGGTTTATTGTCTGGAGGTATTACTCCTTTATTTTCCTTTTTCCTTACATAAATAACTTAGTCTGAGGTTTCAGTGATGAACATGGGAACAGAAATCTTCACTTTATTTATGCCGTGATGGGCAGAGAACTATTTAGAAATGAGGTCCTGGGATGATAAAAGACAGTGCTAAGAAAATACCAGCTCACCCATAGTTAAATTTAGGAATTCAAGAGAGAGAAAAGCACTGCAAATCTGCACTGCCTCTGCACACAATGCTGTGTTCAGTTCTACTTTTCCTCATCTCTTAAAGCAAGTAAGAGAACTGGAGAAGATATAGAAAAAAAGGCAACAAGAAAGATCACAGGTATAAAATAGTATCCATGCATGAAACTCTGAAGCCTAAAAAAAGAGAAGACTGAGAGACGATATGATAAGGATCTATGAAAACATTGTTCACTGGATCTTTTAAAATGTGAGCTAAAGCATGAAATGAAACTGGCAGATGGGAATTTATAACTGAACAAAAAGAAGTAGGTCTTGGACTCCTTGCAACAGGATGTTGTGGATGCTAGACTTCCAATAGGTTTAAAAGATACGGAATGAGATAAAAATCCATTGGCAGTTCTTATGTCCAAAGATATTGCCTTTGGTCCAGGAAGAGCCTGAAACAAGAAATCCTTGGGGAATATTATGGAAAAACAGCACTACATGACTACCCTTTTCTTGTGTAACATTTCTTGCCCTTTAGCTCTTCAGTAGAAGTGGTCAGAAAAAAAATGTGTAAAAATACTTTCCATCAGAACTATTATTTCAGTAGGAATATTCTGTGAGTGTGTGATGTGTGTATGTGTGTATGCACGTATATTTGTATGAAATAGTGCTGAAAATTTTTGCTTTAAGAAACTTAAAGCTTTACATGTTCTGTTTGAACATCTTTACTGAATATTTAAATTTAACATTTAAAAAATATTGTTGAACAAAGAAAATTACTTCATTTCATATGAAATATATAAATGCACACATAAACATAATTTTATATAGATATGTTTAAACAAAATGTTTTGACAGACTTGAAGCAAGGATATATATGGATACTTGTAGGGATGTTTTCCTAATTTTTTTTTTTCCAGGACTTGTATTGAGATCATATGACCCTGTTTGTCTACCATATTTTTTACACTAAAGACTTTACACTTGATTCTGCATCAAGAAATATTACTATGATATGATCTTAGCAGGCAGAGATCACAAGGACATCACATTATTGAAATATTCAATTTATTTTGAATAGTGTAGGTTCATTATCCACACCTACATTGTGAAGGGATTTTCTTCTAGCTCTAGTTTTAAAAATTCAAGCAAATGGTTTTACTGAAAACAAAAAATAAACCATACAACTGCTCAAACTATTTTTATATAAGGTTTTGGGTTTTTTGTTTTGGTTTTGGTCTTGGTTTTGGTTGTGTTTTTTTTTTTGGTGGG
>VWZY01010675.1:28427-38468 GCA_013399075.1 Chloroceryle aenea | reverse complement strand
GACCATTAATAAAAGGACTATGGATCTTTTTCTCAACCAGGTATGGTTATATATAATCTCTCTATGTTATATATATATATAAACCTATGTAGTCCCATGCACAAATTAACACAACTTTAAGCATGCTACAAGACACCTGGTGCTTTTCTTTTTACAAGCAACCACTTCAGAGAAGCTAAGACTTGTACTCGATGTACCAACCTGAAAGCTATCAGAGATGACAATTACCTACAGACTATGCCAGATATAAGGTTAACCAGGAGTTGAGGAGAACTTCAACATAAATGACGTAACAAACTCATCAGTCACAGCTGCTCATTGTCAATAAATGAACTACAGCTGCAGTCCCTTCCTTTAAAACTGGTGGGCTACATGGACTGCATCTTGTCATTGTAATTATCCTATGTAGTATCCCCTCATTCTATTATTTTCAGGTGGTTGGATTTTTTGTTTATTTGTTGTTTTTTTTTTCTTTTTTTTTTCTTAAAATCATGATGGTGATGAGGGTATTTACAATGTCAAAGAAGAAAAATAGTCCATATATATCAAACACTGCATACCTATCCTTTAGAAAAAGTACTGAATTCCAGAGATCTTGCAATTGGTAGTGGAAAACAACAGACTATTACAAGAAAGAAATGAAATGTGCAGAAGGAACCAATTGGATATTTTTATTAATGCAATCATAAGTGGGAAAGCATTGTTTGGCTTTTATCTAGTCCATTTCAAAATACATTTACTAGTAGTATATGGGGTTTTTTGTTTTCTTTTGTTTTGTTTTCTTTCAGCACAACCTCTTTCTTAGTATTTAGATTTGATATTTTCAGTTGAACAGTATACTGCATCCTCCAGGGGGTCCAGGTTCTTTTTTTTCCAAAAAAGGACAATATGAAGAAGTAGAAATAAACAAATAAATACTTCAAGTTTACACATATTTCTTTGTGCAAATTTAAAAGAAATATGCTTTCATTTGAAAGTTGCTTAAAAATTTGTTTAAGTGTTTTTGTGATTTAATCCAGCGGATTTATTAATTTTTTTTATCACTGTTCACTTGTTATATTTACCGTTTCAAATAATGGTAGTGTTTGTTACATTTCAGATTTTTTGGACTAGCAAAGTGTAGATTAGTACGACCTCATTTTTCTCCTCTTGCTGCATTAGAAGTCGTTCTGTTTGCAGAATGGTCCTCTAAGATAAATAATGTGCCCCCCCCCTCTTTTTTTTTTTCAATATTCATGGTATGTCATTTGAAACAATAGATGTCAAGGTTACAAAGAAACAGTAAACATCATATCATGATGGGAATATGATTATATCTAGAGTTCCTAGTTTGATCTCGGTGTCCTCTGAGCTCCAAACCAAACACATAATGCAATGGCGGCAACAAAGAGTTTACAGCTGAAGTAGAATTAGCCATTGTTAGATGTTATCCAAACGCCAGAAATTTCTATAGGAACAAATCTTTGATATAAAAGAGTTTGGATGAGGATTTCAATAAGAATTTACAAATACAAGCTTTACTTTTGTGAAGTCTTTGTGACACATGGAGCCTCAAGAATATATTTGCAAAAGATTAAAGCTTCTACTAAAGAGGTGAAAAACATTTAGAGGGTGATATATCTTATCAACATTTTTAAAATTCATTTGTTTAAAAGTCTCAGGATTTTCAGTAGCACTGGAAAGCATTTGCATCAGTTTATCCTCACTTCTAGGCGTTTTCACTTTTTAAGCCCTCAGGGAGTAAATTTTCCAAGGACTAAGGTGTACTCAATATATTTCTGAAAAATGAACAGCAGATATAAGTCTGAGAGCTTCTGCCTGAGATTACCTGCAGTGCACCAATCTGATATAAACCCCTTTGAATTGTCCCAAAGAGAATATGAGGGAACCATATGCACTTCAACGAAAATTTGCCTGCAATAATCAGTTTTACATGCTTCCCAACCACATAAGTTTAATATTGCTCTTACTATTCTGATTTTTATTTATTTTATTTTAGTAATTAATTGTATAGCATGCAAGGTCATCAAAGAACATTCTACATAGGTGATTGAGGAACTACTTCTATTAACTTTAAAATTTATTTTTGTTAATATTAGAAAATATTAACAAAATAAACTAATTATAATAACTTCTTAATGTTTCTTTTACAAAAATGAACTTTTAATAGCAGTAGCCAACATTACAACAAGTAGAACACCTGCAACATGCAGCTTGGGCAGTTCAGGCTGGACAGTGGGAAAATATCCTCTACTGGGGATTGTGCAGCCCTGGAACAAATCACCTAGGAAACAGAAGTATTCTTTGTCCTTGGATGCTTTCAAGATAAGGTAGATAAAGCCATACCTGACCTAATACAGTGATGGCAACTTTCCTGCTTTGAACAGGTAGACAGACTAGCGACCTCAAAAGATGTCTCTCAACCAATATTTTTATGATTCTATAAGCAGCTAAATATTTGCAACATGTTGTGGTTCACTTTTTTTTTCCCTCCAAACAAAGAATCTATTCATCAAGGCCCACTAAATGATCTGAAATGTTATGTAAAACCACCGTAATTTATGTATTAAACCCCTTTCAATTCAGTACTCTAATATTGCTTCATAGGAAGCACCAATGTTTTTTCTGAATGATTTCTGAAAAATCCAGATTTACAAGGAATTTATAAGATCACTGTAAAAACTTTTGATAGACTTACAGAATCATTTAGGATTGAGATGATCTTTAGGATTATTAAGTCAAATTTTCATCATCATCAATTTTTTTCTTAGCAGCCAGTCTAAACCTCCTCTGCCACAACTCGAGGCCATTTCCTCTCATTGTATCACTTGTTACTTTTACATGTGCTTGTTGGATTTTTTCTTTTTTCTTTTCTTTTTTTTTTTTTTTTTTTTTTTTTTTTTTTTTTTTTGGAAAAAAATATCTTCTGAATAAAAATTAAGTTTTAGTGCCAATTTCATTGTAACACCATATTTTGACATATTTGAAAATAAACATTATGGCTTTCTATTTCCAAAATATTATTTTCTGTAATTCTCTCCAAAGAGTAATCCTCTCTTTCCTGCTGCATCTTCAAATGGAAGAAAAAGTTTAACTTTGTTATTTGAATATGTTCTTCAACTGTCACTATGCAGCTCTTTTCATTTTGTGTATATATATATGAATGAAAATAAACTAATGAAACCAGTTTCAGACTGATACTTTTTTCTCCTTTCTAAATTTCTAGTTTTCTATTTCAACCTTCAAGTAAAAAGCAAGTAAAGAATAATGGGTATTCTTACTCTTTTAACAGTAAGTTACTGATTGCATCAATCCAAAATACTATTTATTTACCTAAATTTCACAAAGACTAGTTTCTTTACCAGACTGACTTGGAATGTGACCTTAAAGGACCGGTTTTCATCTTAAAAGAAAAAAAAAATAATGTTTTCCAAGCACAATCTTTCAAAATTTATGTTTATAGAATGTTTAATACTATATAGAGTTATTTCTAATTTACAGCAATAAGTCTCTTCTCAAAACAGCACTTTTACTATGATTTACACCACAGTTCCTGAGCTCAGAATCACAATCATGTCTGTATTTGTAGTTTTCACAGTCTCTGTGGTTGTATGTAGTTTTTACAGTTGAATAAAAATAGCACTTCACTACTTAAAAGACCTTATCATCATAGATCCTTAATTACAGCTATGATAAAATAACCTCTATGGTGGCCCATGAGCCAAATTAACAATAAATAAAAGGGATTGCAAAGTGAGTAGCTTGTTCAAAAGGGAAATGTCAACCTGCACGTGGAAATGTCACCAGTGCCATAACATTTCTTGCTGCAAAACAGGGCACTGAGAAGGAACTGAGCAGAAAGAAGAGTTAGTGCCTTTGTGAAGTTCGTGCATGGTCAGAAGCTGCAGACAGACAGCTGTTAGTCCTCTGGGCAAAGAAGGACAAACTGGAAGGTGGGTGATAGGAGATACCCATGGAAGAAGTGGACTTTCAGAGTGAGTTGAACTGCAGACTCTGGACCTCACTGCTGAAATAAGGCTATTGCACCACTTTGACATTGATGCCTCTTTTAGGAACTACTTATTTTAATTTAGATACTTCACACAGTTCTCTGGAAGCAGGAGTGCTTTTCTTCCCCCAGATGATTTCTGGTTTCTGCAGCAGTTGCCTGTCAATCAAAAAAGAGTGGACGTACATCTCTAAGTCTTCTAGTTTAGGTGGTCTCAGATGGTTTTTCTCTCATAGGATGTGAACACATAAACCAGATATCCTACAGTGGAAGCCTTGTAGGAAAAAAATAAATAAATAAGGAGCAGGAAACTTCCTTAACTTCCTTTTCTTGCAGACAGTGACTATATCTGCAGTATTTTGTTTCTTTCTAAACCAGTTTTTGCTATGAACTCTAAAAAATGGTTTTGATCTTTGCTGTGGATCCCGATTTTGACCAACTTCCAGCCACATGTGTTGCACACATAACCCTTTGCTCCTGGGTTTTCTGTAGAATCCCCAGAGACAGTCAGTTTCCCGCTTTTCTCTCATGCACCCATCTCTTGGGACTTTGTATCTCTAAATCCCTTGATATTTTTTATTGCAGAAAGAGGTCTTCTTGCTTCATTTGTTGAATGTGAAAGACCATGCCTAATGCAGTGTCTGGTTTTAATGAACTCGGTGATTATCTCTGTTCTGAGAGCAGCTGTAAGAGCTCTTGTTGTAGTAATACCAATGCACAGACACTCAAATCTTAAAGAAAAAGGGAATATGCTGATTCCAAGCATTCATTAAACTTAGTACCCATAAAAAGCAGTAAGAAGGCAGGTGAAATTTAGGCAACCAACTATGATATGGGCTGAAACATGTTCAACTGCAACCTTAGGGATGTGTGTTAGTTTAGCTAGTATAGGGAAGTGGGATTTACACAGGAATTGTCAGGATGAAGATATGAATCTTCATATTGAAACCTAAACAGCATTGCATTATACAGTACATGTAAAAGACAAATGACTCCCCCTTAACCTCTAATCAGCTGCATAAGGCATATGATTCCCTCTGCAGATGACTTTAGCAGCAAGTGTGAAAAGGTTTGCTGGGCCTTACTTTTCTTTTCCTCCACTAGCTAAACTGGTTCAGAAGTGTAGTGAGAATCAGGCCCTATGCTTAGGTGGAAATCAAAGGGGAAATCAAACCCACCAAATGCCTCTGGCTCTACCCCTCCAGTGTGTACCACATCATATGACTAAAAGATCCCACATTTTATCTGAGAAGAAAGAACCCTTTGATGTTCCTCACAGATGATATCTGCTGCCAATGTCCCTTATCAATTTTATCTGCCAGACTCCTAACCCATAAAAAAGAGCTTCATTTTCCCAGAAGAGGAAAAAACATTTTTTTTTTCTTCTTCCTCCTTCCCTCCCCCAAGCTGCTTTGCATCTTTTCAATTTACAAAATGCTTTGGGATCACTCTTGGAGAAAACCTCCATGCTGTATAACCACATTAGCTTGTAAAGCAAACACAGAAAAAATGGCCTGTTGGTCATAAACAAGCTGTCTGCAAATTTGTCATGTGCAATCTATGCACTGGATCTTATTCAGGACTGCAAGATGTGGTGGTTTGTTTTATACTGATGGGCACTGTTGCCAGGGATTCCATCCCAATATAGATGTTTGTAATACACATCGTGTGTCAGTCTCTTCAGTCAGTTGTCGGTAATAGAGTTTGAAAGGCATATAGTGACAGTATAAATGCATATGCTATATCTGAGTATTTTGTTAAATGGTTGATGGGTCCTGGCTGCTTAGGATGGTACATGGACTCCCATGCAACCTGCATTTTTATCACCTCTGTCTCCCAAACTGGAAACAGAGACTAGCCATACTGGGCTCCCTTTTATTGTCAAGAGAGAAATCTGGAGGACAATCCATTTCACCTGGCTTTGACCTTTATTTTAGAATGGCATGAACTTCTCTCTGTTTCTCTCCACTGACTATGAAAACTAGCCTCAGGTGGTTAGCTTAACACTTATTGCTAAATTCAGTTGCTTAAACATAGACCCTGGTCTATTATGGTTGACCTCTGGCTTCTAGGTGCAGCATCCCTTTGATCCTATGTGGTACCTGCCAGCCCTTTTTAGCTGTCTTAGACTACAACAGCTTGAGTAGATACTTGCACATGGGCAGCTGAAAGTCCTAGAACTCATCTAGGCTAAGCTCAGTGTCTGGGAGAGGTTTTGACCACAATCAGGAAATTAGCTTCACTTGACTTGTGGTAAGACATGACATCTGGCCTCCAGTGGCTGATGCAAAAAAGAAGGCATCTCCCTAAAGTCCTGTGTCACATGAGTCAGGTCTGTGTGGATGTCTCTAAAATGCAAGGACAATTCAAATAGTCAGACTTCTATTTTCAGACAACTGACTCAAACCGCTATGTCTAAATTTAGGTGTTTACATATGAGCTAGCTGTCTAAACTTGGAGATCTATTGGTTGACCAGATATAGACATTTGCTTCATCCCTTCTAAACCACTAATTGTATTGACTAGATCTCTGTTCTCTGTAATGGGAACCTGGGCATTTATCTCACATGCAGACATCTAAAATTAGACGTTTTTCCCTGAGCCAAATCACACCACTAACTTTTAGATGCTTAGTTAGGATAAATTAATTGAAAACTACAGGACATTTATAGCAGTTTTGAGTCTTCTGATGATTTCATCTGTCTTTAGAGAGAGTAGATGACCATACTGCTTTCTTCTGCCCAGAACTTTAAAGAGTTGCAGGAATTTAAAAAAAAAAAAAAAGGAATTGTTTGTGGGCTTCCTTAAAAAATAAGCAGTTTCATGTACATGGAGATTTGCTTTGTCATTCTGAAAGGTCATGAAATTCCAATCAAAACTTCAAAATGTGGATTTTTCTGTTTCCTCATCAACTGTGGCTAAGTAACAGAAGTATGAAGAGATAGCTACAGAATAAGTAGCAATGGTGACTCATTTAATCCACCTGGCTAACATCATTGGCCAGACCTGGCTGAGGATTTGGGTAACCTTACTACCAGTGGTTCATACCAACGTTCAGAAATCCTGCTAAGCTTGAGCAATAGCATCTCAATCAGATCTGCTTTGGTTGTTCTGGCAGAGATAGTGTACAAATACAAATTTCAGCTCTTTGCAATTGCTTCTGTGGCTTTTGTTTAGTTAAAAATATTTGCTGTTGCTTTTGCACAACTGAAAAGAGACAAGCCCCTTTTACTTGACACCCACCCTTCACATATTTGCAAACATTAATAAGATCCTTTCTCAGTCTTCTCTTTTCCAAGATAAACAGCACCAGGGCTCTCAGCCTTTCCTCATGAGAGAGATGTTCCAGTCTCTTCATCATCTTTGTAGCTCTCCATTGGACAATCTCTAGTCCAGCCCTCAGTCTCCATTAATGTATCTATTTCCCTGTCCCTCTTGAACTGGAGAGACCAAAACTGAACACAGTACTCCAGATGTGGTCTCACAAGTGCAGAGTAGAGGGGAAGAAGAACCTCCCTACACCTGCTGGCCACACTCTTCTTTGTGCACCCCAGGATACCATTAGCCTTCTGGACAACAAGGGGACATTACTGTTCCATGGATAACTTATTGTCCACAAGGACACCAAGATCCCTCTCCATGGGGATGCTTTTTAGTGGGTCTACCCCTAACCTGTAACAGTGCATGGTGTTACTCCTCCTCAGTTGTAGGACTATGCACTTATCCTTGTTGAACTTCATTACGTTCCCCTTTGCCCAGCTCTCCAGTCTGTCCAGGTCTCACTGGATGGCAGCACAGCCTTCCAGTGTATCAGCCAATCCTCCCAGCTCTGTATCATCAGCAAATTTACTGAGGATACACTCTAGCCCTTCACCCAGGTCATTGATGAAGTTGTTGAATAAGGCTGTACCTAGAACTGAACTATTTGGAACACCACTACTTACAGGTCGCCATCTGGACTCTGCATCACTTTTCACAACCCTCTGATCTCTACAAGGTAGGATGCAATTTGCAAAAAGTTTTCAAAAGTTTGCAAAAGAACTGAAAATGTTCATTCTTGCCTAACTTGAAGTAAATTGTGTTACCCCTCAGAAAAAGTCCTCTGAAAATTGTTAGTGTCAAAACCAATGTTAATCTATAAAGTTGCTTATGTTCTCAGCAGTATGGGATTTGATTTGTTCAAAGGGTCACATATTTTCCATTTCAACATCTATGGAAGGTAGTGGAAGTACATCTGTTTCCATTTTACATGATAGAAATTGAGACAGAAAGGGCCAAACTAAAAAGGTATTTAACCTCCTACTTCCTTCTGAAATCATCATATAACAGTATCTTTGGAGAAGTATATATAAAGTTTAAAAGCAAGACTCAGAGTACTCACTTTCACATCATAATGGCCAAAAATCAATTTCATTGATTCTATGCTGGTTTTTGAGCAGGGAGAGCTCCTGATTATCATGACAGAGGCTCTGTGGGAACTGTTCAAGAGTCATCTACCAGCTGTAGACCTTTTTGAAGATACACCTGCATTGTAAAAGTTGTTCGCTCCCTGCATTGAGACCTAGTCCCTCATTCATCACAGAGTATACGATAGTCCTGCCTGGGCAGAGATGAAGGTTTCTCTTCAAGATATCAAAAATGTTATTGAGGTCTATTCATAGGACCAGTTCTTAAAAACAGAATGATGCTGAACCCTCTAAGTTTCATTCCAAGTGATAAACTTGATGGTCACAGCCAGACGTCCCCAGAAATACAGACACAAACCAGTATGTACCAAGTAGCTGAGGGTCTGGGTATTTGTTTTGTTGCTTTGTTTTGTTTTTTTTTTCTTGAAAGGGGCAATAACTACATTTCAAGTTGTACCTTGTCTAATGGAGTGGTAAGAGGCATTTCATGTTTAAAAATTGTTTTATTAAGTTATTTATTTATTATGTGATGGGCCTCACTGCACTCTAATGCTTCAGGTCAGGCAATTCATGATTGTCATGCATTTTCTGAGTTCAGGAATCATGGAAATTTTCAGTGAGATTTGTGTGGCTCTAAGCTTAGACTATCCCTTGAAAACAGCTTCCTGGAATTTAAGGTTTTAAGTTCATTCAAAGCTCCACTTGGACACTGAAATAAACACTCCGGACCACATCTCAAGTGCTTTGCTCAAGGTCATCTGAGAAGAGTTCAATGGAGCTTGGAAATGAGCCCAGATCTCTGCTTAACTCTAGCCATAGATCCATCCATTTTCATTCCATAGCAGCATAATAGGGATCGGGAAAACTATTCTAAAACCTTGAGAACTGAACAGATATTAAAATCCTTCTGTATGTATTTGGAACCATCCTGCAGATTTCAGTGGAGGACTGCATTCTTTCTTATAACAAATCAAATTGTTGAAAACCTATAGAAATCTCTCATTACTTGTTCAAGTACAGCTTCCTCATAAATATTGTAGCAATATAAACAGAGGGTTAAAAGCGACAGCTCAGTGGTCTGGAATTAAATCTGTTGCAGGTATATAATTTAGTGTGACATTAATTGGGTAGTGGGGAAGCATAAATGAGGAACAGAATGTGTATACATTGGAATTTTTTTGTTAAAGAAGGAACACTGCAAATGCTAACCTCAGCAACCCAAAATCAAAGAGGGCCAGAAGGAGGGGGGAGGAAAGAAAACCTACCACAACAACAGCAACGATGAAGAAAAGGAAGGAAGGAAAAGGAAGGAAAAGGAAGAAAAGAAAAAGAAAAAAAAAGAGAAAAAAAGAGGAGAAAGAAAGAAAGAAAGAAAGAAAGAAAGAAAGAAAGAAAGAAAGAAAGAACACAAACAACAACAACAACAACCCAAACCAAACCAAACGTGTCTCATTTCTTCAGGAAGAAGTTTATATTTGTTACCAGGGACAAATATTTTCATCTGAAAGAGGTCAGTCTAGCTTTGTAGTTGTATGCTTACCTGATTCTAAGTTACTGCAGATCAGTTTATCTTTATAACTGCCTGGGTGCATTTCTGATCCAGGACAAGTAGAGGGCAACTGGACT
>VWZY01010675.1:16357-26613 GCA_013399075.1 Chloroceryle aenea | reverse complement strand
TACAATAAGGGCAATAAATGTGTCTGAAGTTAGGCAAGGGTAATTTTGCACTGAAAACTAGGGAAAAGGATAAATTCATTGCCCTAACATATTAATTTGCACAGTCGCAGTTCTAGAGATTAGTCTTAAATTATTTTGAATTGCAAATCCAGCTGTACTTTAATTATGATTATGACCTCTACTTTGTGGCACACGGTTCAATCTATGCAACCACATTCTATGGTAAATTACTATAATGGTGCTGTAGATGATGCACCATAACACAGCCTTGCCCTATATCTGTAAACAAAGACATGCATGCACATGCACATTTTGACTTGCAGCAACCTCCTAATAATGCAGATTTATTCTTCTTTGGTTTTACTTTTCTTGACGTCCCTTCTCTCTCCAGATATGGTAGCAAGGACTCAGTGACTTGCTGGAAGAAATCTGTAGAGTATGTTAATTTCTGTGGAACTTAGGCAGCCTCATAAGTCTTAGAGATTAATAAGAATCTGGGAAGTATCTATCTTCTGGTGATGCTTTCATTTGCGCAGTAATAAAGCTCGCCTTTCTTGTTTAATAAAAACAATGAGGAAACAAATGGGTGTGCAGGCATTGGAACTTTTGAGGAATTAATTCAAAAGCACGGAGAAAAGTTTTTTATCATGCTGTAAGCACCAGAAAGGTGAAAATTACTCTTCCCTGGAGCTCTTACCCTCTGTGTGCCTTATCTCTAAGTTACACTAAATTTAAGGCAAAATCCTCAGAAGGTCCTAAGTGTCTCTTGGAAAGTACTGCTCATCATGCTGAAAGGTGATGGGCACGTTTCACTGAGATCATCAGGAGCTTGGGAGAGTTCCACATGATTCATTTCCTTTCCCTGACTATTGGAACAATCTCCTGGTTGAAAGTTGTCTCTTCATCCAAATGAAATTTCTGTGGAAAATTTCAACATCAGCGAGAATCGGATTTTTTTATTTTTTTTATTTTTTAAGAGATGGCATTGCTTTTCCCTGGCTACTTCCTTTATTATTCCCCCCTCAGAAGGTTCTGGTGTTTTAACTTTTGGTGCACAGACAGGAAATTGACAAAAGCAGGAGCCATGCAGCAGGCAGGGGGCCAGGGTCTGAGCACCCAGCTCCCAGACTCCCTACAGCTCCAGCTGCCATGGAGGCACAAGCCCAAGTTACTTAGCATCCCCACATCTCCTGCAACTCTGTCTGCCAGAGAGCTGGAGCAGAGTGAGAACTTGTAAAAGCAATTTTCCTACTCCTCTAAATAAAAAAAAAACTTTGAAAGTTAGCATACTTTAATTTCATCATGCATCAGGATTAAGAAAAAAAATGTTTCAGAACTTTGTTTTCCCTAGATATAAGTTAATGCACTTATATTTAAAATGGCTTTGATTATTCAATTGACAGAGAAGAGGAATGTGAACAGATCTTCATTCATCATTCCAAGAATGAAAGGGCGGTGCAGCGGTTACTTACCAAGGCCCCTGAGCCTCCTTTTACTGCTGCAATGGCACTTGGTGGTGTCAGGAAATGCCCCTACTTTTGAGTTTCTCCAGGGGGACTTCCTCAAAGAGAATGCTGACCAGTCTGATACTTAGCCTACTTCAAGCAGTCCATTACTTTAACCACTTATAACCCACATAGATGGGACGATAATATAGAGACGGTTGTGGCTTGATTTGTGCTGCATGCAGATATTGCTGTCTTTCTGATTCAAGGATGGACTGAACAGAGGGGTTCTGCTTCTCTCACTTGTAGGTTATCTAAGTTCCTGAACTGAAATTTAAATAGAATTAAAAAATCCTATTTATCTCATTGTGGGTAACACTTTGACAACCTGAGGAATAAATTCACTGGGATATTAGTTTTCCCTGAAGCAGCTTCATCCAGCTTTGCTCTCTCACTCTCTCTGTATATACCTACAAAAGGTTATCTGAGGGCCAGGCAAGTCCTGTGAGTTGCTGAGGTTTGTTGTCATTTCTTTGTTTCTGCATCTGCATCCCATGTCACCTTCAGTGTTTATCTTTCAAGTAATTGCTGTTGTGGTACCTTTAAGGATGCTCCAGTTTGGTCTAGGTGGAGAACATGCAGAAGTCTTTACAGTGGTAGGAACACAGTTATAACCAGGCAGCATTGTCTTTGCTTCTGTTTTGGTGTTAATACCGTGGTGTATGTCAGGATGTTCTGTTTGTACGCATATGACAGGGGATCTGTTTTGGCCATGACTTTAACATACACTTAATAAAAATGTCTTCTAGCCACTGGCTATGAGTTCTCATGACTAGTAAAGGTAGGGACCTTTGCAATGCAATAAAACAGTGAGAAAATATTGTGATAGATTCAGCACAGCTTCTCTCTCCCACTCCCACATTCTTGCACCCTGAAATGAGACCTTTATTTTAGAAATAAACATTTTTTAACTTAAATCAGTTTTTCTTTAATCAAGGATACTTTTTAAATATTCTTAAATAAAAAACTACTTAAACCAGGTAATTTTACAGGAAGTGTGAGATAGTGCAAGAACCTACAGTAAATCAGACTGAATTAGTTTTTCATGCTATGAGATGTAAACAAATCTATTTAATTAGAACACCTTGTTCTTACTGCATCCAGAGTTAATATTTACAAGGCAGAAAGAAAAAAAAAAAAAAAATAAACCAACGTTCTGGCAGGAAATTTCTACAGTACTACAAAAAAAAACCAACAACAACAAAATCTAAACTGTGTGTTTCTCTCACTGAACCAGACTTTTTTCTCTCATTTTTGTTGTTTGAAGGGGGATCTCAAAGTCAAGCTCTCCTTCACAGAGATGATCCCAGGGCCAAATACACATATTCCTGGAGATCAGCTTTGATTTGAAACCCTTCCTTTCTATGTCATTAGCAGAGACAACAGATGTGTATTCATGCAGGGAGAATGGAGTCCTTGAAGCTTTTTGTTTAAGTCATGCATAACAAGACCAGAACTCCACTATCGGGTTCTCTTGCTTACACCAAGGCCATGAGATCCAGGTGCTTTCTCACCTCAAGTGCAATCTGTCAAACATTTCACCATTATGCTATCTGTGTAACTCAGAGACATTAATGAATTTCACCTTTTTGCTCTTGTTTTCTCTCATTTACAAGGCAGAATGAAATCTTGAGAAGCAACATGAAGAAAAAGGGAAGCTGTGTTCTTTAGGGCTTTATTCAACCCTATAAACTCTGAGATCACCTTTCTCTTTCCTCTCCAGTAGCCATGCAAGGAACCCACTTGGCTATGCAGGCTCATTAGTCACAACAGAAAGGAAACACAAAGTCCCACAGTGACAAGTTGCCACCTAAATCTAGGTAAAGTGCCATGCTGAATTCTGTACGCTGTCTGAAGCAAGATCTCAGTCCTTTGCTAAGGTGATGTTTCCATTTTTTGTTTTTCTGAATTCTAGACCTCAATTTACCACCTCTGTGTCCCATCCCTTCCTGGATCTGCATTTTAAAATGTGTCATTTCCTGGCCACACATAACCAGAGCCTCAAATGGGCAGTAGAGGCACAGAAATGGTATCGGGGTATATTATCCCTGATGCCAGATCTCTAGATGCAGTCACCACATGAAGACTCTCAGGCCAACATTCAGGTAGGTTGAGCTAGTAAACACCAGTGTGGGTGTCTTTCCTGTCTTCTGTACACAGTAACCTGTTCTGTCCCACCAGACTACTTCTTTGAGAAAGATTCCTTGACCATGTTGTCGTGTAAAGGTGTTGGGGCGGCATCTGGACAAGGAATAGGGAGAGCTTCACTTCCTGAAGAGCTCCAAAACTGCTTTCATCTAGGAGTGTCCCTGAGCTTCATGAATAGCACCTGTATGCCTGAACTTGGGCTCATACAAAGACAATGTTGTATTTTCTATAACAATCCATCTGCCCAATGAAGACCCCGGATGCTGCACACTATGGCATTGGGTAGTGGTAGGCAACATTAATATTCTTCAAAAGGGAAGATAATAACTTCAAATTCAGACAGAAACTGGGGTGTCACCTTGGAATACTGCAACCAGACTAGACCACTAAAGTAACTGTTTTTCATTGGAACTTTCCAGGGCTACAGGATCTGTCTTCTCACTTTAATCCGATCCCTAAGGTCTTTCTTGTGCTCCAAAATTTCATATAAAGCATGCATTTTTTTTTCCAGTCCTTCCCTCTTTCACGATGACCACCCAAACTTACCTTACACCAGAAGAATCTGAAGAAGTGATCTCACCAAGTGTCTGCATGGGGCTGTACAATGCAATTGAGGAGGTACTTCTTCATCCTATAATTCATTCTTGACTTTTTCCTAGCACAATAGACAGACATGCTACAGCCAAATGCCAGAAGTCTGTGGCAGTAGATTAAATAGCAGTTTAATAATCAGGAGATTTAAATATTGTTCCTTTCTTGGCCAGAGACCTGCTGTGCCTCCTGGAATAAATCTCTTCTCTGCATTTCTTTTTTTCTCCTCCCACCTTTCCTTTACCCTGCGCTTTTATATGACCAGCTCTTCAAGGCAGTCTGTTTTGTTTCATACTAATCACCAGTGGACACCAGTCTCATCTGAGCTGTCTAGACACAATCATCACTGAAATAATAATAATCATGCTGAAAGCAAAATGCCAATATTTTTGTACCAATGTGATGCCTGTTTTGTATTCCTCTGGCATTGTCCCCTACATTAGTGATGCTTAGAGGCAAAACAAAAAGCTGATCATCTTACCACCGTTAAATGTTATTAATGACTTTTAAACAATTGTCAGCAAACTTAAGTGCTTGTGTAAGTGAAGGATTAATATTGCTGACCTAATAAATATCTCAGAAGCTGGCACTCCACTTATGGGCAAACTGTCAGTGATGCCTGGCCTCAAAAGTCTCCATCTGGAGGATCAGCCAAGCAGCACACAATGACACTTCTGTCTGAGCCATCCTTCCCACTCCAGCCCAGGACCCACAGATCACTTTGTCAGTACTTCAGTCTACTCTCTGTAAGGCATCCTTTTCTCCTCCCCCATTCCTATCCCACTAATGTTTTTACACTGGTTGCCTTATACACCTTCCAAAATACACTGTCCACATCCTGCCTAACACCTGCTCTTTTTTTTCTGTCTCCTCCATCAGGTATATTTTCCAGGGATTGCAACCACAACACTTCTTTGTGCATCAAGGACAGAAGAGACTTACAGGATTAGTATGATATGGTCAAACAACACATTATGCCCAACTGCACTCCTGGTGGAAACAGAAACCAGTGTGAGCTTATGGTGAAATATGGGGCTTGAAAAGCACACTCTGTTATTAACATGACCCAGAATAAGACAGTTACGTCAGTAGAGAAGCGATGCCTGTGTTTGAGATTCTTCCTGTTTGTGTGTCCTTTACAAATTCTGGAAAAGGAATTAAGTGTTGTTACCTCTATTTCACAGGTCTCTCTACCTGTGAAGCTTTGGTGTTTGAGTTCTTTTTTCCAGATTTATGAAAGATATTGAAGAAGAGATATATTTATTCAGGTCTTTTTTGCATCTTGATCAGTGGTCTTTTCTTCTCTCTCTGTGACTGTTAGTCTCTAAATTCCCAGGAGCTAATTTTTTTTCTGAGAAAAGAACCCAGATAATTTTTAAAACAAATCCTCAATGTATTCCAGACACTTACTACCTTCCCTTTGGTATTACTTCTGAGTATTTACCTCAGAAAAAACACTTCTTTGCTCTTCCCATTTGTGTCTCCAATTCTTACCCTGAACTGCCCCTTCTGCTTGGACTACATCCCTGAAACCTTTCTATTGTCCCTTAACTATCTACTCATACAGTGAACTCATTTCCCCATTATCCCTAAGAAAGAAAATTTCCTTTCTTATAAGCACAGCAAGAAACAAAATTCAAATCTGAACAAAAACAATGTCCCTTTCCTACTGTGATGTGCAAAACAGTTTCCTGAGGCTGGTATCAACTCCCTTCATTTAAGTGAAGCTTATTTACAGGCACTCATCTATTCATAGTAGATGGGCAGTAAGCAGAGCCAGGGCTGCCTGTCACCAAGATGAATAGACAGATGGCAGGGACAAAAATGGTCACATTTGGTCTGAGCCAGGGGTGCCATTTTTAAGGTCAGGCCTTCATCTTGTAGTGGCCAGGAGGAGGCCTGTGATGATGATGACTGTATTTGCAATGATACTGCTATTTGTTTATCATGGCTTTTGCACAGGAGGTACCAATTTTAACAAACACAGGAGGAAAGCAATTGAGTTAGCCCTGCAGCAGCATCTGAGGATCTTCTTATCTGCATGGTTGACTCTGGTTTTACCCACTACACATCAGAAACAAAAGCTGGTTTCTTTCCTGGGAGAACAATGAGTATTTCTTAGACACTGCTGAATTTTTTTCCCTCTCTTGTTGGAAAGAACTCCATCGGACATCTACCTGCAAGTCTGAGCCATGCATTAATCAGAATGGCTGGATTCTACCTTGATGCTTATCCTAGTGTCTCAGCTCTTTCATGGAAGTGGATTTTTGTTTCACAAACATCACTATCCTTAGATGACCAGACTTTTTTTCCCTGGTTAAACTGAATACGTCACAAAAATATCCTCCTAACAAATTATTCAGGTGGTAAAAGTTGATGCACATTCTCAAAACACAAACATGATGTGTCAGTTTACCTTGAATTGAGACTTTAAGTATAAACAACTTCTAAACATCTCCAGCAAGTGCAAAGATCAGAATATAATTAGATTTCACTTTATCAACAACCATAGAAGGGGGCACTGGTGTTCAATGCATTTTCCTCATTAACTGGAGACTAAACCTTGACTGGAACCAGAAAAAATAATATTTATTTACATGTTGGAGATATGCTTTAAATAGGAAATTAAAAACAGATAGCTGAATAATCTTATAAGAACAAATGATGAGGAAGAAGGCTTATAAAAAAAACAGGAAAAAAATTTTCTTGCAGCTGTGTTTCACATATGACCTCTTCAGAATGTGATTAAGAAATAAAAACAAACAAAAACCCCCTTCCTTCTGGTATATGTAATGCACTTCTACTCATAAATAAAAAGTCATTTAGATTAGTGCTATTCTAGCCCATTGCAAAATGCAGCTCTATATACATGTCTGTTTGGTTTTGAATATCAGAAGCCAAGTTCAGCAATGTGATGTCAGGAAAATGGTCACTTTCCAAACTGGGAAATACATCATGTTGTGGTTCAGACATGATTCTGCTGCAATAGAATTAGAGGCTGCAAAGAACCAAAAGGTTGTGTGACTCCTTATACTGTATAACACAGGTTAGGGCAGGGAAAATAAACCATATGCCTCTACGTCATGTTGTCCATATCTATCTTAATGACTTGTTCTACTGGGCAGGTACCTACAGTATCTCTGTCTATCAGTGATCAAAAGAGCAAAGAGAAAACTTCCCAGAAGATACTTAGTCTCTTACTATTCCAGGGCTCATTTCTGAAGTTCATGGGAAGTGGAATAAAAGCAAGAATGCGTGTGTTGTGCTTTACAGCGATCTGGCATTAATTTCCTCGCTCTTCTGCAGACACAAACTGTAAACAGTGGAGCAGCCTGAGTCTGTCTTTGTCCACTCTATGTGGAGCACTGAAAACCATTTCCTTATTCTAGCACAAGTCTCTTCCCTTTGGTTGTGAGTTCCTTCTCCTGAGAACTCCCTTTCCATGCACCACACTTTGTTTAGCCTAATGGGCAGGTACTGGTGGAAACCAAGAGTGACAGGGAGCAGGGGCACTGACTCCTTCTTTAACCATTCCTTTCCCAAATTGCTAGATGTTGCATTCCCCTCTTTTTACCCATCCTTTCTAGAGGATGGCTTCTCTGGTGATTTCCACTTAAATTTTTCATATGTTTTTGGGTTGCATCAGGCATTATGACAGCTTCTCAATGCTAGGATAACACTCACTGGCTGCATGTTGTCATAATGAGAGGAACACCTTGAGGAGGCCATTGCTTCTACTCCAGTTGCTAAGGAAAGAATGGTGTCACCGGAGAGGTCAGCCTCACCTGATGCCTCGTAGCACCCATTCCCATGTGCATCTTGGCTACCACCTCCTGGTGGGAAAATGTTTTTAGATAGAGAATAAATGGCTTCCTGGGGAGAGCATTATTGTTTCATTGGACAGAGTCCAGTACCGGACGAGGCTGCATTTTATCAGCTCTGTCCTCACCACTCCACTCAAAGTGTCTTTGCCATCAGGGGAATTGATGGAGTTGGGAAAGCCCCCAAAACCATATAACTTGACATTAAAGAGAGGCTGTGAAACTCTTGCAACCAAAAGTACCTTTCAGGGAGACAGGCAGAGAAAACTGTTCTGTCTCTTTGGTGGATGACTTTTATCATGAAGCTTCACAAAGCCATTACTGAGGAAGGGCACAAATTTGCTGAAGCTTGGAGGGGGGAGGAAAGGCAAAAGATCCAACAACAATAAGGGACAAGCTGTTTTCTTTTCTCTTCCTAGGCTTTTGGAGAATCTCCTAAAGACTGGAGGCAGCTAGAGAGGTGTTGTGGGTAGGAGGGGATAGTGCACAGCACCCACCTGTAAACTGATCAGAGTAAACACTTCAGTGGACCATTTCCCCAGGGTAGAACTACACATTCCATCCTGATAAATTCACCTGGCTATCTCTTCCATGAATGTCTACATTACAAAGCAGTTTACTCTTTGAGGCTTAGGACAGACAGCAAGTAGTATGGACAGCTGGGATCATGGTAGCTCTGTTACTGAACTGCACATGGACTCCTTGCTGGCTTCTGAAATTCTAAAAAGAGCAGAGCAGAAACAAGTTCCTGATGCAGAGATGACTGGAGTAGTGGGGGCAGAGCTGTACTGGCAGCCTAAGTGGCTGCACGGTGAGCTCAGTACTGCTGTGGTTGTCTGACTAATCATGTAAGGGATTTCATCCTGCTCAGGTACAGCAGGTGGATCTTGTGTGTTTCTACAGCACCCTGCACCATGGGCAGCCTCACATGGAAACACTTGCTGTCAATAACATTGATGCAGCCATGTAGCTGAGTACAGGGGGACTGAAGGATTTCTTTTTTATTTTTTCTTCCCACTGCATAAATAGAATCAAGGAAAATATAATGTAATATAAATAAAAACAAATGGCTCAGTCAACTCATCTTTAATGCTTTGCAGCGTGACATCTATTTTGTCTAATGGAATACGACTTTCATACACCAACTGGATATTTAACCTTGGCCAAAAGTTATGATATACATTACAATACACTTTTATTATGTTACACTGTATTGTTGTTTTTTTAATCTATTGCTAAGCCCCTAACAGTATGTCTGTGTCGATGAAACCCATCTGTCAAAAGCACAGTAGGGACATTATTATGTAAATGTAGCTGGGTCTTCCTTTTGTGGAATTGGGGGCGGGAATTTAATATACTGTCCTAATATTCCAGCCAGAGGGAAAAAATGTTTATGAAAAATCTTTTTTTTTTTTTTTTTTTTTTTTTTATTGCCTTGTTTGATTTTTTTTTTAAATGCCTGGTTGAATTTTGCTTTTAAAGTCAGATCTTTCTCCTTGCCCTTCCCAGTAAAATCTTTTAGAGATAATGATACAGTTTCTAATAAAAAATAAAATAAAATCCATGAGAGACTTTTTAAGTGCACCAGGAGACAAATAGGTCATTAATAGCAGCACTGCTATCTTTTCTATATTACACTCATATTTCAATAACCTACATTTTGGGGGTTATTCTTTTTTTTTAACAGGTGCCATTTTGGATTATTTCTTTATTAGGGTTTGTTATAAAATATTCACAAAGATATGCAGATTTCTGGGAGAGGTGTGGGTGAGGAGGAGATTATTTATTACAGTTTTTAAACATCAGCCAAAGCCTATCCATCTAAATTGTCTTGCCTTAGATGCCTTCTACCATTATTTGTATAATTAAACCATTTGTTCCTGTGCAGTAAAGGGGCTAAAACTGAAATAGCCACTATATGAAACGGAGCATCTATGCAGCCCTCCCCTGGGCAAGCTCCAAACCTGAGGAAGAGGCATCAGGAGGTTTGTCCCAATGTGATGCATGAAATGAAGTGTGTGTAGCTCTCTAAATCCAGATTACCAGCTGATTTCCTCACCTAAATTCCAAGGCACCATCTGTTGAAATCACGAAGGCCGCCACTATCAGGCTTTCTGAGATGGGAGTGTGTTATCAACTCCATCTCTGCAGATGGGATGTTGAGGAGCAGAACAGCTGAGGGTGTGTTTGC
>VWZY01010674.1:166883-196892 GCA_013399075.1 Chloroceryle aenea | reverse complement strand
GGAGGTCCCTTCCAGCCCGGGGTGCTCTCTGATTCTGTGATTTTGCGGTGTTTCATCAGGCTGGCCTTCATCCAATTCTCAAGCAGGCCCAGTAAACCAGCCCGTACCGGGACTCTTCTTCCACTTTGACAGTTCTGAGGAAGTGTAAATCATAGAATAGGCATCTATATTTTTATCACTTGGCCCCCAGAACTCTTTCTGAACTAACACGTGTTCACAAATCATGTAGACATGACACTTCAGGACACGGTTTAGTGGTCACAGTGTTGGGTAGATGGTTGGACTTGATGATCTTGGGGTCTTTTCAAACCTTAATGGTTCTGTGATTCGGGATATTTCTAGGGCATGGTCTACACAGATCTATGGAGCAAGTGGAAACTGCAGCAAACCACAGGATTACTCTCGCTACCAGTGCTCTAATCAGCTCACTGGGCTAGGAACAATAAACATAGTTAATCACTGGATTACAACACCATCTGAAGCACACACCTAATAAATCACTTGTTGTTGTTATTATTATTATTATCTGTTAAGTATCTGGCTACTTGAGTAATACTGGACAAGTTTGGTTAAGCTCACCCTGTGCTCCTCAAAGCCAGTAGCAATATTTCCAGTTTTCATAGTGCTGTGGGATCAGGATGCTGAGGGGTTTGTAATTCACTGGGGCATTATTCCAGCTCCGAGATCTGATCGGGGATTGGGCTGCTTTTTTCATTCCCTAAACCTCAAAAGATTAACTATTGCTAAATTTATGAGCTAATTAGTCCACTAATACAAACCACATTTATCATTTCCCTGAGTTTGCTTAATCCTTCTTCATTACAGAAGTCAGTTCTGAGGGCCATAAAAGCTTACAGGAAACAAAAAACAAGGAAAGAAAAAATAAAGAAAGAAAATGAAATGAAAGAAAAGAGAAATTGAAAGGAAAAAATGGAAAGGAAAAAAAATAAGAAAGAAAAAATGGTAAGAAAAAAAGGAAAGAAAAAAGGTGATAAAAATGGTAAAAAAAAAAAAAGAAAGAAAAAGGAAAAAAAGAAAAGAAAAAAGATAAGTTTTTGGTTTTGTTTTCATTAGGGAAAAGTGAAAATTCCAAAAGATTCTGTTCAGACAGAGCCACATTCTTGTGCTCTCATTAAAGTCCTTTTAGTTACAGTAGTTAGAGGAGGAAAACACTGCTCAGCTCTAGGTTTATGTCTGCAAGGTTGCCAACACCAATCATTTTTTCACAAGCTTAATAAGATTTAGTGTTTTTCTTATAAAGCTCCAGCTCCAGAGTCCCATGCTTATGAAACAGCATTATCCTCCATTAGATGCATATGTTCAAAAGAGCCCTCATGGTTGCAAAGAACATCTTGGAAATACAAAAATTAACGGGTCAAAAAATCTAATTAAAAAAAAATATATATATACATCAGAGCCCTGGATTATTTCCTTTAAAATCAATATTTTAGAAGCAATCTCAGATTTTCAGCAGTGTTTGTCAGTCTAAATAGTGTGTCAGTAGTAGCACTAATTCCAGCAGTCTTGCTCTTCAAGCATTTTCCACGTAGGATCCGGTGCAATGTCCCTGATACTCCTTTCTGACTCTAGAAACTGACTTTTAAGACACAAAAAACACACACGTTTTTGTGATTTAAATGCAGCAGAGCCCAGAGACTTAGGGTTAAGAGTTGGTTACATATTTTAGATATTGGAGCCAGACAGCAATTCAGTCTAATAATGTGCATGTCTACTATTTCCTGACAATTTGCTGGTACATGACCCCTTATATGCATATATGTGACCCTGCAACAAACTCTTTTATGTGGTGCCAAAAAAATGGCATTAGCTTCAGCTGCTTTATTAAATTGCTACCCAAGCTGCCTCGCATTCCCCGCGAGTGAGCCGCGGCGTATCCGCAGCGAACGCCTGGCGTGCCAGCCAGCACGGGAGCCTCTGCTCCCCTCTGGGTGCTGGGGATAGAGTCCACAGGAAGGACAAAGCCCCTTTGGGACACAAAAGTGTTTCTTCTTGCCTCTGAAGAAGGCACTGGAAGCGCTCTACCAAGTCACAGAATCACAAAGAATTGCCGTGGTTGGAAAAGAGCTTTAAGATCATTGAGAGTAGCTGTTATCTAACTCTGCCAGGGCCACTGCTACACCATCTCCTTGAGCACCATGTCTGGGTGGCTGTTAAACCCCTTCAGGGATGGCAGCTCGACCACCTCCGTGAGTGGCCAGTTCCAGTCTTTGATAACCCTGTTGGGAGAATTTTTCCTCATGTCCAACCTAAATCTCCCCTGGTGCATCCTGAGGCCATTGCATCTTGTCCTGTCAGTTGTGTCTTCACTCCAGCCTCCTGTCAGGGAGCTGTGGAGAGCAAGAAGCTCTCCCCTCAGCCTCCTCTTCTCCAGCCTGCCCAAGCCCAGCTCCCTCAGCTGCTCCTCAGCAGCCCTGTTCTCCAGACCCCTCCCCAGCTCCCTTGCCCTTCTCTGGCCCCGCTCCAGCCCCTCAAGCTCTCGCTTCTCCTGCGGCGCCCAAACCTGACCCCAGTGCTCCAGGGGCAGCCTCCCCAGTGCCCAGCCCAGGGGCACCATCCCTGCCCTGCTCCTGCTGGACACGCTCTTGCTGATCCAGCCCAGGCTGCCCTTGGCCTTCCCGGCCCCCTGGGCACACGCTGGCTCCTGCTCAGCCGGGTGTCCCCCGGCACCCCCAGGGCCCTTTCTGCCCAGCAGCTTTCCAGCCACTGCTCCCCCAGCCTGGAGCGCTGCCTGGGCTTGCTCTGACCCAAGGGCAGGACCTGGCCTTGCTAAACCTCAGCCCACTGACCTCGGCCCATCCATCCAACCTGTCCAGGTCCCCCTGCAGAGAACACTGCCCTCCAGCAGATCAACACTCCCACCTAGCCTGGTTTCATCTGCAGATGTCTACCTGGAGCCAGATTACCCCTTTTAAGAGCCCCCAGTCACCATCGAGGCAGGATACCCAGCAGACAAGTAGTCTGGCTTTTAAGAAGCACTTGTCAAATAAACGGCAGCTGGGATGGACTATCCTGTTCCCAACTACATATCCTGTCCCAGAGACAAGGTTAGGGAAATAGTCCCATAATTACTGCTTAGCTTTTAATATTATCAGATGAAAAGAGCAGCTAATGTGACAGCAGCCAGCAACTGCCAAGGTATAGATCCAATACTGGACTGTTATGGAAATGAGAACAGCACAAGCCAAGCAAAGACAAATCTTGCATAATATCCCACGTGCTCCTGGGGAAAATAATTGAGGGCGCAGAACAGCTTTTGAATGTATGGGGAGCATCCACAGGGGCTAAATTTATCTGGGTGATGCAGGCTTCTCTAGGTTTGAGCTGGTTTCCTGATCCCACCGCCCTCCAGAAGAGCCTGTTGGTGCCCCTTGGTTGTGAAAGGTCCCCATGGGGCCTAGTGTCTACAGGCTAATGTGGCCTGTGGGAATAGTCCCCATGGTAACGTGAAAGCAGATTGTGTTAGGATTTTAATGCTGCCCTTTAATGACTTTCAAGTGCCTCCTCCTATAGCTTGGCTTTCTTGACTCCATACCAAGCACTTCTGCAAGGAAGGGTGCTAAGAACTCTCCTGGAAGGATGAAGATCCCAATTCAACTTCTCAACAAGATGAAAACTCTTTTCTAATTTCCTTTTGTACCGTGTTGTACAAAGTTCTGCCACAGGTGTCTGGTGCTTTTTATATTCCCACTGAGGTTCTCACAAAAGAAGTTCCAAATAAATGTCATCAGAAGTTAAGTGTGTGCAGCAGATCTCCTTAGAGTCTGTTCCTTGAAATGCAGCTAAGAAGTGAGTCAGAAGTATATGCTTATTTATTTAGGACAGAGTGCAAGCTTCTGCTTGAATTTCCTCCAGGTCACGTGCTTAAATCCTGTCCTGGGAGATCTTAAGTTGACTTTTGTGTTGCTGATTATGTAAAACACCCCCCACTCCATTCCTGCTCTGGTATCAGTTCACTTTAACCTACAGAATAATGTTTTTTAAAGACTNCCACGGCAGGGGGGTTGGAACTGGGATGGTCTTGAATGTCCCTTCCAACCCAACCCATTCCATGATTTTCCCCCGTTTTGCAATTGTTTATTTGCTCACTCTCAGGAAGAGCTTTCCCTCAACAGTGGCTGCTTTTCCCATGTTCTAACCTACATAAATTCCTAATGTTTTACTATATCTTTTGCAATGGAGATGTTATTGGTTAGGTAATAAGAAAAAAACTCAGTTCCACCATGTAATGTGCATTTTTTTTTTGCACCTTATGAGAATATTGAATAGACTTCATTATTTTTTTCAATACAAGTCTGAATTCCACCATTTGATTACCTGAACCAAAAGCATTTCAATTTGCCATCCATCACCCTGACCAGTGTAAAATGCTGAATATTCAGATTAAATTGGAACTTTTTTTTTCTATGAATAAGGAATTTGATTCAATTCTGTAATATACAGTGTCTCTGGGGAGAGGAAATTGAGCTGAAGGTCGCTGAAGGCAAGTGAGAAAATTGTATTATCCAAATACAAAATTCTTTTTCTTATCATCAAAACCCGAAATACAGCCATGGGGAATAAGGGGGTCAAGAGAGAATTCAATTAGAGATGAAAATGGAAAAGGTGCATTTTTCAAGTTACCTTTCATTTTTCCAAACAAGTGGCAGCAGTGAGCTGTGTGAGGACAATGAAATATTTGTCAAGCAGTTTAATTTTTTCTTTTTTTTTTCTTTTTTTTTTTTTTTTTTTTTTTTTTTTTTTCCTTTCTTAAATATAAATCAGAAAACATTCTCAATCAGTTATCAAGAGATAGTAAAAGTCCATCTGAACATGGAGGGAACAATTCTTCACGGATTTAACCATGGCAGCTTTAGCTTGATAATCAGTGGAAGGGATTGGAAGGGAGCTCTGGAGCTCCTGGAGTCCAACCCCCCTGCCAGAGCAGGGGCACCCAGGGCAGCCCACACAGCAACAGAGCCAGGGGGGCTGGAAAGTCTCCAGAGCAGGAGACTCCACCACCTCTCTGGGCAGCCTCTGCGAGGCTCTGGCACCCTCACACCAAAGAAGTATCTCCTCCTGCTGACGTGGAACTCCCTGGGTTCCAGTTGGTGCCCATTGCCCCTCGTCCCATCCCAGGGCACCACTGACAAGAGCCTGGCAAAATGATTAATGTAATGATAACAATTTCTGCACTTTTTCCTTCTTATCTCATGATGTTAAACGATAAATGTCCAATATAATTGTAGGAGCATGGTGGTGTTATGACATAATACTGCTTCCTTTTCCTCTTCATTTATTATAGTGTTTCTGTTTATGTCCATCCACTGGTACAGGGTGGGGGGACCTGCTGGAAAGCAGCTCTATGGAGAAGGACCTGGGAGTGCTGGGGGACAACAAGTTCTCCATGGGACAGCAATGGGTGTTTGTGGCCAAGAAGGCCAATGGTGTCCTGGGGGGCATCAAGAAGAGTGTGGCCAGCAGGGTGAGGGAGGTTCTCCCCTCTGCTCTGAGCTGATGAGACCACATCTGGAGTGTTGTGTCCAGTTCTGGGCTCCCCAGTTCAAGAGGGACAGGGAAATACTGGAGAGAGTCCAGGGGAGGCTCCGAGGATGCTGAAGGGACTGGAACATCTCTGTGAGGAAAGGCTGAGAGCCCTGGGGCTGTTTAGATCAATTACTTTGATTATTAAAAGCCTGTTATTCACTGTAATCTATTCTGCCATTCAGTAAAATAGTCTCTTTAAAAAAACAAACCTGAATTGAGCAATCACAACCTTCATTCTCTGGCTGGTGCAAGAGTTGTCTGTGCAGGTGTGGAATTCAGCCCTGTGCTGCTTCAAGAGCAGACGCCTTGGGTGTTGTTGGGAAGCAGAAATGATTCAGTGTCACTCAGCACATCTCTGGACATCTGACGCAGTTCACAGAGTTCATTTCCCCCCCCATGGGGGGAACACTTGGCCCAAACCTTCCCCAAAGTGGCCTTTTCTTCTTCCAAGGGACAGAAATCCCAATTCTTGGCTTTATCTTTTGTTGGTTTGTTGTTTTTTTTTTACTGTAAACCAAAATTCCTTTTAAATTCTGTTGGCTTGTTTCAGGTATGAATTATGATTATTGGAATTAAAAGAAACCATACCAAAATAATCTCAAACCAAATGTATAATAAAAGAATTCCACCTGATACTGCAAAATGAATTGAAGAAAGGTCTATGGGGTTGACCTTCTGTAGAAATCCAATGGCTAAATCCTGAGGGTTGTGTTATAGACACCGAAATGAGCTGGAATTAAATTATTTCAGTGGGAATTCACTTTCTGTGCACTTCTGAAGCTGCTACTCTGCACCTGCCTGTGTTTTGAGATGGCAGATCACCTCTGTGAGCCTAGCACCGAATAGATTCCTCTTCAGTGGAAGTGAAAGGGCTCTTCTGTTCAGATTGGATGGCAAGACTGGGGTCCTTGTAAAATAAAATCCCTACTAGATGGTTCAGGAGTGTCTGCATGTTGCTTATATAGAGACCTGAATCATTATTTATTCTTTTTCCAAGGTGACAAAGAGATTTATATTTTAAGTCTAATGAAATAAGACTTACTTTCATTTTCTTTTCAGCCTGTTGCAGGACCAGGAATTTCATCCACTGTTGAATTTATCAGCGTGCAGGAAAAAGGACGTTAGGTTGGTTAAGATTATTCAGTCTGGTTCTATTTGAATCTGTGGAACTTCCTTCTATTTGACAAAATGTAAAATGGATGGGTTTGGAATCTGGGGACCTCAATCACCTAAGAAAATTAAAAAATAAAGGGAGTTTTTACTGAATTGAAATGAAATAGGTTGTTGGAAGATCAGCCTCTGGTAAAGGGAAGGGGAGAAAAATGATAAAGAGAAATCACATTGACAGAAGCCTCAAACATTGTGGAAACAAGTAGGTCAAAAGAGTTGTTCAAAACAATGTACCTTTGGAGTATATTATCAAAAGCACCATTAATTCTTTAGGCAGAAAGACACCCAAGATCAAACAAATGCAAATTTCTAGCTAACCATTAAACAACTCCTTGGGTGGTGGGAGCAAAAGAAAATACGTACAGCGCAGAAAATTAAGCCCAGTGATTATTAGAATTAAAAGAAACCATTCCAAAATAATCTCCAACTAAATGTAAAAGAAAATAAATCCACTTGATGCTGCAAAACCAACTGAAGCCTCCGTGTTTGGGAAGAGAGTTCTAAGGGGTAGAGCTCCTGGGGACATTTGATGATTAAATCCCAAGATATGGGAAAGGGAATTAAACCCAATGTCAACCACCTGGACTGCAGGTGACTCTGCCACCCCTTAGGAAGGGAGGGAATTGAGGGGGAAATGTATGAAAAATAAAGTCACTGTCCCTCATAGTGGTGGACACTGGCACAGGGTGCCCAGGGGGGTGGTGGAGGCCCCATCCCTGGGGACATCCAGGCTGGATGGGGCTCTGAGCACCCTGCTCTAGGTGAGGATGTCCCTGCTCCCTGCAGGGGGTTGGACTGGATGACCTTTGGAGATTCCTTCCAACTTGGGCCACTCTCTGATTCTGTGATTCTCTGGTGTATGGGTCTCTGAGTGATTCTATGGGTCTATATGACCCCTGCTGGACTCATGGAAAATAAGCATCAAACTCTTAACATAGGGCCCTGCCCCCTCTGATGCTCTTCTTAAATCTGCTGCTCTTTTACCAAGATAATGAGGAAAGTCCACAAAGAGGGGAAGAGAAACTTTTGGAGGGAGACTCCTGGAGGGAACTCACTTGAGTTGGTGAGAAATGTTTATGGCTGTGTCAGCACCTCTTACACTTCTCTTTCTCTTTTGTGATTCCTCTGAAGTTTTCAGCTACAAATACTGTTGGTTCTGTGAGCCATGGTCTGCTGACTGAAGCATCCATCCAGCTCCCATCAGCACTGCTGGAAGAGTTCTCTCTGACCTGAAGGGAGCATTGGTTTTGATTCCATTTAATAGAAATCTGCAGAGCCCCCTCACTCCAACGGTTTCCTTCTCCATTTTTATAACTCTACCATCTGAGGGAAATATCTTAACACGGTTATGACTGTGATCCTTTTATTTATGAGTAAAACCCTGTTCTCTCAGCTGAAAAGCCATTACTGCAACAGTAAAAAAAAAAAGAGGGATCAATTTTAAACGGATGAAGAGTGAAAATTTTCAGTGGGTAGAATAAGTTATGTTGAGGTTATTTGGTGAAAGGAGAAATCCAGTGCTTGTGTTTATTGAGCTCTTCTAATGAAAGGTAAACTCACAAAGCCTTGTTTATTAGCTTTATTATTATTATCAACAACAAATTGCCTGCTGTGGTTTGCACATATGGGTATTGATGTGAAATCTGAAGGAGTTCTCGGCCGTGCAAAGATGCACACACGTGTAACAACAACTTTATGTACAGACACAGCTGAAAAACCCAGAGAGTCTGGGTGGTGGGCTCCAGGGGTGCTTCTCCTGGTTGCTTTGTTATCTGTTGGATCATGGGCTTATTAAAATAGAGCTATAATTAGGGGAAATACTCCAGCCAGGTTTGCCCAAGACCTGTGTTTTACTGAACATGCCTTTCAAGTGACATTGCCATTGTCCCTGAATTGGGCCCTGTGTGTGAGTCTCTAGGAAACAATGATCTTGGTGGGTGTGTGGGGAATAGGTCATAGGGTGATGGAATCGTGGAATCATGGAATCCTGGGATCATGGAATCATAGAATCACAGGAGCATGGGATCATAGAATCACTGAATTATAGAATGCCCCGGGTTGGAAGGGACCATCAAAGGTCATCTGGTCCAACCCCCCTACACTGAGCAGGGACATCCTCAGCTAGAGCAGGGTGCTCAGAGCCTTATCCAGGGGGAATCTCTCTAGGGATGGGGCCTCCACCATCTCCCTGGGCAACCTGTGCCAGGGTCTCACCAATATGAGGGACAGTGACTGTTTTTTTTGGATACTTTTTCCCCTCCATCCCCTCACTTCTCCAAAGTGAGGTGTCAAACAATGGTTCTTCCTAGGGAAATCACTAGGACATTGAGCTCCTCAGACAGGGAACTGCTGGGTGGAAGAAATTGTTCCTCAGCTCCAACCTCAACCTCCCCTGGGGCAACTTGAGGCCAGTTCCTCTTGTCCTGTCCCTTGTTCCTTGGGAGAAAAGCCCAACCTCACCTGGCTCCAACCCTCTGTCAGTGAGTTATCAAGAGCTTTACTTAGTCTCCAGAACATATATAACTGCTTTTACACTTAGGTTTGGGGTTTTTTTAATATATTGTGATGTTCTGATACATTACATTCAGCTATCTAGGTCAAATCATATTAGTTATTTATATTTAATAGGTTTTAAAAGAGTCTGAGCATTTGGTGTGTACATTTTTCCCCAGGTAACAAGCAGACTAGAGCTGTGCAGATACCTGATGGGTCTCTTGGTTGTCATGGCACTCAGTGCAAAGGAGTGGAGCTATCCCAGCCCCATGCTGGGGGAATTAAAAATGAAAATGAGGAAGATTAGGTAACATAATGTTGGTTTTTCTTATGACTTCTCCCTCCTCTGAGAAAAAAAAATGCAATACTTTTAATGACAAAGAAACTCGCTCTCAGATGCTCCTGGTATTTAGAGATGTCAGCATTTTGGGTGACAGTTTATTTCTAGCTTGACCAAATTTCTGTTTATAAACTGTAGTTCGAGGTTTATAATGGAAGGAGATGATGCTCCAGGTGATATGTGCTACTGCCTGTAGTGACAGTCCTTAGGAACCAGCCCCATTTAACTTGGATCTGTAAATAAAATCACTTCAAGACACTCTAATGCATTCCTCTCCCTCTGCCTGACCCCCTTCTCTGACTTCACTCACCCCAGCACAACCATCCAGAGCATCCCCAGGAGCTGCTCCTCCCCTGCAGCCTCTGCTGTGTGGCACGTGCAGTACATGGTGGGGTCCAGACCCCCCTGCCCTGCCTTCCACTTGTCCATGGGTGCAGCTCAAGGGAGGCAGTTCACCCTGCACACACTTGTGCTCTGGGTTAATTTGGCTCATCTCCTAATGACCAGCAGCAGGACCCTGCAGGATTTCCTTTTGCCCAGGTGCATTTGCAATCACACATTCACATTTTGGAGATAGAATGTGGTGACAGGAATGATCTGAAATGAAGGGGTGAAATGCACTGCTAGGAACAGTCAGCTAGAGAAGGGAAACAGGGTGAGAAGAGAATCCAGCCTGTCCAGGATGCTGCCAGGCTGGGGTGCAGAAAAATGACAATCTACATTTGTTAAAGGTATTTAATAATTCTAAAAAAAAAAACAAAAAAAACCCAAAAAAAACCAAACACCAAGCCAAGTAAAAAACATCTCAGGTCAGGAAATGTGAACTTTATTATTGATTAAACACTTGAAAAGGGATTTTTCTCAATAAGGGAAACCGTATTTTCTACTCACTCTTTTTCTCTTGTGTTTTCATTAAGCAATTTAATAGGTCTGAATCTGAGTTTATGTTGTATTTCCTCTTTATTACTTTATATTACATCTCTCTGTTCATAGATTGAGTGATATAATGCCTAGCTAGGAAGAAAATATGCTTTCTGTTCAAACAGGTATAATAATTTCAGACCAAATTCACTCTTTTTACTGGGGAAAAGTTAATAAAAAGCCTGTAGGATGTGTGTGTTTTCTTTTTGATCAAAGGCTCGGGTGCTCAGGTTTTTCCTTTTCATATTCAGTAGGAAACACAAAGGTGCCCTGTGTGTTTTGTAAGGGCCCTTGTGTTGTGCTGCTGAAGTCCATGAGAAATTTGCCTCTAATTTCGATGGGAATGCAACCAGACCCTGCATCTGATGGATGGAATCATTGAGGTTGGAAAAGCCCTCCAAGATCATCAAGTCCAACCAGCTACCCAACATTATCAGGACCACCAAACCATGTCCTGCAGGGCCACAGCTGCAGGTGTCTGGAACCCTGCAGGGCTGGTGACTCCCCCCTCCCTGGGCAGCCTGTGCCAAGGCCTCCCCACTCTCTCAGCACACAAATTGTTCCTCAGCTCCAACCTCAACCTGCCCTGGGGCAGCTTCAGCCCATGGCCTCTGGCCCCGCTCCAGCCCCTCAAGCTCTCGCTTCTCCTGCAGCGCCCAAACCTGACCCCAGTGCTCCGGGGCAGCCTCCCCAGTGCCCAGCCCAGGGGCCCCATCCCTGCCCTGCTCCTGCTGGACACGCTCTTGCTGACCCAGCCCAGGCTGCCCTTGGCCTTCCTGGCCCCCTGGGCACACGCTGGCTCCTGCTCAGCCGGGTGTCCCCCGGCACCCCCAGGGCCCTTTCTGCCCAGCAGCTTTCCAGCCACTGCTCCCCCAGCCTGGAGCTCTGCCAGGGCTTGCTCTGACCCAAGGGCAGCACTCAGCACTTGAACCTGTCAAACTTCATCCCACTGACCTCAGCCCATTCATGCACCCTCTTCATATCCTCTGTCCTGGACTAGTATTGCAGCTCCAGTGATAATTCTGGAGATACTGCTCCTCATCTTCTACTACAGCAGGGAAAAACGATTCCTATTTCAGCTTGGAAAGGAATAACGGAGGTGGTGAGACAGCAGAAACATGAGGGCTATGAAACCTCATCTGACAAAGATGTTTCCCTGAGACCTTAGTGGCCTTAGCCTGAAAAGTCAGGGGTTTTTATTAAACACCCTTCCTTCTGGCTTTTCCTATCAGTTAGTTTGGGTACACCATGGTCCAGATGGCTGCTGAGAATCCTGTGTGAAGCAGACAAAGCTTTTCCACACTTTTCCTGGTAAAATTAGGTATGACCTGCAGATTTTATGTCACAAGCCAAATGTCTCTGCAAGAATTGAAGAGCAGCTGTACTGAGTCAGATTGTGGGTCCACACAAATCCACAGCCAGGTTCAAAACTGACAGTAAGAGGTGGGTCTTCATGCAGCAGTCAGGGGACTTAGTGGGAAACAAAACTTTGCCTGAGTTTCAGAGGAGCCTGAGTAAGAAGAGAAATCCACTGGAGTTACCAGACAAACCACATCAAGCTGAACTTCCCTGAACTGGAAACAGTCGGAAGAGCTTGGGAGGAACTTGTCCCACTCTTACTCTGCTTTAAAGATCTGCTTGTAGCCAAGCACCCATACTGGGGCATTTGCTCTCCCAGCCCCCAGCAATGTGCAATTCAAATGATTCTTGACCTGGGGTGACTGGGTGACGTGGTACTGGAGTGGTGGCAGCTCTGTGTGGATGTAGCCTTAGGATCTAAACGCAGCCATGCAAGTGCAGGCTCGGGTTAAAAGGGCAGAAGAAGCCAAGCTAAAAGCAATCATTTGATGTCTGTAACTCACAAGATTAACTGGTCTTTGTTTCTTCATTTCTTCAGAGTAACAGAACTTGAGAAGACTTGCTTGCATCTCAGTGTGATCACAGATCTGTGTCCTCCCAGCTCTGGAGCCCCCAGCACGAGAAGGATATGGACCTGATGGAGCAGTTCCAGAGGAGGACATGAAAATGGTCAGAGGGCTGGAGCATCTCTCCTGTAAGAGTGTTGGGCTTGTTCAGACTGGAGAAGAGAAGGCTTGGGGGAGACCTTGTTGCAGCCTCCCATTATCTGAAGGGGCTACAGGAAAGCTGGGAGGGGGCTGGTTACAAGGGCTTGTGGTGATGGGATGAGGGGGGATGGTTTGAAACTGGAAGAGGGGACTGGAAAAAAGAAGAAAATTCTTCCCTCTGAGGGTGGTGAGAGCCTGGCACAGGCTGCCCAGGGAAGCTGTGGATGCTCCATCCCTGGATGTGTTCAAATCCAGGCTGGATGGGGCTTTGAGCACCCTGCTCTGGTGGGAGGTGTCCCTGCCCATGGGACAAGATGATCTTTAAGGCCCCTTCCAACTGAAACCATTCTATGATTCTGTGATCTTGTTTGGAGACTCCCAATGCCAATGACGTGTTCACACAAACCAAGGCAGTGAATTTTAAATAAGCATGGCTGGTTCTGATGTCAGTTGTGGTTCTGCTCTAGTCTCAGCCAGCTGGGTGCTGTTCAGTCTCCCTTGGCTGCCTGGAGGTCATCACTGCTCCCTAGACAAGAGGAACTCCTGCACTGGAGAACATCAACAGAAGCTGGGCTGTAGGAATCTGTGCTGGACCCAAGACTGTTGCTTGTTCTCCTATTTTTGTTTTCAAGGGTGTCAGTTTTTCCTTTCCATTGTCAATTCTGATGACCTTTGTAACCGAGGCAAGTTAGAAAGTAGAATGACACAATTAAATGACAAAGATATTTGTAGGCAAATCAGGTTCAGGAACTGGATGTTGAGCTCAATCATGAGTTTGCAGGATAATCTGGTTTCACATTTGTAAGGCTGGAATGCATTGTCACATCCATTTGGATTGTAAATTCCTTGAGATTTTCTCCAGCACCAGGCACGTGTCCAGTTTTCCTCAGAAGGTCTTTGCAGCAGTGCAAATAACTCCCTCTGATTCCTCAGGAACGCCCCAAACCTCCTGAAATAAACAAGGGTTTTGTTGGGTTTTTAGAGTTTGGGTTTTTTTTCCAGAAAGTAGAAGGAGCTCTTGAATTTTTTTGTGTTGCAGCAGAAGCCTCCAGCTCTAAAATCTCCCAGACTCACTGGTGCTGTGGCACTTTTTCCCTGCCCTTCTTAATACTGAAAACAGGCACTGTGTTCTGAAGTCATTCCTTCCCTGACCTTGTTTTCTAGGGCTGGCCTTGGGCAGCAGGGTTTGGGTAGGACATGGTGTCTTCATAGCATGGAAGATTTGGAGAGCAGCTTTCAAAACGTCATAAAATCTCAAGGGCTTTTCTGATTTTCTTGCTTTTACTTCTTTATTAACACCAAACCCAGAGCACAAAAGCCTAGCTGTGATTGCACTGGTAGGACACAGGAACTGGTACCTGTAGTGTGAGGAGGTCAGACAAAGTTTCTTGTTTGATATGGCAGGAGAATTGAAGAATTATTTATTTTTTTAATTCCTTAACAAGTTCAGAGAGATTAAAACATATCTTGATTTTGAAGAAGTGCACCAGAAAAGGCTGCTTAGGCAGGCTGGAATTGGTCTGAGTCAAAGGAGCAATCAGTGAGCAGGCTTTGATGGAACTGCAGCGTTCATGTGGATCCCAGGAGCTTCTTCCTATCAGTTTCCACCTCCAGAGGTCTGTGGTCTGCCAGAATTCTATGGCCTGCAAAGCATTAGGTACTAGACATGATTTCCACCTTCACTAACAACAGAATCTCTGGAGCTGGAAGGGACCTCTGGAGATCATTGACTCCAACCCCCCAGCAGAGCAGGTTTGCCCAGGGCACATCACACAGGATTGCACACAGGTGGGGTTTGGAATCTCTCCAGAGAAGGAGGCTCCACAACCTCCCTGGGCATCTTCTCTGAGGCTCTGTCACCCTCACACCAAAGGATTTTTTCCTCATATTTAGATAGAACCTCCTGGGTTCCAGCTTGTGCCTGTTGCCCCTTGTCCTGTCACTGGGTACCACTGAACAGACTCCGGCTCCATCCTCCTTGCTCCCACCCTTTAGATATTTNGGAGATCATTGACTCCAACCCCCCAGCAGAGCAGGTTTGCCCAGGGCACATCACACAGGATTGCACACAGGTGGGGTTTGGAATCTCTCCAGAGAAGGAGGCTCCACAACCTCCCTGGGCATCTTCTCTGAGGCTCTGTCACCCTCACACCAAAGGATTTTTTCCTCATATTTAGATAGAACCGCCTGGGTTCCAGCTTGTGCCTGTTGCCCCTTGTCCTGTCACTGGGTACCACTGAACAGACTCCGGCTCCATCCTCCCTGCTCCCACCCTTTAGATATTTACAGACATTGATAAGGTCTTCTCTCAGTCTTCTCTTCTCCAGCTCTCTCAACCTTGCCTTGGCACAGAGATGTTCCAGTCCCCCACTCATCTTTGTTGCCCTCTCTCCAGTATTTCCCTGTCCCTCTTGAACTGGGGAGCCCAGAACTGGACACCACACTCCAGCTGTGGTCTGACTGGTGCAAAGTAGAGGGGGAGCAGAACCCCCCTCCACCTGCTGGCCACACTCTTCTTGAGGCCCCCCAGGAGACCATTGCCTTGCAGTCAGTGTCTGCCTCTGCCCATCTGTTGTCTCCTCACTGGAGACATCTAAGGAAGGTCTTGTCTTGCAGTGCCCAGCACAGGAGTTTCTGGCTGGACACTGCTGCTCTCGTTTAGGACAAGTTTAGGAAGAATAGGATAAAAATATTACCTCTCCTTTTGCCCTCAGTTTTCTGAGCTGCAGTTTAGACCAGTGAGTTGACTTCCCTTGGTGGGTGATTTTCCAGTCGTGCCTTTCTACCTAGAAGACAAGAGAGGTTCCATTAAGTGCTGTCAAACTTCAGAACTCGCGCCAGTTTGGAGTATTTTTGTGTCTTGTTTGTAATTCCCTTTCAGATCTCGATTAACCATCAGAGCCAGCACTGTTAATTCACACCAAGACACCCCTTCTCTTATTTCTTCACTGATTAGCTAATGTAGCTTAATTTCAGCGAGGTCTCTGCATATTCAATGGCCCGCTGCAATCAGAATGCTTTTTAGTTTTGAAGTTTCTTTAATCCTGTTACAAATGCATTCTTTGTGATAACATGGATTTATACTACCGAGGATCCCTTCGTATGGATCATTCCATTTGTGCACATTACAAACGTGGAAATAAATCAGGGAACACTCTCTTTCCTCGTGAGTTCTGAAAGCCAGGACATTTCCTCGTTACAGCCATAAAAAGAGAATTCCCTGGAGAACGGGGTAGCTTGGGAGATGGGTAATGGAGTGCACAGGATTTCACAACCAGGACATCTGCACATGTCCAACCCAAAGGTCTAGTCCAGAAAACATTAATATCTCTCCCACAGCAGTCTGCAGAAGGGAAGGAAATATCAAGATGTGCACGAAATGGAACACAAAATAGTTTGGAAAAAGAGTGTAACCATCTGCCTTGAAAAAAAACAACGAACCAACCTCAGAAAAACAGCCCAACCAACCAACAGCAGCAGCGTTTCCAAAAGATTCCCTTCTTGGTGCTGGCTGGAAGTCACTTTCTCATGTCTGCTTTCTTTATGGAGACGCTTAAGACGCGAGCTCTGGTTGCAGGCAGGAGGTGGCTGTAAGAGTCCCAACCCTTTGCTGGTCCAAAAGGGTTGGTTGCAGCTGTGGTCGTGTAGGTGTAGGAACAGCTGCTCCTAGGGTGCAAATCTGGAGGTACCAACACCTGCTCCCCTGGGAATATCTGCGGGTGGAGGATGCAGGGGGTGTCTGTCGCAGGATGAGGTCGCAGACGCAGGACTGTGCGTGCTCCCTTCCCCCCAGGTCTTATCTCTGGGCACCAGGAGGGACTGAAGAGCAGTACACGGTATCTGTGTCCACACTCCTTGCTTTCAGTCAGCATCTGGCCCTGGAGGTCTTGTCCATTCTGCCCCTGGGCCCATCCTTGGGCCATTCCCGTGACCATCCTGGCACTTCAGGACATAGTTTAGTGGTCATGTTGAGTAGGTGGTTGGAATAGAACCACAGAACCATTCAGGTTGGACAAGAGCCTTGGGACCATCCAGTCCAACCATTCACCCTACTCTACACAGCTCACCCCTAAACCATGTCCCCCAACACCACATCCAAAGGACCCTAAAACACACCCAGGGATGGCAACTCAACCCCTGCCTGGGCAGCCTCTTCCAGTGCCTGGCTGCTCTTGCTGTGAAAAATGTTTCCCTGATGTCCACTTGATGCAGGACAGGGTTTTGTGGTCATGGTACTGTTGACTTGATGATCTGGGAGCTCTTTTCCAACCTTACTGGTTCTGTGATCCTTCTGGCTTTGCTCAGGCTGAGACTGATGGTTCTTTGCTGTTTTCCATTTCCTTCTCCTTGGACTTCTTCTCCATCCCTCTTTCCCATCTGTACCATCCCTCAGAAAAATAAGAGATGGCAGAATACTCCAGCCTAAGTGTTTTGGTGACATAAGTCAACTGAAAAACCACTGTTTCTTCTTCCTTCTTTAAAGGAGTTCATTAGTTTCTCAAAAAGACCTCAAATCCAGAATGCTTTTTTTGTGTTTCATTTGTGTATTTTGTTTGGTTGCTTGGTTTCTGGTTTTGTGTTTCTTGTTCATTTTCTATGTGGCTGCTTGGATTTGGTTTTGTTTGGTTTGGTTGGTTGTTTTTTTGCGTGTTTAGTTTTGGTTCTTTATTTATTTGTTTGGTTTTGGTGTTGGTTTTGTTTGTTTGTTTATTTGAAGGTGGGGGAACTTTGTGCTTTGAGTTTAACTGTGGTTGACTGGTCAGTACCTGATAAAACTGTTCAATGCCACCAACAGTGGGCTGGCTCTAACAATCCTTTATCAACTATTTCAGGAGCACTTTTCTGCTAGGATGAAGTGAACACTTGGAATTGTGGCTTTTCAACAGGCTGTGACAAAAGAGCAAACTAGCACCAGTTAGTCCCTAATGTGATGTGTTGGGGACTTGGATGTTTTATTTTGCATCATGATGAAGGGCTCTGACTTCTCTCTAACTTTCACCTTGTGGTTTTTACCTTCCACTCGTTAGGAAGCAGGATGGATAGATTTAGGTGATCTGTGCATCTTCAGAGATAGCTTTTGGGGGGCCTTTTACTTTCAAAGTATACAGGAGGACCAAGTTCACGTCTGGTCTTTGTCTTCCTTTATTATGGGGATATCCCTTGAAGGTGCCCTTGATAATCTGGCTGCTTTAGAAAGCTGGTTAGCAGAAAATTCCTTGGTAGGAATCCAGCCTGTAGATTGTTCTCCAGTACTTTGGGGTGCAAGTTGAGCAGTTGCCACTAGATGACAGTGTAATCTGCTGCTACGGTGCCTAAATCAGCATTACTTTATAATACTGAACTTCTTCTTTGATAGCAGTTTTGTAAGACTTACCCGCTAAATCCAGCCAGAGCCCACTGGACTTCAGAAATAATAAATAAATTATCGAGTTTACCTTTTCCCACACTAAATTCTGCTACCTGGAAGGGCAAAAATGTTGTCCACGAGGCCTGGGCACGCGGCAGAGGAAAAAACTTGCAAGGAATAAAGAATCCTGATGACTTAGAGGTAACTCTGGATCTCTCCCCGAGCTCCTGGCATCTTGAGTAGTTGTCCTCTGGCTTGCTGGGGCTGTTCTCACATATTGGTGTCTACAGGAGAAGTGTTGAGTCAGGTCCCTTTTTACTGACTGCATGACACACAAGTGTCACACTTGCACTGGCAAACCGGTCTCAAAAGAGACCCAAAGTATCCTGCTGCTTTTGACCTAACCCGAGTCATGTTCTGCCTTGTGCCTATTTCATGACGGACTTCTTGAAGGGTGGAAGTGTTAGGTGGAGATGTCCCTGCCTGTGCAGGGAGGTTGGACCAGATCACCTCTAGAGGTCCCTTCCAGCCCAAACCATTCCATGATTCGATGAACTTTGAGCCCCTTGGATAAACAGAAACAATGATGTTCCTTGTGGTCACCTCGCTCCTTCCTCTGCCTTGTGCTCTGGAAAAATATTGAATAACTGCAGTAGAAAAAAAAAAGCAGGTGATTACAGAAGACTTTCTTCACCCTTTTGATTTTTATGTTTGCCTTTCTCACGTGCAGCTCTGAAATCGTGGCGTTTTATCCCAAACGTGCTGAGAAGAGACTTAATGCAATAGATAGAAGGGGGCTTGCATGGCAGAAGCAGCCTGGCTATTACAGCTCTGGCTGGGACAGTCACCTCTGGGTTCACTTCTTTTCTGCTGCACTGCTTTTGTAGAAAACCTGGTTTCAAGGAAGAACACCTTGTAGGATTTAATTCATCGCTGGCATTTTTCCTAGGGTGCTCAGCACTGTGGAAACAAGAAGCTCTCTGTCACGAGTCGCCCATCACCTTGATTTTCACTGTATCATGAAGAGCAGCTAAGAGTCTAAATTATTACAAAATATAGCCAAGATTTAAAAAAATATTTATTTTTAGGGTTTTTTTCAGTCTATAATTTCAGGTTTGTACAGAAATTGTGGGATGAATACGGGTGAGTGGCTGAGAAGTGTCAAATCCTCTGAGGGGGGTGAGACTTAGCAGTGCAATAAACGAGGCTAAGAAGCCTCCAGGAAGGGTTTCTTAGGTGTGATCTCTGAGAAATCTCCCTTTGCCTTCCAAAGGTAACCTTGAAAACGTGCCAGGTGATGTGATATTGGCAAAGGCAGCCTCCTGTAAGACAATCATCTGATCAAAGCCCTAGCAGAGCGACGACACCGAACACTGCCACCAGTATCTGCTGCTAAGTCACTTCTTGGGGGACTGAAGTGTTTTTAGCCTGACAGACACGGGAAGGTCTTTTTCCTTCTACTCTTGTCCTGGTGGAAGCCACAGCTCTGAAAATAACTGTGTGACAAATGTATGTGAGTAGAGCTATGGGAAATCATCAATATGTGGCATAAAGCTGAATGGAAATGGGAAAATTAATAAGCTGGGCAAAACCAAGCTGTGATAAGAGAAGCTGTTGAGGAGGACAGCAGCTGTAGCCTGTGTTGTGGGGGTCGAGAAGGGGCCAGGCTCTTGTCTGTGGTGCCCTGGGACAGGAGGAGGGGCAATGGGCACCAACTGGAACCCAGGGAGTTCCACCTCAGCAGGAGGAGAAACTTTGGTGTGAGGGTGCCAGAGCCTGGCAGAGGCTGCCCAGAGAGGTGCTGGAGTCTCCTGCTCTGGAGACTTCCCAACCCCCCTGGCTCTGTTGCTGTGTGGGCGGCCCTGGGTGCCCCTGCTCTGGCAGGGGGGTTGGACTCCAGGATCTCCAGAGCTCCTTTCCAACCCCTACCTTCTGTGATTCTATGTTCTGCTGCTTGTCCGCCTGTTGACTTTAAACCAGGTTCATCAGGAGGGACTTGGAAAAAGTCTGCATGTGGAGGTCCAGGGGAGGAAGCGTTCTGTGCTTTTTTTATGCTTCAGAACGAGCTCCTGTTACCAAAGGAACTCTGGCAATGGATGAGACTGAGGGGGGAAGAGAAATGCAAGTCTCTTTCAGAATGGGGAAAAAAGAAAGGTCCGTATTTCTTCTCTTTGGGTAACTCCTGGCCTTTCTTGTTGTCTTCTGCTGAGACACCACAAGTGGTGCTTTGTGCAGTGGCTGCAAGTGGCCGAGACATGGCAGAGAGAATTTCCGTCGCATCGTATGCGCTCAATCAGCCTCACCCTGGGTGCTTAAACAATACTTAGAAGAACATTTTTCTTTGTAAATGCCTAGCGTAAAATTCTGGCTTAAACCATACAGTGACTACAGCAAAAGGAAGGGTTTTTTTTTTTTCCTTTTTTCAGCCCAAAGGCCACACACAGCAGTGGTAGGAAGGGGTGGGGTTTGGTCTCTGAAGGTCTACTTGTCACAGTGCTGGGGGTGCTGGGCTTTTCTTCTGTGTCAACCACAGTAAAATGCTGTTGCTCCAGCAGCAGAAGAAAGATGTTAACTGGTCTGAGCGCGGCTTGTACTTTCTGGAATGCCACAGTACCAAGGATTTTTGTTTGTTTGTTTGCTTTTTTAACTATTAAAAAGGACCAGTATTCAGTAAGCAGCAGCAGGGACTTAGGGCAAGAACAGAGACAAGAAGTAGTAACCAGTTTGACAATGCATCCCCTTGTGCATTCACGGGGAGAGGGAAGAGCAGCTATTATTGGTTTGCACGAGCAGTGATTTTCTTGGTGGGTCTCCTGCAGGTATTTCACATACCCCTCCACACCACCCACCCGCTCTTCCCACTGGAAAATGCGATGAGTGTAGCAACACTGCAAGAAAGATGGGGATTGGACCAACTGAATGTTTCCCTGTGTGTTTGCAAGTGTGCCCGTTTGCTCCTGCTCACGCCACCCAGCTGATGGGTGCTGCCTGTCCAGCTCTGGCCCATGTGCCTATGGAACATTTGACTCGGCTTCGTTTTCAACCTACATGCTGAAGTCTAAGTGGAAAAAAAGCAAGTTCTCTTTCCAAGTGCACATTGTGGGGTGGTTAGAAGCTGGTGGAGAGCAGAGGCAGATGGTCTTGACCAAGCCAAGCATGAGGGTGACTCAGAAATGATGGAATGTTGGATTTTGAGTATCCCATAGTGACATGCTGGCTGTCAGCTTCTATCTTCTTGGTGAATTCAGAGTCAAGCTTATGGAACATAAGCATGTGTGCACTGCTCTGGCTCGTGTTGACAGGCACAGAAACCCCATCAAAGAAGAGGTTTGGTTTAATGATAAACTGTACTGTAGGCTGGTGCTTGTTCCAACGCTATGGGTCAGAGTTAGAATCCTAGAATCCTAGAATCCTAGACTCTTTGAATGCCCTGGGCTGGAAGACACTCCAGATGTCACCCAGTCCAAACCCCCTGCACTGAGCAGGGACATCCTCAGCTAGAGCAGGGTGCTCAGAGCCCCATCCAGCCTGACCTTGGATGTCCCCAGGGATGGGGCCTCCACCACCTCCCTGGGCACCCTGTGCCAGGGTCTCACCACCCTCAGAGGGAAGAGCTTCTTCCATTTAGAGATCCAACAGATGAAGAAGCACATTCCGCACTCTTCACTGCTTCTGGACTGAGCTGACAAGGCAGAAGTAACTCTTGAAACAACCAGTGAAAGTCAGGCAAAAGAAGCAGTCAACCTAAATTAAAAACCAAATACAATAAAAGAGATAAATCAAAATAGATGAGCAAGTTTCTTAAGTCATCAAACTCTCCTGTTGGTGGGAGTCCCCCCTTGGTGGATAGCACATATTGCCAGAAAATCCTGGGTTTTTTTCCATGCTTTTTTCCACGGTGTGTGTCTCCACATTCAGGAAGGGGGATGAACCACTGAGTCTCACCACCTGGAGATATTTTTGTACCTCTGCTTTGCTTTCCCTTGCATCCATGTGAATCCTTACGATGACAGGGAGCTGAGGAGATGCTCTCATGGTTTCCAGGTGTCCATCCCGTTAACTTTGAAGTTACTTGTCCAGGTAGTTGCATCAGAATATATGTTGCCACCCAGAAGCAAACAGGACCCCTTATGAAGACTATTAAAGTATGAGCTGAAATGCTGCCTACTTTTAGATGGATGGGTAACACATCTTTCCCTGCTCCTCCTTGCAGAGAGTGGAGACTCTTGTTCATTCCTCCTCCTGGAGGCACAGCACAGAGGTGCCAAACTGTGCTTATTTTTCCCATAATACTCTAAGACTTCTGCTCTTAGGGTCTACGATCCTACAGGGTCAACCAAACGCACGTGGGATGCAAACCCTGGAGTCCAAAGCCACCCAGGCTGAGAGGAAAGGCACAAGATCTCCCTGTCTCTGACATCTGAGGAGAAGAGCGGTAGAGGCTGCAGCATCTCAGAGTGAATGAAAAGCCACAGGCTGTTCTTGCTGGGCAGTGTAACAGGAGCACTTGGGGATGGTGGAGACTGCTGTGGGAAGTGAGAATTTCCCTAGTTTTGGATTAAACCCCCCAAAAAAACAGCATTGCTGTTTGAGTAATGCTGTGCTGCCTTCATGTCTTCCTATTTATAGCCTTAGCTTCATCAGAACAAAGTCCCCACTTTCTCCCCCCAAAACTATTCCCAGGAGAATGGTCCAATCCAGCTTTAAATAACTCAAGTAACACTGCTTCCATCATTTACCTTTGGAGATGACTCCTTGGCCTAATAGTCATAATTGTGAGGGTTCTGTAGCCTTTGGTTCATGATGATGTTTGCAGACTGAATTCTGCAATTCTGTTTGTAAGGGGTTGGCCATAAATTGAAGCATTCAGTGTTTTCCTGAGGTTTGAATGCACCAATTCAGATGCCTCGCAGCTTATTTCTAACGGGAGGTCGGGTGCTTAAATAGCTTTAATAACCTGACCCTAAATTGATGTTCATGGCAAGCTAAGCCCTTCCTCTACTACCCTGCCTTGGTGCAATGCTGTGTGGGATTGTCCTGCTGGCCCCCTGGCCTTCTCTCAGGTAGAGGATGGATGGTGGTGTAGCTTGTACTTACTCTTTATGTTCTTTAGTAGAGCTGTTGCTTTCTTTCTGGTTGAATGAGCAGGAATTAGGCTCGTACTCAGTGGCAAAATGGTTGGGCCTCCTGGAGGAGCAGCTGAGGGATCTAGGACTGTTTAACCTGGAGAAGAGGAGGCTGAGGGGAGAGCTTCTTGCTCTCGACAGCTCCCTGACAGGAGGCTGGAGGGAGGGGGGTTGGTCTCTTCTCCCAGGCAACTAGTGATAGGATGGTAGGAAATGGGCTTAAGTTGCTTCTTTTGTCCCAGTGAGTGAAGGAGGTGGTGGAGGCCCCATCCCTGGAGACATCCAAGGCCAGGCTGGATGGGGCTCTGAGCACCCTGCTCTAGTGGGAGATGTCCCAGCCCATGGCAGGGGGTTGGAACTGGATGACCTTTGGAGGTCCCTTCCCACCCAAACCCTTCTGTGCCTCTGTGATTGGGGATGCTCAAGAGGACGAGGCTCTGTGACTGATTTTAAAGAGGGCTTACTTGGGTAGAACAATTTGCCTGTCACCCCACCAGACTGGTTCCCTCCCGTTGGAGCCACAGCTCTTTAGGAGTTTCATGGCAGAGTTCATGAAAAATTAGAGGCTTTTGAATTGAGCCTGGCTTGAGATACAGATGAGTTCTGGCCAAGGGCCACTGTTTTCAGAACTGTTGATCAAAGATAATTTTTATCACAGTTGGTCTTTAAAAAATACTGACATCTCAGAGAAAAAATGAACTAAACCAGATGGAATTTGAGCCCTTAGAGTTTGAGCTGAGCTGGCTTTTCCTTTCTTCTTCCTTTTTTCTTTTTCTTTTTGCCCTGTGATCACAAACATAAAAAGATGGAGGTAATACAGGTGTAAAATTTATTATAACTCCCAAACTCTTGAGGCTCTTTAGAGAGTCAAGCACATACAAAACCTGCCTTTAACCTTAACCATTACTTTTCCTGTGGTGATTGGGAATGATTAAGCCATTTTTAATGTAGTGGAAGCTGGAGTCATGCTCCACTTCTCCTAAAGCTCTTTAAAGGACAAACTGCTATAATTACTCTAATAAATGTAATAAACTACAGAAAAGTGCAAACCTCAGTAGACCTGCTACTCACAAAACCACCCAGGTTCTGCTCTGGGCACGTGGTTTGGGTTGTCCCTGGCTTCAAGAGCGGCAGCTTTTAGGAGAGCAGGGAGAATATGCGGGAAAAATGTGGATGTTGCTGTTAACAACATTAGGGGTTTGGCCCCGTCGACTTTTGGCAATTCTTTTTCCATTAATATTGGAGCCATAGAGACACAGCTTAGAGCCATGGACAGATTTAGGTCAGAAAGGACCTCTGGAGGACATTTGGTTCAACCCCCTGCTCCAAACAGACTTAACTTCCGAGTGAGATCAGGCGGCTCAGGACCTTTCCAGACGTGTTTTGAATGTCTCCAAGGACGGACAGATTGCACGGACTCTCTGGGCAGGCTCTTCCCATTCATAACCACTCTCACTGTGGAGCATTTTCCTCTTGTGGGCAATCACAATTTTTGTAAGCCTGCTTAGAACTTTCTCTTTAAAGTCCTTACTTGTTTTTTGTGTGTGTGCAGTTTTGTTTTGCTTTGTTTTGTTGGTTTGGTTTGGTTTTGTGTGTTTGGTTGTTTTTTTATTATTATTATTGCTTTATTTTGTTTTAAGTGCAGTCAATTTCAGACTCCTGAAGCTACCATTCTTTTTGTCATCCAACAAGGAGACAAGCAGTGTGCCAAGTGACCCCTTGCCCAACCTGGGGTTTGCATTCTAAATGCTGGAAGCCCCCGTGGAACACTCGTTATGGATATTGGTGGAAAATCTGGAACCCCAAATATATTCATAAAAGCAATCAGTCAGTTACAAAGAGTATAAAAAATAATAATAACTTTAAAAAATCTTGCTCCATGTGTGGAGGATTTGTGAAGGAAAAAGGAAAAGGCCCCAGCAGAGGAGTCCATTGTTTGCAGCCTGTGCTGATGAGGACCGAGCACGCTGGAGTCAGCGGGAGCCACGTCCAGGTTCTGGAAAGGGGAGATTTGATTCTGAAAAAGCAGCTTTTGCATTGAAAAACCTTTGGATTTCTGCTTTTTATTGGGTGGTTTGTTTGTGATTAAAATGTAACCCTTTGAAGAATCAGCTGTCTCTTGTTCCAGCTCTTTCTTCAGTAGTTTTGAGAGCCTACGTTCCCGTTTGCTGTGGCGCGTTCCGGGGCACGCTGCTTGGAAAAGAATCGGGTTCTGGGAAACTGGAGGTGAAGGAAAAGATGGCATCTTGCAAGAGGAACTGAACAGGGACAGAGTGATCTCATAGGTGGGTCACTGCAGAGTAAGAGCTACAGAGATGCCCTAATGTAGGGAACACTGAGGAATTGCTCAGTGGATTTATGGTCAAAATCAAGAGTGTGAAATTTTATCCATTGCTGTTTCATCTTGTAGAAAAAAACAGGTCTGTCCTTCTCCAGTGCACAAATGGAACCATGAGAAGCAAAATTAATTTGAAAAGTATGAGAAAAAATAAAGGCCTGACTGGTACCATAGTTTAAATCACCTCTTTATTTCCACTGCAACTTAAATTCTGACTTTCTTTTTTTGGTTTCTTTTTTTTACCTTCTTTTTTTTTTCTTTTTTCTCTTTTTTTCCCCTTCAGTTTTCTTTTTCCTTTTTCTTCGCTTCTCTTTTTGCTTTATTTTTCTTTCTTTTTTCTTCTTTTTTCCCCTTTTTTTTTTTCTTTCTTTAAATTCATTATGTCAACATAAGTAGGTGCAGCTTACCATCGCTTGGATGGTTGTTATTTTTAAGCTGTTTAATTCATTGACTCACACCCGGCAATAATTCATGCAAAATGGGCTCTGAACTCCTTTGCAATATGCAGATTTGTGTGCAAATGAGCGTTACCTATGGTGTTCACACTGAAGCGTTTTTCTTTGATGTACATTTCTGACATTCTGAGATTGTAAAGAAGAAAATAACTTTAAAAATTTTAAGAAACCTTAATTGAAGTTAACATAAAAGAAGATACATGGTGTTAATTGGTCTGTTTCAGGCATAATTTGGGCCTTTGAGACCATGTCCCTTACCCCCCGCCAAAGTGTCAAGACTCACATCTTTAATTCAACAATCTTTGTATTAATTACCTCTGGATAAGGTAAGCTTTGATTGGGAGTCCTTTATTGTAAAATTACAGTACATTGCCTGCTCTAAGATAAATAAATTAGGGTTGAACTTGAAAAAAAAGTCTCCATCCAACTGTGAATGGGAAAGCACATTTGAGCATGAGATGCCAGATGAAAGAACAGTTTTTATCAGACTTCTTTAAAAGGGGAAGAGTGTTTTCTTTTGGTTCCTTTTTTTTTTTTCCTTTTCCCATTGTTTTTGCACATTGAAAAATAGTATCTTCACCAGAAGATGGGAATGTTCAGGTTCTAGGGTTGCCAACACTTCCCTCCAAAAGGCCACGTTCCACCTCATGGGAGCCCAGCATTATCCTCCAAGAGCAATTCCCCTGTATCTGCTCATTTGTTACTGAGCAATCAGTGAGCCAGGGATGGCCTCCACCTTCACCCACCCCACCCCTTCCTACCTGACTGTCCATGAAGACCAAACTTGTTTGGAAGGGACCTCTGGAGATCCTGGAGTCCAACCCCCCTGCCAGAGCAGGGGCACCCAGGGCAGCCCACACAGCAACAGAGCCAGGGGGGTTGGAAAGTCTCCAGAGCAGGAGACTCCACCACCTCTCTGGGCAGCCTCTGCCAGGCTCTGGCACCCTCACACCAAAGAAGTTTCTCCTCCTGCTGAGCTGGAACTCCCTAGGTTACAGTTGGTGCCCACTGCCCCTCATCCTACCACAAGACACCACTGGAAAGAGACTGGAAAAGTCTGGGATAAGTGTTTGTTACATATTTTTGGGGTACAAATCCAGCCACATCACCAAGAAAGCTGCAGGCACTGCAGACAGGTGTATCCCCCAGTCATCCCAGAGGTAGATTGACCTGGACTGCTGGATAAAAAAATAGCTGTGCCTACTTGAAGCTTGATTCATGAAGCTGGTGGTGCTGATAGAGCTGGCGTTAAGGACACATACTGAGGTTTCAGAGCTGTCACTTGAGTGGTTTCATCTCTACTGTCTCTCTGCAGAGAGACCACTTCAAGAGATTTTCAGCATGTACAAAAGACCTGAAGATAGAGGTCCAATTCTTTTCTTCATCATTCTCAGCACAGTCTTTCCCTCCTCTCCCCTGCTTAGACACCTTGTGCAGCACAGAGCTGACCCATTTGGCCACTGAGCACAGAGGGTGTGCTGGAGATAAGGGGCTGCTGGAGGCTGAGCTCTTGAAGCCAGGTTTCAACCTGTGTTTTTGGAATGAGGGATGTGTACAGCAGCTCTGGCTTCGGCCCTTGATTTCATCGACATCAGCTGAAATGAAAGGTGACCAGCTAGAAAAAGGCCAGAAATCCTTTTGTTTTATGGAAAATCTGACACGGTGGGACACGGAGCACCCATTCATAACCCTCCTCTCCTCTGGACAGAGAACGGAACCAACAACCTCTTGCAAGCCCAGTGGGAGCTTGAGCCAAGAAGTGGTTGCCCTCTTCTCTTTCTCCTTGTGCGAGGCCACTGTGATTTTGCTCCTGCTACATTTTCCCATCCCCTAGAGGCAGACTTGTCAAGAAGCCTTTTGTCTGGCGCCGTGTTTTCAAATCCAAACTCTGATAATTATCCGTGGTTCTGCTGCTGACTTGAAAGGCGATTGCCAGGCATTGAATCCGCAGTCCCTTCAGGAGAAAAATTAAGAGTGAGGAGAAAGAGGCATTTCTGTGCCTCTTCCTTCTCCAGCACTTGACACCCGCCGCACACGCGAGGCTGACCGTCAAAGATAAATGAGTTCAATAGAAAAGAGCAGACACAGCCTTGGATCTCGGGGTAAGACGGCGCGCAGCAGTGGAAAGTGCCACACAAAGGCTTTGCGCGGCAGACTCTGCTAATCAGAAGAGGTGAGTATTTTAGCATATTTAAACGAGGACAGGGCATCCACTAATCAAACAACAGAATCCGGAGGTACTGAAAGAGCGAGGGAAAGACTGTTGCTTGAAACTTTGCGACACGGATGGAGGACTTTTGAAAGAGGAGGAAATGTGATGATCTAGGTTTATAGGAAGATAATGAGGTAAGTAACAAATAGGTCCAAACTAAACTATTAAACATTGTAATTATGCTGGACACAGATTAGTTGCTGGAAAAGTTTCCCATTACTGCACTGTGGCCATCAGAAAAGTGTAGGAAAATAATGGGGCTTCTTTTCATGTGATTTATTTAGCCAAAGGTACTGTGCCATAACTAACAGCTTTCATGGGATGAATAGAAATCGTGTCATGAGCCTGCTAAGATCCTCCGATATCAATTGGTGCAAAGTATACATAAGAGATAAAAACTCTCTTTTTTTTTCCCATGCTAGCTTTTAAAAGCTTTCTAAGTAGACTTTTTCCAAAGTATTACCTTTATCTATTTCTCCTGCAAGTCTTCCACCTTGCTTCTACTGTTTTTCAAATCAAGCCCCGGCTGCTGTCGCATTCATTGACATTTCTGCTCCACAGTAACAACATTTCGTCTTAATCAGCCAGGAAAGAGAATTAGGTTTACAGTGGGATTTTAAAAGGATATTTTCTTAAAACCTCCCAGGGAAAAAAAAAAATAAAATAAAATAACCTTTTACTGAGAAATAGACAAAATGTACATGCTTCCTAGGCCAATAGATCATTGCCATATGAGTCTTAACAAAGGTTACTTAGCAGTCACGGGTTTTCTTTGGGAATATTGCCTTCACAGAAGCAGATCTCTAAGGAGATGAGCTTATTTTAAGCTGATATTCATTAGAAAGCTGCCAAGCCGCTAGAGACATTCTGGATACAAAACAGGAGATCTGGCTTATCTATTTTTTTGGAGGTAATAGGAGATAATGTCTGTAATCACGGCCAGAATCTTTTATTTATTGCTGTGGTCAGATATATGGTGTCACTTGGCATTCTGAGCTTTCTACCTCTAGTTCTTTAAAGGAGTAGTTTTAATGGATTTTAAGCACATGAGAGCATCAGACTGAGAGCTTCACACCCAGCATCTTCCTCTGTGTATGGAAATGATGCCTCCTTCTGGATGTGCCCTGGCTTTGCTGTAGGTGCTTGTCAAGGGCTTCAGTTATCTGCTCTAGAGGCAGAATTGATGTTTTCCTTGTCCTGGTAGAAATTGGGTGAAGGCTGCAGACCTCAACAAATTAAGAGGGGGTTAAAAGTATGATCTCTGAAGGTAGGAGGGGGGTGTGTTTAAAGTGCTGTTGGATCTTGTGATGAAATATGTATCTTCCTCAAGGTACAAACAACTGAAGAAGAAAACTAAGTATTGGACAGAAGAAAGAGATGGCTGCATCTGTTAAACAGGAAGACTTTTCATGCTAAATACTGGATAAAGATGATAATTTCATTGGATTGAATATTTGAGTTCGGAAAAGAGAGAAAGAAACAGGAAGGGCTTTGTTGAGAGTAAAAAGTAGTTCTGGAAAAACTGGGAAGTGGTTGTTTCGATAAAAAGTGAGGAGTCTAGAATGAAGACTGCTTGTGTATGCACGTTAATCTCATCCGTGATGAAAATGGTCCAATCAAGTCTGAAAGGAGGCTTGGGAAATGGGTCTTTTCAGCTGTATAAAAGAAAGCTTTTGGTTTATCACTTGTGACAGTATGGATACAGTGGGAGCCGAGCAGAACGGCAGCTGCAGGGACAACGTGGCACAGTCAGGGACTGACTAAAGGGTAAATCTGTTACCTTTCTCCATCCTTTGCTCCACTCAGTTTGGGTGGCTGCTCTCACCGTGTGCTCTGAACCCACCGTTGGGTGTACGGACAGGCTAGTGGCCAAACGAAGGCAGCTCAGTGCCAAAGCTCTGGAGAGTTTCATGGTAGGCACAGAGTGACACCACTTATCCTAGGATGCATCAAGAGGAGTGTGGTCAGCAGATCAAGAGAGGTGATTCTCCTCCTTT
>VWZY01010674.1:152369-166863 GCA_013399075.1 Chloroceryle aenea | reverse complement strand
CTCTTGTGAGATCCCACCTCAAATACTGAACTCAGTTCTGGTGGCCCCAGGAGAAGAACTGAGAGCTATGAGGATGATGAAAGGACATGAGCATCTCCCCTATGAAGACAGACTGAGAGAACTGGGGCTGTTTAGTCTTGAGAGGAGCAGCCTGAGAGGGGATCTGATGGATGGTTACAAATCTCTGCAGGGTGGGGTCAAATGGACAGACTGGTGTCTATATACTGGTGGTAATTTCATTTAAGGCTCTACCCTGCAGTGTTGGAGTAAGTTTCTTAGTAGATAAGTCACAGGAAAGTAACTGCAAATGGCACTCCCTGGGTTCCAGCTGGTGCCCATTGCCCCTCCTCCTGTCCCAGGGCACCACTGACAAGAGCCTGGCCCCTTCTCCTCGCCCCCCACCCTGCAGAGATTTGGAACCATTCCTCAGCTCCCCTCTCAGGCTTCTCCTCTCCAGGCTGAACAGCCCCAGGGCTCTCAGTCTTTCCTCACAGAGATGTTCCAGTCCCTTCAGCATCCTCAGAGCCTCCTCTGGACTCTCTCCAGTATCTCCCTGTCCCTCTTGAACTGGGGAGCCCAGAACTGGACACAATCCTCCAGATGTGCTGAAATCACCAGTGCAGAGTAGAGGTGAGGGGAAAACCTCCCTCAACCTGCTGGTCACACCATTCTTTATGAACCCCAGGGCAGAAAAGTCAGTGGAAAAAAACCTTACTTAAGCAACCATCTGCATGTAAGTGCTCTTCAAGCAGTCACCAAGACGAGCATCCATTTCTATCATTCATCAGATCTGCAGAATTCATAACTCTCAAGCCCAGACCTTTCTCACTGCTATCTACAACACATTCTGCAAGATGAGTGATTCATTTTCATGACACACTTCTTTAGGTCCACCTCAAGCCCTGAAACTTTGGTGGTTTCAGTGCGTTACTTAAGCACCTGCTCAGCGAGCCCTGAATGATGCAAGACAAGGAACCATCAAGATGTATCTTCAAGCACCATTTCCTCCCCCTCACAGAAGTGTTCTCATTTCTTTATGGAATATTTAAGGGGTGCCTATTGTTCTGACAGCATATTAAAACAATGTCTTCTTTGATGATGTAATAACTGCTAACAGCTTAACACTCCCATAACCAGCTAGTAATGGGAAGGGTATGTTGGATTCTACTAGTTCTGAAGTGATGTCAGCCACAGATTTGTGGGATCGTAGTGTTCCTTAGCTTTTTAAAAATAGCTACATCTGGCATACTTTATATTTGAGTCTACTCTGCTTTGGATTGCAGTTGTGCAGCTCCTCGTGGCTTGCCTTGCAAGTTCTGTGCTTTTTCACCTTGACTTGACCTTTGCCTTGATAACCTTGGATTTGACTTCCACGCACGAGACCTGTTGTCACCCTTCATTAAAATATGAGTCTCTCAAGTGCTTGGTGGCTAGCACTGTGTAAAACCCTGCTTGCCAAACATCTGATTCATTTCCATTGGTGGGACACGGAAGGGTTTTATGGTTACCCCAGATTTTAAAGGTTGTCAGTGATGTGTTGAGCTAACTCACAACCTGGTTCTGTAAAGCTTTTATCCTCAAGTCCCAGTCTGGAACTGATGTATTTTGTGGTCAAAATTGCTTAACTCTTTCATCCCTCATGAGTTCCACCATGTTCAAAAAGTCCATGATGACACCAGGCCTTACAGAGAAGCGCAGAACTTTGTTAGTGTTTGTGCAGCTTCTTGAAGAACGTGATGTGGGAAGTGGGCTCGGGAGGGAGCGATACCACACAGCACTGGTGGTGTTGGTTTTGTTCCACACAGGCTTAAAAGATGCTGTATTTTGAAACTTCCAAGCATTTCAGCTATCAGGGAGCAGACTGCTGATGTGCTGATGAAGAAGGTGGGTAGAAAGCACCTGATTATTAATCATGTAGATATCTTTTCTTTTTCGTTAGGAATGAAGCAGCAGCTTGTTCAAGCTTCCCTGAAACCTGGAATCCTTCACAAATGTGTGTAAAGCATTACCACATGTAAAAAGGAAGACCTTGGAAATGGCAGATGGGCTTTGGAAAGAGGTCAGCTTTCCAGAGCCTCTCAAGTTCAGCATGTTCTCCACAGGACAAGTTAGAAAAGTAGGTTGGTTTTTGTTGGGTTTGTTGGTTTGGCTTGGTTTGGCTTTTTTTCTTGTTTTGTTGTGTGGGTTTTTTTTGTTTTCTGGTATAATAAAGAGCTACCAGGTGGGATAGGAATCTTTCTGGCAAAGCTTATCCCTGATGTGCAAACAGGTCTGTTTCTGCTCTTCTGTGGCTCTTGAACTGTTGATATCACACTAGTCTTGTGATTGAACTCACATCTTTCCGCTCCCTTCCTGCGCAGTATATAGTTGAAAGAACTTAAGGGTATAGGTAGTACCAAAGTTGCCATAACACCCTGTTCTTTTATGACCTAATGAGCTCTAAAGCACTATACAAAATTCCAAAACACCTCTTGGAAAAAACCCAGCCCCAAGTAGAGTGGATACACAGTTCAATACTATTGCAAATGTTAAAGCAGGTATGATAAGAAATAGGTGATGTGTTCCAGTACCTGAGTGTGGGTAAGGATAGAAGACAGTTAGAGTTTGTCATATGGAGTAATATTGGACTAGTTTATGGATTGTTATGCACTAATTTCTTTCTGATGTCATATGACAGTTTCTCAGAGCAATTTACAGCTGCACAGTGAGTGGGAAAATGATGTAGCTGTAGCATCGTGTGTCTAGGAGTATGTCTATGTTCTGGTGGCCTTGACTGAGAGCTACTCTCTTTGTCAGTCCTCTAGTGAGTCTGTGCCTGTGTCTCGGGACTAGTAGGCTGGATTCAATTGTCCTCAAAGTTGACTTTTGCTGCTATGGTCTTTGCAAACACACACCTGCTGGAAGAAATGGGCAGCTGACAAAATTGAGGACCAATGTTGGCTAGGATTTCATATATCAAAAGATTCAACCCCATCTCCTGAAAGTCTCCCTGGGCAGTGGACAGCTCTAAGGATAAATTCTCAAGCTGTGGGACTAGATGCCTGACAAGTGAATGACCTTGGTGGCAGGAGTACTTTCCATCAGGTGTACTTGCTGCTTCCACTAAAATAAGCACACGTTTAAATGTTGACTTTAAGAGGTGTCGTACCTCACTGATTGCTCTTGAATCATCTGAAAGATGGTAATGAATGCTTACAATATTTTATGGCTGAATTGAGAGGCTTCATGGACTGAGCACCTTCTTTGTGGTACTGAAGTCTGGCCTTACAAGCCCTGAGAATTGCATTGGGTGTATCAGCTGCAGGAAAATTGTATGGAAAAAAACCTGGAAAAAAAGGCATGCAGTGATGAAGATGACCAATGATATTAATGTACTAAATCCTGTAAAACATGCTTGATCAAGAAAATCTAATTCTAGCTTAACAGCTTGATTGCTGACTGATGGAAAAGCTTTTGTTCTGGTGAACAGATGAGGAGCAGCAGCTCTACAGCCAAAGCAGGCAGACATTGCATTTGTTTCCTTCAGCTTGTAGTAGATAATTAAAGATACCATGGATCTCTTTCAGAAATAATCCAGTCAGATCCAGGAGCCTGGTGTTAAATTGATTTCTTACTTTTTGGACAACAGACATTGAGAAAACAAAACAAAACACACATTTCTGCTTAGGGAAAAAAAGCAAGCAACCAACCAGAAAAAACCCAAACCAACAAACATCCCTTTCTATAAACTCTGCAACCCAGGGAGGTATAGGATGCACTTCAGTGAGCAAGAGCTGTTCCAGGGTGCTAGGGAGAAAAATGCTGGTCAAGAGTCAAGGAAAGTAGAGGACCCCTTAGCTTCTAGAAATGGGATAACTCTGCTAACATCCTAGAGGAGAAGGAATATGGATTTTCATGTAGTGCCTGGGCAGTAGCAAAACAACTCTGTTGCTCGCTGTTTCAGACTGAAGGTCAAGTGTATTGAGGTCTTTCAACTGGCAGGTGCATGTTTTTCCTAAAGAGCTGCAGCTGACAAATACACCTCTTGTTCTACTGACCGCTACGGGTACATTGTGATGTCCTGTTCAGTTCAATTTCAGTTAGCAAGATATGAGCGCAGCGGGGATAAGAGGAGGGAGAGGCTGGAGAGGAGATGGAAAAGTACAGAACTGAGAACCAGATGTCAAACAGCTCGCCCACGGGATGGCTCTCTATTGTTTGATGCATTTCTATGGATGATGTGGTAGGTTCAGATGCTGTGGAGTTTAGGCTTTTATTTAAGGGGGAAAAACCTGAAATATTTCTGTTCTAGCTAGAAGGATAGAAACCTTTAAATGTAAGCAGATGTATGCAGCACTCTTCCTAAGTGAACACACCAGATAAACCAGTGCCTCTGAACACAATAAAATCTCTCCATTCCCAGCTCACCAAACAGTGAACTCTAAAGCCAGGGAAAGCATGAGTTACTAGGACACCTCTACAAAGAGTGGGGCAAGTAGAGTGAGAAAGAGGCAAGGGATGAGGATCAGAGACAGAAAATACCCTTGGAGAAGCACTGAACACCCAAAAGTCACAAAGACCAACAAATCTGAATGGGCAGAGTGCTAAACAACAGCTGAGTGGCTGGGCACATGGTGACTGGTGTCCTAAACACAGCTGCCTGTGTTCCTTGGAGCTGATGATCCTACAGGGGCCAGCACACGGCTCTTTGTCATGTCAGTCATTTCACTTCCTTATCACAGAATCACAGAATGGTGGGGGCTGGAAGGGAGATCTGGAGATCCTGGANTGTGGTGAAATCATTCGTCACGCAGCACTCAGCACAATCTCTATGTAGCCTGCACGCAGCCCTATGCTTCAAATGTTATAATTCAACATCTACTCAAAAGGGAAGGTTGTCTTAAACCACATAGCTAAAACAAGTCAATGAACATTAGAGTTTTTTATTTGCACTCTGGTTTGGAGCCATTAGTGTTCACGTGTCTGATCTGTCTTACCTTGTCTTGTACTTAATGGCCAGTAATATTATCTGCACAGTTGTTAGGGATCAAGACCTGTCCTACTAAAATCCCTTTCCACTCTGTAGATAATGGTTTTGTAGGATCACAGAATGGTTTGGGTTGGAAGGGACCTATAAAGATCATCCAGTTCCATGGCAGGAACACCTCCCACTAGACCAGGCTGCTCAGAGCCTCCATCCAACCTGGATTTGAACACCTCCAGGGATGGAGCATCCACAGTTTTGCCCAGAGAAATAAGATCAGAGAATCAAACCCAGTCATCCAATCGATGCAAGTGCCCCCCGTGCTTGACAAGGAAAGGATGGAGCTGGACCTGAGCTGTCCTGCAGTGGGGACAGAAGCTGGTGTCAGGCATGAGGGGGTGATGGAGGAAATGAGTGCAAACAGGGCTGTGTGTGACATATGATTCCTTTTGCTCCTAGACTTGCACAAGTTTCTCAGTGGATATGAAGCCCTGTGCCTGGTTGTGTAGAGCCCATTAGCATATGTCTCTGCAATGGGTTTCTGTGGCAGAGCTCCAGTAATTACTGTTCATTAGTATTCATTAGTACCAGGCCTTGCCTGATCTTGAGTTCATGTTGAATCAGCTCTGCTGTAACATTTTTGATATGGGCTGGATGTAGAGGTCAGCATGGAGGCATTAATTAGGCCTGGTAGTCAGAAGTTATTTTCATGGCTCTTCAGATAGGGTTTGCTTCAGATGCACCATGGCTTTTCCTTCTGAAGTGGAAAGCACATATGTAAAGTGGAGCAGTGGTGAGCCTGACACTCAACGGCTTGAGAATATAAAAACATGAATTTAAAGGAAACCTAAACTTGCTCTCTGGAGTGACCTGCTAAAAAATCCGCAGAGGTTTCAGGGACTTTTCTTTACAGTCGCTGCCACTTAGGAATGTTGACGCTGAAAAGAATTTGAAGATACAAAATGTGGATGATGGGTGATAATGTGATTTGTATTTCTGGCTGTTCATTCCTCTCTTGATCAGCTACTGCTGACAATAATGTAACCATGAGCTTTTAGGGTATACCCTCTGACCTCTACAGAAAAAGAACATTGAACAACAGACCTAGTGGTCTCCTATTAAAAACAAAAAGGGGAAAAAAGTCATGTTCCACTAGTTACTACATTAAGCAGACAAGTTCAAGGTAGCGTTGGAACCCAGAGATATTTTTGAGAGGCTACAAAAACTTTTCTGTGAGGAAGGGCTGAGCAAACTCTGAACATGGGTTGGGATTTTTTTTCTTGGACAGTTAAAGAAAGTGAAAATATTTCCATTCTAAAGATTAGCTTCAGAGAAAAAAATTGTTTTCTATGGAAATAGGAAATTATTCCTTTATCTAAAAGCATTATTTACCTTTTCTGTACTTGAACAGTGTGGAAAATCATGATTCTCAACATGCAACTCCTTCATTCCAGTAATAACCAGCTTCTATAGAATGAATCACACCTGAAAAAAAGAGAAAATGTGCAAAGATTTGCAAACTGAAGCATCCGGCTAAAATGTTTTCTTCCCTTAGCCAATGCCTCCTGTAGTAGAATTTAAACCTGCAATGTTGGGATACAGTTGGGGAGGTCAGAGTCATTTACTTCCAGTGGCACAGACCATTGCCATCATCTGGAGATCACCCTGAAGAAATCTGGCTGAAGGATGATGGGAAAAAGCTTTTTTCAGACTTTCCTATCTTCCCTACAGAATCAAATATTTAAGAGGGGAACAGGAAAAACTTCTCCTAGCAAAGGAGTTGATCTCCTAGTAAAGGAGGGGGTCTCCACATAAAATCTTGTCTTTCTACACAGCCACACTAATTGAGTTGTGTGTGTATCTAGATGCACTCCAAAGTACAACTCACAAAGTCCTCTCCTCCTTGGAATAATCACAAGATTCCAAACAATGACAGCAAAACCAGATGGATTCTAACTCTTCCTGGCTCTCTTTAAGGCAGGTGTTCTTTAGGGTCCTCTGCTCTTTTTCCATGTTATGGATCTTGGGTAAACTGTTCAAAAGTGTGAAGTGAGTCTTTTCTTGACACAGTGTGCAGCTGAACCTCCTGCTGTGGGTGACACAGTGAGTGGACTCCTGCATGGAAGCAACGTCCATCCATGTCTATTAAATATAAAGAAGTATGTGACCTTTGGCTCAAGAGGATGTTAAACAAGTTGCTGGGGGCTGTGAGTGTTTTGGTGAAATTATCACTACCTGGCTTATTCTGGTGGTCGTTGGCTGGCCAAAGAGGGAGGTGGGACAGCAGGCAAATGGTCCTCTGGTCTGACCCAGTGTGGTCACTCTTGTGTTCTAGCTTTATGGCTCCCAAGACATCACGTTGACATCTCGATGGCAAATTATTTCTGCATTATTTTCACATCCAAAGAGGATGAAACAGATGCTGTCACGTAGAAAGGCTTTGGTTTTAAATGAAAACAGGACAAAAGATAGAGATTAGGAAGGTGCAAAAGTAACACCTCATGTAGTAAAGATGTCTCTGTTGCTAGGATGGATTGCAGAGAAAGTCACCGCGCGTACCTGACATCTCTTGAAATATTGCATGGTGTACGCTGGAATAAAGAGGAATGTTTTTATAGCTTCAAGAGATCCCAGTGCCTCCATGACCGTAGGCAAACCATAGGTGTGTTTGGTGAAGGGGCTGCAGAGATTTGCAGCCAGCACTAGGAAAGGGAATGAAAAAATGAGTCTCACATCCTGTTCGGGCTGGTTCCTCAGCCTAAAAAAAATCTGGCACCCTCTGGGGTGACCTTTGGCAGCAGCTGGTTTATAGCTCAGACTCACACATCTGTCTCCAGAGCTGAACACCTCTTGGGCCTCCCCTTGCCCTCCACCAGCAAGCGTGCACACTCTGGATCCCAGCTGAACTGGATGCTTTTCACTTCCAAGTGATTTAAAAGGAGAGACAATCCTCTTTTAGGGCTTCTAGGGTGAGATTCAAAGTTATGCTCGTGCTCTTTGCAGTTAATGACGTGAACTTGTCAAATGGTTTTGAGCTGCAGGATGGGATACACTGATTAATGACCTCCCAGTACAGGATGGTTCACAGGTACCCTTCATTAAACGACATATGCAAACTGGCCCCAAAATAGGTACGCTTTGAGATGGAACTTTTAAAGTCAAGAAAGACTGAAACACCAATTTTTTAGGATGTTTTGCTAAGAGTGAACTGATTACGAAGCAACCTGTATGTTGCAAATGCAAACTCTTCCTCCCACCAGAAAAATAAAATGCCAGCTCCACTAAATAAGAAATAGCAAGCCTTTCCTCTCAAGAAAAAATGTAAATGCTCTTTATCTGAGGATAAGAAAAAATAAAATAAGTTTGGTGGTGGTACACTCCATGCAGAGGGCTCCTTTCTTTCTTGTCATGCTTGGTGTCTTGTTTTAGGATCCCTCTTTGATGTCGTACTCCTGCTGCAAGAGAATTGTTTCTAGTTCAGGGGAAGAATGATGTGTCTCTAATAAACAAACCTGGGAACTAATACAAATCCGTGTTGACAAATGCTTGTCAAGAAGAGAACCAAAGAAACAAAATCAATACATGGTCTTGCATTAAATCAAATTGTTTACAGATAGATATCTTGCAACTTCTTCTTTTTTATTTTTCCTTGTTGTTTACTAAATAGCTGTCCCTGATTAATTTAGGATAAACCAGAATTTGGCTTTCTAACAACAAAAGTTAAAAAAAAAGAAAAGAAAAGAAAAGTTTACAGCCAACCTTTTCAAATATTCTGTCGTTTTTAAGGAAAAAAACATTCCTCCCAGCCTTCCTTATTCTGACACCATTTTACTTTAGAAGATCTCAAAGTACAAGTGAATACATGACACTCGCAGTGTCTCCAGTGTACACATTTTACGTTTGATTTATGACATTACTATATAGGTGCACTTGACAGCTTTCAGATTGAAGCAGAGACAAGAGAGCTTTAAAGTGAGATGGGTTATCCGGGTAAATCTATCAAGGGTTCGTCCTGGGAGAACAAGGAGAGAGGCTTTGTAGAGCCCTGCTGTGTAGCAAGCCTCCATGCTGAGCACATCCCAAGCTCCCTGACAGTTGTGCTCAGCCTTCACTGTAATAACGAATAAAAGGGAGCTCCCTGTAGATTACAGATCTTCCGTGTTTTGACATTGACCTTAATACATAATTTAACCACAAAGCCTGAGAAGTGTGGAACAAGATAAGAAAAGACCACAGAACTGGCAAATAAAGTGATGTTCAATCAGAAATCATATTTGTTCCTGATAGTGGAGATGTGGGCATTAAAAAGGGAGACAGAGAGAGATTGAGAGAGAGAGAGAGAAGTGGGGAGAAGGAGGGGGGAGGAGAGAGAAAGAAGAACAGTCTGGGTTATTTGAAGACTTATGGATCTCTTTTAAAGGACATATGGTTGTCAAATAAAAGTTTGTCCTGGATTTGCAGTAAGAAATAAAAAAATAATAATAAAGAAAAGTCAATGGTTATTAAATTTTCATAGACACTGGGTCGCTGCTTTTCTCAAAAAGCTGTAATGGCATTTTCCATGTTTGCCTCGTGTTTTGTGCTTTTGCTTTTAACTCAATGGACTGCAGAGGGGGCGGAACATAGAATTACCATAAAGCTGTCCTTAGGCATTTATTTAGACTAATCGTGTTTAATATCTGCCTATTCTCAACCCTTAACTTGGGTTTGCACATTGAAAGAAACAATTGTTTGGATGCGAAGAGTTTGTAGGTTTTTCTTATTTACAAGAGAAGCGCTCAATGCACAAGTGAAATGCTCAGTGGGATGGGCTGCTTGCCTGGCAGTGGAGTATTTTTACTTGAACAGGAGAGAGGCTCATGCAAAGGAAGAGGATTTTTAGCAGAAAGAGTGTTCCTGTCCACACTCTTAAAATCAAGCACAGTTATTATGGGAAAATGATCAGGCATAAAACAATCTGCAACGTAAATAACAGCAACAACAGTAATAATAACAACAACAGCAATAATAATAATATTAATATTAATAAAAAGCTTTTCAAGTTCCATGAAGAAGTTAAAGACTTGGCAAAAAGTGAGTCTGCATCATCTGTGTTGGTTTTATTTTTCATCCCTATCAGACAACACGTGTGATTGGTTCATCCTGCTTTTTTTTGCTTCTTTTTGATGTGGCTCCTGACTCGCTGGTCTTACACTACAACTTCTGGACCTTCAAGACAATTCCCACCCAGGGAGTGTCATCTCTGGCATTTTAAATGTGAGAGCTTTGGAAATATTGACATTGAATGAAATTTGAATTTAAATTGGAGTTTGGCCCTGGTTACAAAATTAAAAACTGGTGCTTCCTTTTGGATGGGGTTTCCAGCACCCTCCCCCACCCCCAAACCCTTCAATTCCAGCTTGGGAATTGGTGCAGGTGCTGAAGTCACTTGGGTGGTTTGGAATGAGGTACCCAGGGTTCTTTACTGTTAAGAGCATAGGTACACAACTAGGCTGGTTTAAGATTAATACTTTTTCTTAGGTGCAAGTATTTTGATTCTTAAAATGAGATCAAAACATGAGAATAAAGAATTAAACATAAAAGACTGTCCGATGTACAAAGCTGGAATTTTGTGTCTTTCGTTTCTCAAAGCAAAAAGAAAGAGCAAACCACTCTGAGGGAAATTGAGTACATCAGTATTATCATTTGGAATCATTGTTGTAAGAATAATTTGCAACAGTATGGGCTGTGTCTTTTTTTTTCTCTTTAAAACACATGCATACATAGCTAAAATAAGGTATGACACTTAAAATCCCAAAGCTACGAGGCAAGTCCTTCTCCACAATAAACTGGCACCAAGGATTAGGCTCTACATGAACTTCAGAGTGCTTACACCAGGCTTGTTAAGAAGACAGTTTACTACTTTCATAACTTTTTTTCCATTTGAACAAAAAAAAATAGGAAGAAATAAATGGGGAAAGAAACCCAACTCCAAGCCAAACCAACTTTCACAACAGTTTTTCCATTTGAAAAGAAAAGGAATCAATAAATGGGGGGAAAACCCCAACTCCAACCAAAACATCTCAACTATTTCTTGTCCACGTAGGCAGTGTGCTAATAACAACTATGAAGCAAACCAGGTACCAACAGGGAGAGAAGTGAGTGAGATGGAAAGAACTCCAAGAAGAGAAACAGAAGTAACTCATGGTCATGACCACCAGTGAGGGATTTTTCATTACATAAGACAGGAGACAAAACTATTTTGTTCTGGTTAAAAATGGTGTTGAGTAAAGCCTGGAAAGAAGGTTGACAAGGGGGAGAAAAACTGGTTTAGGTTGGCTGCAATATATTAAACACTTGCCCATCCCTTTGGATCCAAATGTGTCTTTCCCATCTTCTGTTCCACAGCTTCATCATTTTTCATGGTTATTTTCATTTGATTTATAAAATAATGCCACAGGTTTTCCTGAAAATGCATGACTAGAAGTACCACGTGAGAGGCGATGCCTGTTGTATCATGTTGACCTAGCAGCCCCAGCTCCTGGCACACCAGTCTGAAGGGTCAGCCCGTGCAATGTGCTGCAAACCAGAGTATTAAGAGTTCAAGAGAAGGAACAAATGGTGAGAGGAACAGGGAAGTGAAACCGAGTGTTTTGGATTTGGCAAAAAAAAATCCAGGGAAGCATAATCCGGTGTGACATTTCCCTGTCCTCATTAGGATGAACTTTCACCAACTGATGGAGAGCTGTCAGGTCTGCAGATCTTCGGTGATTGCCTGTAGAGTCACAAGGGCTGGAAATGCTGCAGTGATCGCTCACAGGATGGGGTCTTTTCTCCATAGATGGGAGATGTTGCTTTCATCACACAGAGACACAATTAGAGTAGCTCCCTGATTTCATCAGCAGGCCACCAAGAAGACTCTATTTCATAGTCTAGGAAAACAAAAACAAAACCAGGGTCAACTGGGGCTGTTCCTTCAGCAGGAAAATAGAAGTTTGTTTTTCTGCCTGCTAAAGAGACAGTGCCTGGAGTAGATGAAAGTCTTCAGTGGTTTAAAATGATGGTGAATGCTGTAAGGAGAAAGCTCAGGCAGATGCAGGGAGGCTATGGGAGAGCTGTCAAGGCAAAGAAAGCAGAAGAGGTACACAGTTTTTGGATGAGTTTGGTGATTTTTTGTGAGAACAAAGTGGAAGAATGGACATTTGATCATCAAAGTTCCCTGGGGAAAAAAAAATCCTCTAGAAGATGTATTATTGGTAATATAGATGGAACAACAGTGTGATTTCACAGAATCATAGAATGCCCTGGGTTGGAAGGGACCTCTAAAGGTCACCCAGTCCAACCCCCCTGCAGGGTTCAGGGACATCCCCAACTAGAACAGGTTGCTCAGAGCCTCGTCAAGCCTGAATTATCACAGACTAAAAACTACCAGGCCTTGTGAATTTAGGACATGGACAGATGCCCTGTCTTTGTGATGGATACGTCGGAAGTGCTCTGACTACTCAGACAAAGTGCTGGAGCCCATGGCTGCGAACACCAGTCAGATGGATCTGTAGGGAAATGCAGGTACCTTCTTTTAAAGACTATGATCAAAACTATTTCTGTCAGCTGAAGGGAATGAATATTTAAAAGTCCAGTATATGTTCCAATATCAAGAAAGGAGAAGAAGCAGTGGGTTTGTAAAAGCACTCAGACTAGAGCAGGCAATGAAATGAACTAATAGTGTGCAGAGTGGAGCTGTGCATTTGCTCAGGAAAGAAAGATGCTGCAAAGTCAGAAGAAAGGCTAGTAAACCAAAGCACAAATGGCCTCCATGTGATGCACAAATTAAGCCCAGGAGCACAAATGAAAGAAGTTAGAGAAACTGAAACACACTCGTTCAAAAGAAAGTATAAAGTTGGAGAAGTCAAAGGTGAGACTGAAATCTGAAAGCAAGGGACAAATTCCAGGCCTGGCCAAGTGTGAAGTGTCACTGATGTTCAAAGGTACAAAGAGTAAAACAAGACGTTGTGCTAATGCACAAAGGAGAGCAAGTAGTCCATGGGCATAAGCTTGGTCTCGTCACTGGAATGTGTGCCAAAGCCCAGTAGATTCATAGCCTCAGGAAGAAACCCGAACCAGACGTGAATGTGCCAATGCGTGAAGTGAAGTGTGCTTGCAGAAAAAAGGGGTCACCTGGTGACATTCAAGGTACAGTTAATGGAAGATGCAGAATCTCTTACATGTGGCACTAATAAAAGTGCAGCAAAACATGACAACAGATGGCTTCATTCACGGGATCAGCCAGGGCAATAAAACAGGCTTGTTCTTTGTAGCTGCGGAGAAAAATAGCTAAAAGGATTGGTCTTAGATTTTGCAGTGACCACAAGATGCTGAACACGATCATTTAAAAAAGGGAAACATTCCCATTTGCTCTCAAGGAACAAAATGTTTGCTGAGATGGCAGAAGCCAAGTTCTTCAGAAGATTAAACACAGAGGGAGGGTTTTGGCAGATTCCCCATGGCACCGAACGCATCAAAATTTGCTTTCAAATCACCATTTTGCAGATGCTTCTTCCTGAGATTGCCTTTTGGAATCTCTTTAGCACCAGAAGTATGTTGCAGCACAACGACCCAAACACTAGGAGGTCTCCCAGGAATGAAAATACACGTGAATGACATAATAGAAGGGGCAGTACCACTGCTGAACATCAGGAAGGATTGTGGAATACTGGAAACTGTGAGAAGAAACAACCTTAAATTGAACCCCACCAAATAGTCAACCTCAAGCTAACGAGAACAAATAGACCATACAAGGAATGATGCCTAACTCATCTACAGCAAGGCTTCAAGGGCTATGACAGTGACACGGGACGGGTGTATGAATGACTGTTCTGGGCAGAACACGCAACAGCCACAGCAAGCTTTCTGATGTTGTCTAGAATCAACAGCACTTCTGATGAAACACAAGAGAACTCAGTGAAACAGGGTCAAGCTCACTCCATTTTTTTGTTTGAAAGGGCTAAGAGGGAGCTGTGAGTGTAGAGGTCCAGCTAGGACATCATTTGCTTGATACCATGCAACCAGGTGACTGGAATAAGTTGTAGCAGAGTGTGTATGAAGCTCCATATTTACCCTGAATGTGGGATGAGTTCTACAAGCAGTCATATTTAGCATTCTCCTGGAGAAACTGGCTGCTCGTGGCTTGGATGGATGTAACACTTTGCTGGGTAAAAAACTGACTAGACAGCTGAGCCCAAAGAGTCATGGTGAATGGAGTTAACTCCCGTTGGCGGCTGGTCATGAGTGGTGTCCCCCAGGGCTCAGTGCTGGGGACAGTTTTGTTTAATAACTTTACTTGTTATCTGGGTAAGGAGATAGAGGCACCCTTGTTAAGTATGCAGATGACACCAAATTGTGTGGGAGTGTTGATCTGGTTGAGGGTAGCAAGGCTCTACAGAGAGATCTGGACAGGGTGGAATGACAGGCCAAGGCCAGCTCTGTGAGATTCAACAAGGCCAAGTGCTGGGCCCTGCCCTCGGGTCACAACAACCCCAGGCAGCGCTCCAGGCT
>VWZY01010674.1:101272-131183 GCA_013399075.1 Chloroceryle aenea | reverse complement strand
CTTGGTGTGTTTTCCTAACAACTGTTCCTGATCTCCTCTGAGGCCACGGGTAAAAGAGCAGCAGGATGGATGGACTTCTGATGGGGTTGTCGACGTCCGAGCCGAGGCATCAATGCTGGATGCTCCAATGGGTAGTACCGACAGTAGGAGAAAGGAAAAATCCAAACCAATCAAGAGCCTCTTTCCCAGGGGCCACTCTGGGGAAAGAGGAGTAGAATTTGTCAGGATTTGGAAGGAAATAAATGAGCGATTCTACAGATTGGATTGGATGTTGGGATTGTAAGAGACAACAAGGAGAGTCTACAGATCTAATTTCACTTCTGCAGGCACGCAACTGAAATTCCTCCTTGCACTGACGTGGAGTAGAAATGATCTGCAGCCAACTGGATTATATATTTCAGTCTGCATTTCCCTGAGTGTGGAGAGTTCCTATCCCTGATAATTAAACTTCAAAGCTAACACCCTATTAAATGAGTAAAGCTATTATTTCAGTCTGTTTGGCCACAGAGTCAGTTGGTTGACATAGTGAAGGCATTAAAGAGGGCCATAAAATTCACTGTATTTCAAACGAAAGCCGTGTTTTAGAAAATTGAGCAAAATCATCAGGAATGACTTAATCTCTTGATGTCTAAAGATTTTTTTCTGTGTGCCTGGATGTCTCATCTCAAGGCTTAGGAAGAGTATGAACTGAGACAGTTTTCTTGACTTCCACTGGTCATGAGTTTGCTGAAAAGCCAGGACTAGTAGCCTCACAGAGTCATAGAATCATTAAGGTTGGAAAAGACATTCAAGATCAAGTCCAACCTTCTACGCAACATTATGAGGACCACTAAACCAGGTCCTGAAGGGCTAGGTCTATATATTTTCAGAACCCCTGCAGGGCTGGTGACTCCCCCCTCCCTGGGCAGCCTGTGCCAAGGCCTCCCCACTCTCTCAGCACACAAATTGTTCCTCATGGCCAACCTCAACCTGCCCTGGGGCAGCTTCAGCCCATGGCCTCTGGTCCTGTCGCTGGTCCCCTGGCAGAAGAGACCCACCCCCCCTCCCTCCAGCCTCCTGTCAGGGAGCTGTGGAGAGGCAGAAGCTCTCCCCTCAGCCTCCTCTTCTCCAGCCTGCCCAAGCCCAGNCCAAGCCCAGCTCCCTCAGCCGCTCCTCAGCAGCCCTGTTCTCCAGACCCCTCCCCAGCTCCCTTGCCCTTCTCTGGCCCCACTCCAGCCCCTCAAGCTCTCGCTTCTCCTGCAGCACCTCATTTCAGTTGGCAGAAGGAAAGGAAACAGCTGACGGGGACCATACCTGGAAAGGTATTTTTTTCTTTGTCATTCAGTCACAGATTCGAAGAGATGAAAGGATAGAAGCTTGCTGGGTAAAACAGAAAGCCACAGCTCAGTGATCTTGCCATTTTGCTGGTACCTGAAAGAGACATGTTTCTATACCATGTAAACATGTAAACCTGCACAGCTTTGTACTATGTTTTTTTAAATGTTTTTTTTTTTGGACTTCTATTTGTGGTCCTACATCAAAAAGTCAATTTCTTCTTTTGAATTACTGAGCTGTGGAAAGCTGTGATATTTTGCACGTGGAACTGTGACAAGTGTCTGTTGTTCCTTTTTTGCCAATCAGGTTAATCCCATTAGTTCCTGATTTTCCTGGAAATTTTATGGATTTTTTTCCTAACAAAACTTGCTCCATTTCACAGGACAAAGTGAGACTTCTTCAGTAAGCACACTGCTGTCTTATTTAGAGGTCTTGCTTTTTCAGGTTTAGGATAGAGGTAGAGGAGGAGCCAGGATAAACCCAGAGATGCTGTTGGAACAGGCTGTGGCTTTATTAACACATCTGGGAACTATCCAGCAATAACTTGTACAAAATAGATCATTCTTCCTTCCATAATCCACTCCACCTGTTGGAGGGCTGCCATCAGGACGGCTGGCCAGTGTGGCCATTCCAGCTGGTTTTCTGGCCTTACTTTTCATGGAGCTGTGAAGAAATGATCAGACACCAACCTCATTCAGCAGCTTCTCTGGAGCCTTGACCCTTTGTCCCCTTTGGTGGTTTCTGCTTTTGCCAGTCAGCTCAATCTGTGATCTTCCTGCCCCACAATGGACTCGTGGCAAGTTCTAAAATATTCAGCATCATTTTCCAAGCTCTCTTCTGTGTTCCTGAACTGCTGAAGTGGCTTTCCTCAAAGTGTCCTATCTGTGATCCCAGCCCAGTGGCATCCTGGTCAAATGGAAAAGAGGGGAAGAAATTTGCCCTGGCCTGGAAGAATGTGACCTTTTTTTTGACAATGCCTTCTCTAAGCTTTGCCTTTTCAAATGCTCCATAAGCCAGTAAAGCACATACCTGGTTCCTTTCCCTGTCTTCCAGCACAAACCATTCTATGATTCCATAAAATGGTTGGATTAACTCTGTCAAGTACAATCAGCAGCATCTCATTGTTTTTTCCCTTCTTTTCCATCTTGCTGAGTTGAGTTGACTGGATTGGCACAAAACTATGTTTCTATTGTGTGCCAATATAAAATGGTATTTCATTTATTCATGGCCTCTGAGATGAACATAGTTGATTTCTTCTGCTTTGGGCGTTTAAAAATCCAGGTGATCTAGTCTCTCCCCATGGTCAGCTGACAGAGTGTGTGGCAGAGGGCAAATCCCACCATCTCAGTGACATGTTTGCCTGGCATGCATTGCATTTTGCCCCTGATATACAGTGGGCCAAAGTGGCTAGATAAAGATCAAGTGACACGGATTCACTCTGAAGACTACTTGTGACAGAAGAATAAAAACAAATACCTTCCCAAATTTTTCCTTCAGGAATTTTTCCATTCTGCCTGCTGGACCATCCTTACCTAAATATCTCTACAAGACTATGTATAGTAAGCATAGCTGTGAAAAGAGCAGACTTTGAAAGGTGTTTAGAAAGCCTTCTCATGCTAAATAAGAAGAGGACATCAGACCTACTCAGCCCTTCCTTTTCTGGAATTCCTGTTCATCACAATAGCAAAACTTCTGAGCCATGGAATAATTTTTCATCTATGGAGATCTAAAATTACAGGGTATAAATATCTGTGAATCTGGCAAGGTATTCTTTGAAACCTCAGAATTAGCCAAACATAGCCTGGACTTGTAGAAGTTCTTTAACCTGACCCATAGGTTAATTTTCAGATGCAGTATCCACAGGAAAGGTCTTGACTGGTCAGGAAAGACTTTCTCTTAGTGTCCCCAGCTCCTTTCTTCTCCCAGTACAACTACCAGCCTCTGATATCAGCCAGGCAACTGATCCAGACTGCTCTTTGCTAAAAGACGGAGTAAGGAGAGTCTGGCAGAGCAAGGTCAGACTTCCAGAGTGTGGGAAGTCTCTAAGGAGGAAGGTGAATCACATGAAAAGGAAGTCTAAGCCTCAAAAAAATGAAGAGGAATATGAAGAAGGAAGAATACCAGCCAATGGATAAGCTACGCTTGGATGTGGGAGCAGGAGGATGGTGGAGCCAGCCACTCCTTCACAAAATGGCTTTCACAGAAACAGCAGCTCTTAGGCAAAGACTTGGAGGTTGTGGGCTGCTTGCTGGTGGGAAAAGAGGGTGAAAGGATGACACGTTGAAGTCCTTGACAGAGTACAAGTTCAGTTTGCACATCTTCTTGCTCTTTTCCTTACCCACAAGGTGTGGAAAATCTATTTCCAAACTAAAGCTCATTACAAGTGAAGAGGTGGGGGGGCAGATGTGAGTACAGACACTAACGAAGATGAGTGGTCGGGCTGCACCCTGGCACTGGTGCTTCTGAAGATTGGAATACAAAAAATATTCCTTCCAAGTTCTGTATTTCTATACAGAAACCTTTCCTGTTTGGGATTATGTTAAAATGAGTTTATTATTCAGATTCCAACAAATGCTGTTTTCCAGATGTGACTTCACTAGTTACTCCAAGCTATTAAACTCTCAGTGCCCTCGGACTTGACACATATTTGACGTATAAACACCATTACACAAATAAAATAGAAATTCCTCAGAAAGCTGATCTAATAACATTGGAGTGATAAACCTTTCATGTTAGTTGAGGATAATATGTATTACCAACAGCAAATAAGAGACTTGGAAACTCTGTTAGCAGGACAATGCCTGTGGTGTAAAGAAACACAAACAAGCAGAACAAGCAAAATACTGTGGCTGGAATTTGATTTGGAGAGCTGTCCTAGGGGGTAGCTGTGGGCTTTGTGCATGAATGTGTTTTTCTGTGGGAGATGGTCACATAAATCATCTTGTTTTGAATAGTTTGAAGAGGAGGCTGAGGGGAGAGCTTCTTGCCCTCTACAACTACCTGAAAGGAGGTTGGAGGGAGGGGGGGGTTGGCCTCTTCTGCCAGGGGACCAGCGACAGGACCAGAGGCCATGGGCTGAAGCTGCCCCAGGGCAGGTTGAGGTTGGAGCTGAGGAACAATTTGTGTGCTGAGAGAGTGGGGAGGCCTTGGCACAGGCTGCCCAGGGAAGGGGGAGTCACCAGCCCTGCAGGGTTCCAGACACCTGCAGCTGTGGCCCATCAGGACATGGTTTGGTGGTCACAATGTTGGGTGGATGGTTGGACTTGATGATCTCTTAGGTCTTTTCCAACCTTAATGATTCTATGATTCTATGAATCAGTAATTAAGGGCAGGCCTTCAATATCGCTGTCATGATTTACTGGCTTCGGGCGGGCTCCACTAGTTTCAGTCGTAAACACAAGTTGAGATTTCTTCGATTTCCTTCGTATGGCTCACGCAGGAAGAAAAGGGAACTGATTTAGCACTTTCTGCTTTCTTTCTTCCCTCTTTGCTCACACCTTTGTACAAAATGAGTAATGCTTTTGTTTCTTCTGCCTGACTTTGCTGAATGATTTACATTCAGGAAAAATGGTTCCCTGTGGAAATAACAGTTATTAATTTCCAGTTCCGAGGCTAAAATAGCCTTGATACCATCATGATAAAGAATAGTGTGGTTAGAATCGCTGTGCTATAACATTCACTATGACTTTTTTAAATGTTAATTTGGTCTCTTAATTTGACCTCCTGTTAGGCACTTTATGAAATGAAGATAAAAATGGAAAGGGTAATACATTAATGCTTAATCCACTTAATGAAATAGGATTTCCTTTGTGATTCCATATAAATTAGTGTATAACTGCGACTATTTTACCTGACATAATAATAGAGATGAAATTAATTCTCAGCTGTAAATCCTTGCGGTGAATTTTGAAATGGTCACTTTACCCCTGTGGGTTACTCTGTTTTACTATTGTCTGGGAGACTCAGATTGTATTTTTACTTTGTGCTGTTTTCTGCTCACTGCAGTTGTTTCCCTCCCGTGTCTGATACCCTACAGACGTCAAGGATGCTATGGATTAATATATGCCAAAGGAAAGGTTAATAACAGGACTGTTTTGGGGTGGGTTACACAGATCACTATGTTATTTCACTTTTTTTTTCTTCTCCTAAGTGACTGAGAGATGGAATTTGAAGAGAGGTTTGGATTCTGCAGTTCCTTCCCTTCCAGCCCCACAGGGAATAAATCATTTGTACCCAAACATCTTTTAGTCCTCAGGGCCTCCTGTAAGACATCCAAGTTTGAAGGCTGTGTCCTGTGGGTATTAACCACTGCCCCCTGAAGTGCATCTTTCCATGGTGCACGTACGATTACTGGCATCACTACTGACACATTGTGGACTGAACCAATGATGTCAAAAGCATGAATGGCTACAGCTTGAGCTAAACCTCTCTCACCCCGGGTGGTCATTGATTCTGTGGAGTCTGCGTAAAGGAAAGACCAGTAGCGTGCACACTACCAGCTGGCCCTTCATGTTCAAGGACCTATAGAGCATTAGCCAAAGTTAATCTTCCCTCTTCAAATCCATGCATTGCAGAGAAAAAAAAGGAGACAGCGAATTGATATCAGGGTGGACAGACTATTATGGGACAGAGATGCCATTTAAAAGAAATAAAATATACTTGACCATATCTGTTTGACTACACGTGTTTTGCCGATGAGCTGATGAGGACTTGCNTGCCATTTAAAAGAAATAAAATATGTTTGACTACACGTGTTTTGCTGATGAGCTGATCAGGACTTAGAGGAGTCAGTTAAGGCATGGGCTGATTGAGATTTCTCCACAACTGCTTTGGACTCTTGCAGCCCCAGTGGAAACACTGGAATTACTCCTCATTTGTAGCTGTATGAGATCTAAATCAGCTCCTTTTAACACGAACGTGCTTTCCCCTTCTGTCAGTTGATTTGACTTGTACCAACTCTGTACATGGTTTTGGTTGAGTAATAAATTCCTAGCTATTTAGTACAGTGTTCTGCCTCTTTGTTTACATCAGCAGGACTTTTCCATTAATGTACAACCTTGTATTCAGTTGGGACCAAGTAATATTCCATGTGTACTGATTTAAGTCCATTAAAATATTACACATTTTATATTTTTAAAAGGAAACACAGGAAATTCAATTTTTTTTCTTTCTTTGAGTTTCATTATTCTAATATCAGAAACCATATGTGGGTTTCTACTCTGTTGCTTGCTGTAACATGTGGCTGAAAAATAATATAAATTTGGGACTTAATTGGACTAAATGCTTGGCAGACAAGCTGCATCTGGTTTAAGGAAAACCCAGACATCTTCCTTTCTGAAGACTGGGAAGCCTTGAAAGTGCTAAATTAAAAAAGAGCCAAGAAAATTCTTGAGATGGTTAGGTAAGAGAACCTACCAAACATGAGGTTTGGTGCCTGATTCTGCTGTTACCTGCTTTTGGAAAAAAAAATCAGTAGCTCCACTAGAGAGAGTGGCATTAAGGTACTAGAAAACTCATTAATGTGAGATCAAGCTCTGGTCAGTTATTTGGAATTGAAAAGACTGTAAGTCTGAGCCCTGCAGTCCCTGTCTTTTGAAGTAGAATAGCTCAAGACACCAGGCCTCGAGAGCTTTATATGCTCTGCTGGGAAGAAAAAAAGTGATCTGAATTTGGCCTTTTAATGATTAGAAGAAGAAATTGGAAAGGATTTAGTCACACCTCATAGGGTGGATGAAGATAGGAGAGCTCACAATGGGCAGGCAGATCTTGCTGGTTGTGGCCCGGTGATTGACACTTGGATGAGGCATGGCTTGTGACACCTGAAGTGGGACATTATCCCCCTTTCATGCCATCTCTCGAGGTGCCCTGGCCTCACAGAGCAGCTGCTTTTGCTTTGGTGAAGGTGAAGGTTGGGTCAAACCCCTGCTATTGGCAAGTGTCACCATCTAAGTGCGGAGAGTGTGTTGGGAGCAGGGAAAAAAAGAGACAGTCAAGTTGGGGGCAGGCCCTGAGATATTCAGGTATTAAGGTAAAAGGAGAAGAAGAAGAAAAAAAGGACCTTTAAGTACTTTTCAAAGTGTAACTCTTTATTGTTTGAGGCATTGTGTAAAAAGGAACATTGAGGAACATTTACTCCTTGGTCCTAAGCCTGCCTCAGTGTTTCTCAGTGCTCTTGTCACTCATGGTAAATATCCTAAAGCTGCTCAAAATTAAACAAGTGAAAGTAGTTAGCACTTGTATGTGGTGATTCCCATCTGTGGAATGAAGTCACGCTTTGTGAGGGAGAGGATGAGGCATGGAAAAAAAAAATAGAAATGAAGTATTCTGCGTACGATGAAATAGTAAGTTGGTAGCAGAGTCTGGAAAAAGGAAATTGGATCTTCACATTGCCAGCCCATTTCCTCCACAGCCTGGGCTCTTGGTACCAACATTTGTATTTCCATGTCTTTTTTTTTTCTTTTTTTCCCTCCCCAATGAATATTTATCTACATATGGCTGGGGGAGGAGAATAAGTGTAGCCCTCATCTTCCCCAGGGTACTGCCTTTAACCATTCATGGGTACATTACAGAGGAAGAGGGAAGATTTGTGTGTCAGTAAGTTAATGGATTTCTTTATCACCCACTTGGGTTTCAACCTATCCCACTCAAAACTGATCATCTGCAACAAACATGCCAGCTCTGAAGGCTGTAAATTCAGGATGTTAATTCAGTGAGCAGTGATCCAAAAGGAAAACAAGGAATTAAACGGTAAATGACCAAGCAGGAGAGAGAACAAAAAACCTGAGTGTAGCAGGGTTCAAGTCTAAATAAAAGAGAGATTGTTGCCTGTTCTGTCACACCAAGGACAGAGAGTGTTTCTCAATCTATTTCTCTTAACTGACAGAAGGTGCTTAGATTGTATCAACTGTATTTTTGGAAGCAAACCAAACAAACAATCCTTTCTTTCAATGGATACAAGAAGAATCTTATCACATATATAAAAACTTTCGGCGGGGATGAAGACCCAGTAAACCTAATTTCCTTTCTGATGAGTATAAACGAGTGCCATAAACTTCAGCAGACTGAGGAAGGGGAAGATTTTTCTGCTCTTTTTGCTCTGTTTGGAACTCACACCAGCTAACCAAGTTTTGTTTACGCTCACGGTGCCGCATGTCAAGCCTACTCTCGAGTGAAGCAAGTGCCAAAAGCTGCAGAAAGTCTGTGTCACTGAAAAGCATCTTGCTGTAACAATAAAATGCCATACCATAAGACAGACTCCACCTCTAAAGCACCTTGTGAGAAGGGCAAAACAAAGAAATTCCCACGCTAGCTGGGTTTTTTTTCTTCTCTTCTGCAAAGCTGAGCCCTTGGCAAAGGAATATGCTGAAAGACCATCTACTGAAGCTGCTGCTTGGGAAACTGCTGTTTACTTTATTGATTTTTCAGCTAGAAAATTGTTACCTTCTCACACTACCTGGTGGAAATAAAGTTTATGTTGCTGGAATCAGGCGCCTGAGATCAATAATGACAGGGTGAATGGGAGCTATTTTTGTGTAGGTTGGCCTCTATAGACAGACAAGGCACGTCATGAAAACAAAAGGCAGGGTATTTTCTTGAAGCACAGGTGTTTAAGAGGTTGCTAGACTTCAACCTGGAAGTTTTTAGGGAGGTCAGTTGCTTCGAAAGGCAAGTCCTTTTTGCTGAGCACACAAAGGGTGGCCAGGTCCCGAAACAGCATCCTTGCTTGGGAATGGTGCATTAAAATGATCCTTCCTGTTTTGGAAGCTAAAAGTTGTAATGAACATTAATTGCAAGCCCTCTTGCATGCTTGGGCTCCAATTTAGTCTCCATCTAAATTAGCTAGAAATCTATGGGCTTGATTTATTACATTTGCAACAGTCGCACTAAAGGAAGGTAATTCCTTCTGAAAATGCCACATGCAGGCAGGAACAGGAAACCAATTAGGAATCAGTGGATGATAAATGGGCATTTTTACCAGCAGTTTACTTAATATCCCCATTAAATAAGCCTCTTTGCATTTATCATTTCATTCTCCCTCAGTCTATAAGGTCCTTTAATTGCTGCCTAAATGAGCCCTGTGTTTCAGTCCAAATTTAATCTTGGATCGGGAGAGAGATATCCTTTCCAATGCTTGCCTGCCCAGCTGCCAAGAACTGTCAGAAATGATCACATAACTTTGCACATTTCTCACAGTCTCATTGGAGAAATGTAAGATTGACAGAAAAAAATAAAAAATAATAAAAAAAAAGAGCGTAGCCCATATTTTTGCTTCAAATTGTAAACTCCAGCGCGAGCAGCCCTTTTCCTCAATTGCATTTCCTGTATTTTATTTTTTTTTATGATTTTTCTTTTTTTTTTTTTAAAGTTGCACTAAAAATAGATGGAAGTTGTAATGTTGCCCTGTGCTTTTTCGCTTTGGAAAGTTCCCTTCAGTGGAAGTAGATGTGTGGCAGAACTAATGAAGTGTTACAGAGTTTGTGCAGCAAACAATTACTGGCTGGCTGTGGCTGGGTGGATTGGTTACTGAACATGTGATTTGTGGGTGGAACATGGCATCTCCAGCCTAAATGGCAGTCAAAAATGATAAAGAATCCCAGAGCAGTTGCCTTAACCTGCTTTTTTTTTTTTTCCTGATCATCTAGGGTTTGGGGTCTTGAAAACAACAGATTAATTGTGGTTTTTTATTATTATTCTGTTATTTCAGAGGTGTTCTTCTGACCTTGGAGCATAAGCAGATGTTTGCAACATACGTAGAATTCACAGATCAGCCTCCAAACATCATCTTGGAAAGGGACATTCCCAGGCATTTAGAGTCAACTGATTCCTGAACTGCATTGGACTTTCACCCGGGTGGTCCAGATGTCAGACCTTGTGCCAAAAGTACAAAGCCTAATCACCAGTGCTCTAAACCTCACATATTTCTGAAAAATTGGCAGTGAGTAACAGGCCCAGAGGAGGAACATTACCCAAATATCCACTGCTGATTAATCTTCCTACTGTCAAAAGCATACACATCTGCCTGGGTACAAAGAGCAACTCAACGCAAATGCTCTTAGCTTGTCCTTCATCTGGACCCTTCCGTTTCTAAGTCAAAATATGAATCATTCTGGAGCCCAGGGTTAATATTGGAGGACTTTTAACTGATGTCAGTGGGAGAGTCTAGGACCAAGACACTCAAATCTAGTGTTCAATAATGGCAAATGTCATCATCTTCTCCAACATAGAAGGGCGACTGAAACTCTTGGCTAACTTGTCTCTCTAACACCCTAAACCAACCAATATGACAAGAAAAGAAAGAGACACAGTTTCTGTGGAGCTCCAGCCACAGGGTTATAAACTGTTTGCTTTATATATGTGCTTGCCTGCTATTTTTCTTCCCTTAAAAATGAAAAAATAATAAAAAAAGAGATTCAGAACATATAGATAATGACATGAGAAACGTTACATGCATCTCCAAAATATTTTTCTCTTAATTCATTGAAAGGAGGCTGAGTATGGACACTGTCGTGTGGATTCACAACTGTAGGAAAAGTCATAAACAAAGGCAATCATATTCTGCTGAGGAAGGGAGATGATTGATGGGCTCCAGGGTGTGTTAATATAAGATTTGTCTTATTTTACTGTCTCCATTACAGCTTCGAAGGTGAGAGCAAGCAGGATGATATTTACATTCAGACATGATACAAAGCTGTCATCCCATGCCATCCAAAATCAGCCGCTTCCAAGCGGTTTTGTCTTCATGTTTCCTTTAAATCATTCGTCATCACGGGGAGTCTGGGGAAAACCAGACCTGAAACCTAATATTTCAGATAATGCAGATGAGATTACTGCATAAGAACGGCTGCACCGAGCTAGACCAAAGGCCCATTTATCCCAGCTTCTGTCTCAGAAGGGGCCAACAGCCGATGTCTAGGGAAGAGTGCGAAACAGGGCAAGCATTCAGGGTTACTTTTCCCGACTAAGGAAGTGGACGTGTCAAAAGATGAGGTATTCCTCCAAATTACTACACCCAGCACCTGAGAGGCTTGTTAGGAATCCACGTTAACAGCTCTCAGCGTCTGAGAACTAACAGGTACTGTTTTCCTTCCTCAAAAAGCCACCAAGAAAATCAAATCAACAAAACCCAGTCGTTCGAGGGGAGGGGAGAGGGGTGAAATTCTGTCACTGGTCATGGCTGGCTTTGTGGCCAAAAAAGAGTTGGAATAAACGGTTCATTTTCAGCATGACATGATGACGTTGCCACGTCTGATTCCAAGCATTTCAAAAAAGCCATTTATAATACGTAGTAAGTTGGGGAGGAAAATGTCAGAGTGGCAAAAATCTGCAAAATTATATAGATTAGTCCAGATGAAATGAGACTGTGAGAAACTCTGGGACTTAACAGAGCGAGGTGGCTGGGGAACGTTATGTCAGATGAAATTCAGCGCTGACAACTACATGGTAATGTGTATTGGAAGGAATAGTTTGATCTACTTTGTTCGCGTTGCTGGGTTCTAAATGAACTGCAGCCGCTGTGGAAAAGGACTTGGCTGTCAGTGGGCAAATCAGTGAGCAGCAGTGGTGAGAAAGAGAGAAGAGCACTGGAAATTCTGGATTGTCATCAGATAATTATAACTGAAAATACAGAGCATAAATAGGAGGGACAATGGACAGAAGTAATGGAAGTTATTAAAGGCGTTGAACAAAGTGTACCTGGGGAGAATGAAAAGATTGCAGTGTGAAAGGATGATTAGGAAGGAGCATGATGAAAGATATACAATGATGAAGGACGTAAACCAGATATATCATGAGTTAATTGATATTTATGCTTTCTCTTAACTTGCAAAATAGAGCTACCAAGTGAAAGCCCAGAATCATTGAATGGTAGGGATTGGAAAGGAGCTCTGGAGATCAGCGAGTCCAACCCCCTGCCAGAGCAGGGGCACCCAGGGCAGGTTTACTTGTATGCTGTAGGGATAAAGGTAAGTCTCTGACCCTCACTGCATGTGGGTATGTGGTGTGACCTCCCCCTGCCAAGTCCAACCCTCTACCCAACATTATCATGACCACTAAACCATGTCCTGAAGGGCCACAGCTACACGTTTTTGGAACCCCTTCAGGGATGGTGATTCCACCCCCTCCTTGGGCAGCCAGTTCCAAAGTTCCTCACCACTGTCTCAGTACAGAAATTCTTCCTAATATCTAATCTGAACTTCCCTTGGTTGTGCCCATTTTACAAAGGAGGCAATGGAGGTGCCAAGGGGAGAGCCAAGGTGAGTGCCCAGCATTGCTAGCAGGCTACTGGGGAGCCAAAAAGAAAAGCCTGGTGTATGGCATGGCACCTCACCTTTGCAAGGTCACTTGAGTAATGCTCGTGTCTTCCTATTTGTCCTGTAAAACACATGTCTATCCTGATAAAAAAATAATAGGGAGATCACCTGTCAGAGTAGGGTGAAATTCTGTACAAAGACTCTGCCTATTATTGCTTGGAATATTATTTTTTTTTGACAGCATCGCTGTTATGCTGATGTTGGCCAGTGAACTATGAAAATACAGAAAGGAGGTGGAAAAAGAAAGGAAAAAAAACCCCTATGAGTGCAGAACTATTTTGTGCATATCCTAAATATCTCTGTAATTTAACAGTCTGTGTGTGCCCTCATGAAAATCTGCACACTGCGTAAAACAAAGTGGTGAACGTCTGTGAAAGCACAGGCTGCACCAGCAGAAAAATAATTAAGAGAAAAATGCTAATAGTCTTTACATCTGGGGTGACACGAGGCCTTAAAAGTGTATTTGTGTCTGGATTTCAGTCCCAAATTTAGGGCTGAATCCGAACAATGTAACCTCATAAAAGTGGAAAATAATATAAGAGATGCCTTTGCAGTGAAGTATCGTTGCCTTTCGGAAAGTAGCTGTCATTAATTTGCCACGGTGCATGCGGGCACTCTGTAATTAGTATTTTCCAGGATAATCATCTGGCTAACAACACATAATGAGAAAACTGGTTTTTGCACACGCTGCTTGAAACCAGTGCCAGCAACCTGATCAAACCACTCAGCAGCAAATGACTTCACTGCCTTCGTGTTGTGTGGACATCCAGTTTTGGAAGGGTTGAGTACTTATTTCTGTAACCTGTCCACCTTTTCACTGAGACTTTTTTATGTTTAACAATTTATTTTGGTGGAGACTTCACCTGGAGTGCTGTGTCCAGCTCTGGAGCCCCCAGCACCAGAAGGACATGGATCTGTTGGAGCAGGTCCAGAGGAGACCACAAAGATGCTCAGAGGGCTGGAGCACCTCTGCTGTGAGGACAGGCTGAGGGAGCTGGGGCTGTTCAGTCTGGAGAAGAGAAGGCTCCAGGGACACCTTACAGTGGCCTCCCAGTATCTGAAGGGGCTACAGGAAAGCTGGGGGGGGCTGGTTACAAGGGATTGTAGCAGTAAGACAAGGGGTGATGGTTTGAAACTGGGAGAGTGGAGATTTATATTGGAAATAAGGAAAATCTTCACACAGAAATTCTTCCTAATCTGGCACAGGCTGCCCAGGGAAGCTGTGGATGCTCCATCCCTGGATGTGTTCAGATCCAGGCTGGCTGGGGCTCTGAGCACCCTGCCCTAGTGGGAGGTGTCCCTGCCATGGCAGGGGGGTTGGAACTGGATGATCCTGAAGGTCCCTTCCCACCCTGACAAGTCTATGATTCTATGATTCTGCTTTGGAGCAGCACTGGGATAGAAGCAGAAGGCTTTGGGATCAAGGACAATTAATCGGATCCAGTGGCCCAAAGGTATACTTGCAATTCTTGGACATGATGTAGAATGGCTGTAGAGCAATCAACGGAGCTCAGAGGTTTATCACGACCAGGACCATCCACAGAGAGTCCATGGACCATAATTATCTAGATTATGGTATGCAAATACTTGGTGCAAAACCATCCTTTTTTATGACTTTCCTGTGGATTATGTGAAACCATAAAATGGTGATATTTCTCAATTTGTTTGCTTCAGTAAAAAAAGCAAGGAGGTTAACAAAATATCCTAACTCACATGGCACATGACTAAGGTGGGTTTTGGTCTCTCTTATGAGTTTCAAATCACATAGTCCCTTACTTTCATTCCCCTGCATTCAGTGCAAACTGAGATGATGCAGTGCTTTTGGGTAGCAGCTCGAGGTTGAGCCTTTATTTTTTGCACTCAACAAGGCTTTCATGCTGGAGACTTTATCCCATCACACCCTCTTTCATTCCTGTGCCTGAATATCTCACCACACATGTAATCCCTTAATTACAGATCGAGCTGCAACAATTAATCTATAATGTTAACCATTCTACTACCATTCATGGATGTAGAATGATTAGTAGTATAGGACAAGAGAGTAAACTGTCCATAAACCATTATTCTTCCCCAAGTTAGCAGGGATGGTAAGAAGGAAGCATGGAAGGCTTTGTATCACCAGTCCTCATTACAATCTTTTGTATTTTGCCTATTAAACTTCTACAGCAAATCAATGGTGACTCAGGAATGTCATGGTTGTCACTCTGCTGCACACCATGGCCACTCAGAGCTGGGTGGCAGTAGCAGAAATGGGATGAAGTCCTTCTATTCTTATACTCCAGATCACTCCCACTTGGGAAACAAGCAATCAGGGGGGGCTTACACAATAGATAGAGGTGTCAGGTCTGGCTGGTGGAGACTGGTAAGTACTGGAAGAAAGAAAATAGTGTCAGTGCACCACGAGATCAGTGAACAGGGGTAATATGGCAGTGAGTCCACCAAACTCAGCAACCAACTGGGAAAGCTGATTGGTAGGTGAGGCTTTGGAATAAATTTCCATCTTTTTCACTAGTTTGAATAAAAAAAGGGATTTTCCCCACTTGCTTCCTGGACCAGGAACACTGCAGCTTATGACTATCTGGTATAATAGTATTATTATAATTATAATTAATTAGTATTACTGGTGACTTGATCAGTGGGCTGAGGTCTCTGTCATATCCATGTTCAATAACTCATGACTTGTGTCATGCTGCTGCTTCTCAGAAGTAGGGGCTTTTGAGGAAGGCAGTACTCTCTGCCATGCTGATGGATAGAGGACCTGGAATGAGGCCAAGAAGGGAGACAATCAGCAGGCTTCCAGACAGCTTGCCTCCCCATGGAGCTAGAAAATTACTGCTGATCAGTCCCTCAAACAGGGAGGAGATCAGAAAGATGTACTGAAAGAGAAAGCGAGGCTTCATCATCAGGTTATATAAGTAAGTCTGGGATTATTTCTCTGTGGAAAAAGACCTGGCAGTCTTGCTGGAAAACAGGAAGACCATGAGCCAGCAATGTGACCTTGTGGCCAAGGCCAGTGATCTCCTGGGGTGTATCAAGAAGAGTGTGACCAGCAGGTTGAGGGAGTTCTCCTCCCCTCTACTCTGCCCTGGGGAGTGCAAACCTGGAGGATTGCATCCAGTTCTGGTCTCCCCAGTTCAAGAGGGACAGGGAAATACTGGAGAGAGTCCAGGGGAGGCTGTGAGGATGCTGAAGGGACTGGAACATCTCTGTNTGATTCCATGATCCTCTGATTCTACTGGCAGTCTTAGCAGAGGCCTGAGAGCTTAAATCTTAGGGGGAGGGATTCACCTGGGGCTATGGTCAAGGCCAGCATGAAGAAACAGGCATTGCCCCTCATACAGAGAGAGATACCAAATAAACTGGTACCTTTAAAATGTACTGGGGCTGTTAAAAAGACAGGCTCTAAGATTACCACTATCTGCTGTGCTTCTTTCCCTCTGATACCTGTTCTTGTTTAATTTTAATGTCTGTATGGTAATAAATAAATAAATTCAAGAGTTGGAGGACAGAGGAAACATTCTTGTAAAGTTGTTTTGTGATCTGACAGAGAGAAGAATCTTTCAGATGGTCTAAAAGGTTGCAAATTCACTGCCTTAAAGGTGCTACTTATGCCCTATGTTTCCTGACACGCGTGTACATACATGGGTACATACATGCATGCACAACAGATGTGTGCTCGCACAGCAAGTGTCTCCTGAGGGATTTTAGGAAGGTGTTCTTACCATGCACTCCTTGATTCAACCCCCTACTGAGAAATAATGGTCTTTGACTCCCACCTCAAGTTGTTGGTTTTTTTTTTCTCTGCATTTCTTGCTCTGTGAGAATCAGATCCTCAGCAGTGAGGGATTAAAGCCTCACACTGTAACATTCATCCTTCTTGCTGAATGAATAACATGATTAAGGTATATGGGGAAGTGGAGTGACAGTCGAAAGTTCCATAGGTACAAACCCCCTCAGGGGCTGTGCTGCAATATACAATGATTTATTTGGCAGCTATTTGCACACAAAGTGTTAGAGCTGAGACTGGTGATCAGGTAGCACAGCCCTAGTTCTGTCCTGCTCTGGCAGGAGGGTTGGACTGGATGATCTTTGGAGGTCTCTTCCAGCCTCTACCATTCTGTGATTCCATGATTCTGTGACTAACTTGTGTCCCACCAGCATAGTCCTGGGCTAGGTGCAAGGCCTCACTGCTCCAGAGGGAAAATGTTTCTTTTCTGGGAGCTTGCTGTTGGCTGAAGACCTGCTTTGCAAAATCCACTTATGAATTGTAATCTCTCAAAGCCTTGCACCTTTCCTGTAAGACTCATCACCTCACAGATTTTGCTGCTCTCATTAGACAAGAAAGTGCTCCTGTCTTTCTTCTGCAGAAAGGAAATAAAAGTACTCAAGAAATGAGAGCCATATCCATGATGGGACCAAAGTTTCCAAGCAGGGCTTTGGTATCTTAGTCCAAAACCCAGATACTCAAAAATTCTGCTCAGCTACTTAAGTTTTTGAGATTTGGGTTTTTCAGGAACCTAAATTCTTCTTCTGGGCATTCTCAGAGTCACCTCAGCCTTGACAGTCGGAGCAGCTTAAATCCTGTTTCATGCTTCAACTTTGGCTCCTTAAGTGAAGTGTTCCTTCTGATTTCTTGCCTGAGGGGCTCAATCCAATAGATGTTCTCCAAACACACCAACTCAATTGGATTCTACACCAAATGTAGTTGCTGTGTACATCTCCATCTCCTCATCCCCCTCCCCTCAATCTGGTGGCTAAGTGTTTGTCTTGGTCATGGGAGAAACCGAGCATCAGATCCCCTCCATACCTAAAGCCATTCAGAGACACGTCTTTGATGTAGAATGGAACAGCTTCCAAGATGGGCTGGAACTCTGTTCTTCTCTTGCAGAATGGGCTAGAGGAAAGAGGTGAAAACCACCTGTGAAATAAGGCCCATGAATCCCATCAGGGAGAGGATGATGAGCCCAGTCCTCCCAGCTGCTGGAGATTCATGTTGTCAGAAGTTTAATGGAATTATGAGAGAAAGCAGCAACCTCCTCTGGCATCATGACTCAAAAGACTTAGACAGATACCCTGGGGAGAGCATTCAGGGCTCGGAGTGTCCTGGTACTGCTGAATGAGGAGCCTGAGGCACAGAGAGGAGAAGCATCTTCCTTTGGAAGCACCGGCATAGATCCTAAAACCTGCAGAGTTGCCTCAGCACAGGAACGTGCTGGAATTGTTCTGGTCCTCTTCCCATGAGCAATACCATGCTACTGGAAGAGCTGAAGTGGCAGCACTGGGAAAATAGATGGTGGCTTGAGAAAAGGGTCAATGCTACGCTGAGACCTCTGCCTAGGGGGAAGCAACAATGAAAGCCTGGTCTGAGAGGTTTTTAACACCAGACAAGGCAGGAAAAGTTTATCTCAAGTTTATCTGGAGATGTGGGGTCAGATTTCTGCTTTGATTAAAACCAGTGTATTGATTAGCTTCCGAAATGAGATGATGCTAAACTGTTGACCCAGATAACTTCAAGATACAGACCATAGGCCAAATTCTATTCTCTGATGGACTTTCTGGCTCCACGTGCTTTGGCCAATTCTCTGTGTGGCTTCAGTTGCCTTTTGAATGACTTCTTGTGCTTCTGAGAGGCCAGGTAGCTACCCAGGTATATGCTCTGATTCAAAACCTGAAAAGACAATCCACAGCTAAAATAATGTGTGTTTAATCAACTTTCCTTTGGGGCATGGAAGAAAAAAATGTCAGTTTTGTTGTTGTTGTTGTTGTTTCATTCTTTTTTTCTTTTCTTTTTTTTAGTGCCTAGATATGTAATTGCCTGGGAGACCAGCAAGATGAGTTTTGGTCCCTTGTGCAATAGTTTTTTTTTAAAAAAAAAAAGTCTGTCTAGATATTTTGGAGGCAGAAACTTGGTCTATTCTCTCGGGTAAACACAAGGCGTTTTAGAACTAAACATAAAAGATATATTAAAAAATAGTTTAGAGGAAAAGCCTGACTGTATTAACAAGAGTTGGCAAGAACCAGGAAGGCCTGCGTGGCACTATCTTCTGTAGTGATCAAAATGCTCTAACTATGGTTGAACTTCCTTTGCTCAGTGCTGTTTCACTTGCCTTGAAAGAGGAACTGCGAGTGCTTGAATAAGTGATCAGAACATTTGTTTTAACAGAGTCTCCAAGTGCCTTGCTACCTTACAGTGGAAATTTGCCAGCAACTTCTTTTGCTGGCTCTTCTCTGATGAACCACAATGATCTCCTGAAGCAAGGAGCAGGCAGGGTCATACTACTGACTGACCACAGAGTTTCAGTTGGTTGTGGTTTGTATTTACACACAGGAGGGCTGGAAAAAATAAATAGATTGGAAAGTCTCTGGAAAGAGGAGTTGATTTTATTTCTTCTTATTTGTACTTTTTCCTTTCCCCATTCTCCAGAATAACTACCTGATGCACTGGGTGGGAAAAACAGTGATGTAAACAGATTTGCTTTATCTGTTTACAAACACAGTCAACTTCTCTCTTCAATAAAAAGCTTTCTGTGCCCTCTTATGAAATTCAATGGACCTTCCTTATGGAATTTCTCAGCATTTAGGGCAGGGATGGTGCCCCTGGGCTGGGCACTGGGGAGGCTGCCCCTGGAGCACCAGGGCACAGCACAGGTCCCTGACAGGAGGCTGGAGGGAGGGGGGGTTGGTCTCTTCTGCCAGGGGACCAGCGACAGGACAGAAGCCATGGGCTGAAGCTGCCCCAGGGCAGGTTGAGGTTGGAGCTGAGGAACAATTTGTGTGCTGAGAGAGTGGGGAGGCCTTGGCACAGGCTGCCCAGAGAAGCTGTGGACACCTCACCCCTGGAAGTGTTTAAAACCACTCTGGATAAGGCTTTGAGCACCCTGCTCTGGTGGGAGGTGTCCCTGCCATGGCAGGGGGTTGGAACAGGGTGATCTTTAAGGTCCCTTCCAAATCAAGCCATTCTATGACTCTATGAACACACCAGCCAGGCAGGTCATCAAGTTTGCATTTCCCAACACTGCCTCCTACATCTCTCCATGTCTGCATTACAAACTTTTTTGGCTGCAATTTCTGACACTTCAGAAGCACAGGAGACCCCTTCAAGGACTGCTTTGGCTACTTCAGGCATTCTAACTCTAAATTGTTTAAGGTGAGAACGTGTCCCCTCCTTTGCAGATCTGTTCCTCTGCGTGTGTGTGATGCGTAGGGAAGCTGGCTCTCGGGTTGCTGCAGCCCATGTGTCACACTGTCATAATTGATTTACCCTCTCTAAGCATAACCAAGAACACCTGTTTTCTCTGAGTGATACTTTTTCTTCACATATGCCACAGCCACTCTCATTATTTACAGTGTATTTTTAGACCTCACATTTAATCACGGCGTAAAAGTGGAGAAGTCTCTTTTCCACCAGGAGAAAAAAAATAATTTTCATTATCTTCTTTTTTTTTTTTTTAAAAATAAAATAATTGTATCATGTTTTTGACAGCTAAATAAATGGATTTTATTAAACAGGATTATGGGCTGAGATTATTTAGTATTCCTTTTTTATTATCTGGTGTAGCCTCTGCTGGGAGCTGGGAGTTTCTTTTCTTCATTTCCAACATTGATTCTTGCATTAGACGGTTACATTGAATAATTAATATACTCCCCGTGATTGATGATTTGCATGGCCTGAATATTAGGTTATCAATCATGACCCACTTGTTCTAATGTAATCATATTGAAAACGTGTCAGGAGCTGTTTACCCAACAATGACAACAGGAGCTGTGATATTGAAGGTGCCTGATGCACTCCAGCAGGAAATATCCTGGTTGAACATTCATAATGCAGAGATTATGAGCTCCTCAAATTGATGTAACAAAAGCCCCGAGCCCTTGGTGAGAGTTATCAGCTCCAATAAGAAAAGCCCTTTTTTCAGCTAGAAAATCGTACGGATTTCTTCGCCTTTTATCAGCTGCTTAGTGACTTTTTGAGCCTACAGTGTAAAGTAATTATGTTCTCTGCTGCGTGGCGTAAAGAAACTGAAAAAAAAATAGAAAAGGAAGATGTTTTGATTTGATTTTTCCTGTTTTTTTACAGAAAAAGGAACTGCACTGCCTCTGTCTGTTGATACTGGAAGGAGAGCGCATCATTAAGGTCTCGCTGTAGTTCACTTTCACTGGATGGCTGCAAACATTGGAAAAGTGGATTCTGCTTCTGTAGGAATCATTAAATCAGAGCAGCACTTTTTTACACTGGGAGACTAAAGCACATTTCACTTGCAGTGTATTTCTCAGCTCCTAGATGTTTCTGCAGGCCATACCGATTCCATTTCAATACCCACCTGCTCTTTCTGGCAGCCAGCTACAAGAACTCTCAGGTTTAGCTGTGAGTATTCATTTTTCTCTCCTTTATCCTTTGACAACTTGGATTAACACGGGCATTGTATTGAGGTTCAACTCCATAAACTCATACTGATGGAAATACTCCCTGTGACCACAGGAGAGTAACTCACTTAAGTCAAAGCTGCTTGATGAAGCTCTGAGCACCCTGCTCTAGTTGAGGATGTCCCTGCTCCCTGCAGGGGGGTTGGACTAGACAATCTTTGGAGGTCCCTTCCAACCAGGGGCATTTGATGATTGATTCTATGATTCTAAGCTTGAGCTGAAGCCTAAAACCTAAAGCTCCAAAGCCTAAAGCTCTGGACTTTAAGAGCTTCAATCAGCAAACCTGCTTCCTTATAGACAGGGCTTTTCATCTGACCTACTCCACACGTGACGTGTGGCAGCAGGTCAGCCACATTAAGCAATTGAATTTCATTGGTGGATGGAGACCAAAGCCAGATTATTCATCAAGATTAAGAGTACCACAGTTTTGTTCAAACATGAGGACCCTATTAGTCCTGGCCACCCTTCCAGTCATATATTATGGAGCTCATGCTGGTGTGGTCTCTAAGTAGCTGGAATGGTTGACAGTCATAAGAAGAAAGACAATGGAAAAAATTTAGAAGCTGAAGCTACAGCCCTACAGTTTGAGTCCCCTTTTTCTTCCTATAGCTAGTATTTTACTCCAAGAGAGGAAAGTGGATAGGAACTCTGTATTCTGAGTGATACAACCCAGCAAGAGGGGTAATCTCATGGGATATCACCATGGTTGAAGGCCAAGTGTTTAAATTCCTTAATAAAAGACAATATTAGCCTTGTTGTGTCTCACAGTGATTAAACCAGAGCACAAGTATGTTCATTGTTATAGGAAAAAAGGATTCCTAAAATAATTTGTAATAATAAAACCACAGAAATCTGGAGCCGGATGTAACGTAGATGGAAAAAAGTGTAGATGGAAAAGACCTAGTCATCTAATTCCTCTGCCAGGGCAGGGTTTCAGTCTGCATTTATAGCATATCCTTAGTGTGATGGGGATACTTAGAAAGCTATGCCCCAACCTGTTGGATTTGAACATAATCACAGTGATTCGTGGGGTGTGCGATTTCTTGGCTTGAATCTCTACACTTAATTCAAAGTGCCTCAAACACTGGTGCCTCCACAGCCACGGGAAATTGAGCAAATTAATTCTATTGTAAGAAAAATGAAGACATTTCTTAGCTTCAGCAAACTGCGTCGCCTTCTATTCTTTTTATCATGCTAAATAGTTACAGAGCTGCCAGCTCAAGTCAGTGAGGAAAAAAAAATGTATTAGATGTCTGCTAATTCCTTGTAGAAGTTGTCTTCACACTGAGAGAATGCATCAAGAGAGTATGTTCTGTGAGGGTGACAGACCTGGCAGAGGCTGCCCAGAGAGGTGGTGGAGTCTCCTGCTCTGGAGACTTTCCAACCCCCCTGGCTCTGTTGCTGTGTGGGCTGCCCTGGGTGCCCCTGCTCTGGCAGGGGGGTTGGACTCCAGGACCTCCAGAGCTCCCTCCCAACCCCTGCCATTCTGTGATTCTATGATTCTGAATTTTCTTTTTATTCCCTGATTTTTTCTAAACCTTTAGTGCCCATTAGTAGTCTTTCCTCCACATGGTTTAGTGGTCCTGATAATATTTGGTAGACAATTAGACTTGATGATCTTGAAGGTCTTTCCCAACCCTAATGATTCTGTGATCCTATATTTCTATGCCAGGAAAGGCACCTCCAGAAAGACTCCCCGTACCTGTGACTGACAACGGCGGAGCTGGTAAAGGTGACACTGTAATTCCTCTATCCCCCTGGTGACTGATCTTTCAAATATTCATCTATTTATTGTGCCACGGGGTCTTCTCTTGATTGCATCATGTTAAGCTTTTGCCTGCCACACGTTAAGCGTGGAGTAGGTCGGATGAAAAGCCCTGTATATAAAAGAGGAGCATGAAAAATCTTGTGAAGCACTGGCTGCTTTCTAAAGCTTTCCTGCAGGAAATTCTGCTTGCTGAATTGCCATTTTTACATTTTTTTAATTAACATTTTTTTGGTTATTGCCCCAAGACTCAAAGGCCACTAGTTTTCAGTTGTTTAGTTTCCCAGCCAGTAGTAGAATTTTCCTTGGAAAGAAGCAGCATTTTATGGGAACCGTCAGTAAACTGTTTTTCTACAGAAAATATTTGAGTAGCCCTCCTCTGTGTACATAGCTATAAAAATATTAGGGCAGGATGTGCTTAGTGGGCGGCCCAATTGTTTCAGCACACGGCGCCCATCTCTGCAAGCTGCTGCCAAAAGCAAATTACTCTAGCAAGCTATTTAACATAATAGGACATAGCAGGTGTTGGGCAACATCTTCAAACAAACATCAGGCCATGATGGATTTACTGGAAGGAGCAGCATCACCAAAGTGTTCCTTCTTCTGACCCACAGCTCCTGGATTCCAGGGGAAAACGAATTTCCCATCGTCCAGTAAGGAGCTCACGTGTGCAGGATACAAATCATCCTAAGCAACCAGAGACATCTTTGATACCACGGTTGGAGAAGATCAGAATAGGCACGGACGTCAGAGGCGAGATGCAAAACACATCTCCCCGAACATTCCTTAATATACCGCAATTATAAATGAGTACAAACAAAGTCCATTCCCTGCTGGCTCTGAATGGAAAAGAGCTGGAGAGAAGAAGGAAAAAAAACCCTCTGTATATGTTTTCTTTATAGCTTTGGAATGCATTCAGGCTTCACACCAGGCAGCAGAGAAAGAGAAGCAGAGAATGCCGCACTCGTACGCGTCTCACGCTTGGAAAGAGGATGAATTTTCTCATCAGCGTTGCTCACGATGGTCTGAGCAGGGTATTTTTAGGTCTGTTTATGAGCAGTGAAGGATCATCTCACAGGTGGAGGGATGAGGGGTAGTTTAGCAGGGCAAGAGGCAGGTTGACCCATCGTGTCTTGCAGACCTTGGCCAGGACTTTCCTCCTGCCGCTTCACCCACGGCTGCGTTTCCCTGAGTGGCTGTGGAACCAGCAGCATCACCCTCCCCGCGCCCGCCAGGAGACGGATCACACATGAGGGTCCTGAAGCACGTGACAGCTGCTTTACATTTAATGTCACTGACACCAGCCCAAGGTGACAGAGTTGTCTTTTTCTTGGCATCCTTGCAAATCCTGTCGCTGTCTGCGGACACTTCTCACAGCTCCTGTAAACGCTGTAATCACTGCAGAGGGGGTGACAGGATATTTCTGTGTTGTTTTGTTAACTGCTCCCGTGAACAGCAGGAAATAAAGCTGGGGGTTGTGCGACACTGGGCAATTTCTTTGCCTGAGATCCATTTATTTATTTATTTATTAATATTCTTTTCACCTCTTCCCACTTGCCAGATTCTCAGTGGCAATAGGAGGATGAATGTATCTGTCAGCTTCAACTTGTGACTTTTTTCTTTTTCTTTTTCTTCTTTTTGGTAGAGCTGTCCCAAAGCATCCCTGGGAGCTGGGAATATTAAAAAAAAAAAAAATAAAGAAATTAAATAAAAAAAAGAAGAAGAAAGCAAAAGCCTCTGTAGCAAAAGATTTCTGGCCTTGCCTTGCAACGTGAACACCCGCTGAAGCAAGGGAAGAGGAGGCTCATTAGGTGCCTCCTACTCCTACTGCCTTTGCTATTTTTGGTCCAGCTGTCATGTGCACGGGGTGAAACACCCGGCCTTGACGTTCAGTGCAACATCTCAATGCCAACCCCTCGTACCTTTCCCCCTCTCGCACCCCGTGCCGCTGAGCGAGCAGTGCCCACGGCCGCCGTTACGCCGCTGGGTCAAACGGCCAATTAATCAAGCACAGCCTGGATGAGCCCAGGCGAGGGCTCAGGTAGGCAGAGAGGGGAGCGGGCTGTGCTGAGCCATCACCTCAGTGCCCCCCGCAGACCCTCCTCTCCGCCTCCGCTGCATCCCTGGGAACTGCCAGGAAGAGCATCTGAGCTGCCTGTAGCTTTAACGGTGCGGCACAGGGGAGCAGAGGTCTCCCAGGATTAATTAATGGGCATCCTGAGAACACACTCTCATTATAGCTCTAGCACGAGGGTTTTTCCTCATTTTGCAGAACATCAAACGTATTAGAGAGCGTGCGGGGCGGAGGGTGCGGGGGAAGAGAGGGGAAGGCAGAGGCTGCGGTCAGAGGGAAGCAATATGGACCGGGAGACGGAATCTGACCCTGTCAGAAGCTGTCACAGGACTTAATATTGCATTGATTTAAACTGGATTTTCCCTGGTATCACGCAGCTGACTTTGAGGGAATGAGCCTTGCTTTCGAAGGGTGTGCGGGCGCCTCGGGGAGTGAAATGCCACTGATAATAAAGAGCTCGTGCTGACATCCTCCACCACGATTTTTATTTGTTTGGAGCTGCTCATTCTTTGTTCGAGCACAGAGCCGGCGAGGCACGTGTGTTTTGTTTCTCTCATGTGATTTTCCCCGCCAGTCAGCATGGCTTATGCTCAATTAATTCCATCAATATATGGTGTGTGTCGTCCACCCCCATCCCCCCCTCTCCCCCCAGCCTCATCTGCACTTGTGTAGCGTGACAGGCAGTTGTGAATATGCCACTAACTGTGTCCAGACAAAGGCGTGAGGAGGCTCCACGAGGGGTCTATTAACTCCACAGACTGCGGCTCCGGCTTCGGCACAGCCCCTTTGCAGGAGGGTTCTCTTATTTGGTGAAACACTTGGTAAAAAGTGTTCCCTCCCTCCCGCTGAATTAACGGCCGCTCGGATGCCGGCGAGCTGCGGCGCTGCTGCTTGGATTGCATCCTAGAAAACTCAGGAGTAGCTGGACATTGGTTCTCCTGTGCTCCCGAGCAAACACAAGCTCCAGGGCTCACCGCTCGATCGTGAGCGATCAGCTCCAGCTCCAGAGCGAAGGTGCTGTGGCCACACTGTCCCATCGATACCACGGAGCGGTGATGACTTTCTCTGGAAGAGCACCGAAGTTCACAGCCATCAGTTTGGATTTTTTCCTTTGTGAAACTCCCAACAAATTCGTTCGTATCCCGGCGCCACGTGATGGCCTCACGCGGCCAGGCAAGGTGCTCGCACGTAAAGTTCAGTGCTCTGAAGAAGAGAGAGCACAAGCAAAGTGGCAGTTTTCATCAGAAAGGGTTGTCTTTCAGTGCACGGGGTGTTTCAGAGGCATGAGGCTGTGCTAATTGGGGTGCAGCCTAATGGCCAAACCCATTAGAGGTGCTGTTTCTGGATTACCCACTTGTTTGAGGGACTAGAAGGCAACGCTGGAATTAAAATAAAAAAAATCAAAAAAAAAATCAAAAAGGGGAGAGGATATTTATTTTAGAATCGGTGTGACAGGAGAATTTGAGAGATGTTAGTTATATTGAAACACTCTTTCAGCCGACAAGGTCACTTGTGGCAATAATCCGCTCATTAGAGGTGTAATCCATCACTCAAGTAATATCAATTTAGTGCCAGGGTTTTAATGCAGGTTGTACTAATCATTAGCGGCAGTTTGTCAACTGCATAATTCACCAGGGATTGTGGGTATGCATGATTTAGCAGGTGACCCTTGACCTCTGCTGAGTAAGAAGCTTGCCTTAGAGGCAAAATCAAGAGGGACAAAAAGCAGTGCTCACTCACGAACAATTATTATGCTTAACAGCATGACTGTCATTTTAGAGGGAAAGGGAAAAAACAGTATGTCCTGAATAATGAAGGATTAAAATTCACCTGAGACTTGGCTCCAGATACAACGCCGGAGTCACCACCCTCGCTTAGCAGGGCAGGAAGAAGACAACACTTTTTTTTTTTTACTGTTTACTTAATGGCCCCTTAGCTGCTATCTAAGAGGGAAAAGCCCTTCTGCCATGCAAAACACGAGGGGAGATCACAGCACCAGGCTTATTTATTCACCCCACCGGTGAAATCGATGGTTTACTCCTGTCTCTATCCCAGGTGCCAGGCATTGGGATTGACCTGTGACTGTCATAGGTGAAAAGTATTAGTTAAGAAAGTCTGCATTAGTGTCAGACAGGTAGAGGATTTCCCCTCAGGCTGTTAATTCATTTGGAGGGAAGAGGAGAATAACCTGAAGTGAATTTCTGTGCCCACCTGAAATCTACTCAGAGAGTTAAATGCATAGTTTGATTTACCAATCATTATAAATGTAGTATAGCATCATATTCTCTATTTCAACTGCTGGAAAAATCCATTTCTCTTCACATCCCACTTGGGAAGTTATAGGTGTCTTGCCTTGCCGTGCTGCTGCTCTGTTTTATAATAGCAATAATCCTCCTGAAATCTGGCAGCTAGGACCAGTTAAGTGCCCTAAGCTTTACTGCAATTAAGGTGCTTTTTTGCTTGCAGTCACTCAGAATTGGCTTTGACTTAAAAACTGAAATTTAACAAGTGATTTAGCCTGTAATGTGCTCTAATTGCTTTCGGTATTTTGAAAGTGGGGGTTGGGTGGGAGAAAGAAGAAAGAGGTCAAACAACTGGGCAATTTAACTGGAAAAAACCGTGGCAAGTGAACTTGCACGTTAGGCACTTTCCGATGGGGAAACCACACCAGCCTCCTGCAGGTGAGGCATGTGTGTTAATATAATCATACCTATGTGTACATACATCTGTCCATGACCATCTGTGGTCCTATCCAAAAGCAGTGCTCGGAAGGAAAAGAGAGGCTGAGCAAACTCCGTTGATGGAAAATGGTTTGAAATGCCAAGGGTGCTGCCAAGGACAAATCCGGGTTGTAGCTCCTGGCAGGGGGGGTGAGGGGTAGCTGAAGGTGAGCAGCAGCAGCTGGACAAGTGGCTGTGGTCACCTGGCAACAGAAGCAGCTGGACAGACAGCCCCGTGGGTGGATCACAGAACGTTAGGGATTGGAAGGGACCCTGAAAGATCATAGAGTCCAACCCCCTGCCGGAGAAGGATCACGTAGACCAGGACACAGCAAAGGATGGACANACAAGCTGTGTCTCCCAGTGCCTGCCTCGCTGGAGGGCGAGGGGCAGCACAGCATGGCATGGCATAGCATGTGATGGCACAGCATGGCACGGCATGGCACAGCACTGCACAGCACTGCACAGCTGCCAGGACCCCCCTAAGTGGAAGAAACTGGTACCAGTCTGGGAAACAGCTCGCTTGCTTCACTTTCCAGTCCCAACAGCTAGGACTGAAGCAGAGCTGCAAGGTGAGGACATGGGCTGGGGCCCATGGCTTATCCAGGTTTATCCAACAACCTTCCAGGTCTTTGTGTGGTCACTTTTTGTGGAGCTGTTTTTGATGCTGACTCGAGCAGGACTGTGTGCTCCTCCCTGAGGTAAACAAATCAGCAGACAACAATACCGAGGGCTTAAAGTTGTGACTGTCTTGTCTCTCAGGAGGGGCCGGACCATTCCCAGGTGTGGTGCAACGTGGGTAAAGACAGGAGCAGGGATTCTGCACTTCCTGAGGGTCAATGATGGCAATGGAGGTGTTAACAGCACCTGATTTGAGGAACCTGCCTCTCTGCAGTATGGGATCAAGAGTTAGGGTCTTCCAGTGGGGGATTACACTTAAATCATGGAAATCTTAAATCAGGAAATGGAACTTCAACACTGGATCAAGCCCTGATTGTAGTTCAGCCATCATTTGGTGATGACGCCTCCCACGTTTAGGTTGGGTGGGTTTTGAGGCAGGAACTGTCTCCTGCTACAAGAGACTGCACTTTCATAAAGAAAAACAATTAGAATTCTTTAAGGATATCACATCTTCAACAGTTCACATGTCAGTAAAAAAAAGGCTTTTAGAAAAAGAGGAATTTTCATCCAGTTAGATACGAGATGCCAAGTTCCTTCCTCAGGTACACACATACAAAGGCAGCAATGAATCCAGCCAACATTTGCCTAATGAGTTAGCCTTCTCCTCTGTTGGAAGTCAAAAACCTCCACAGCTTCAGGCAATATTCCTGCCCACAGACCTGGGAACAGTAAATCTCATGTCTCCTGTGGACTGGACAGAAAAGGAGGCAGATATAAGCTGAGCTTTTATTTGCTTAACTGTATTTTGATCAAATCCTTCATGCTACTGTAACTTCTGCAAGTAATATTGCTTTTTTGTTGTTGTTGTTTTCCCTCTTCCAGTCTTTTTAACTTGAAAAGCTGCTGTCAGTAGGAAATTGGAGAAAACAAACCAAACGAATCCTTACAGTATCATTAACATTTCGATATTTGGCTATATCAGAGGATAACACCGTGCCCATCTGGACTGCCTTAGCAACACACTTAATTGCATTATATATGGAGAAGGGATTCAAAAGAACAAAGAATTCAAGCTTTTCTATTTAAGTAGCCCATTGCTGCGCTATCTAAGCCTGAGAGTATAGCAGAGCATAAAAAAAAGCAGATTGCTGCAAGCCACACATCCCAAATCTTGTGCATGGTTCTGCATAAGAGATGAACAGACGAGCAGAGCATCAAGCTGGAGTATGAGTGGCAACAGATTTACTCTGAGTGTTTGTGAGGACACCAACTTCACTGTTTCCCAAAGTGAATTCTACCTACCACCACCAAGCCCTACAACATTTGGCCCAGTGTTTCATGCACAGCTGCTGCTCACATGGGATGGGGATTTAGAGGCATCTCCTTCGCCTAAGGAGGCTGATCTAGNTGGCAACAGAAGCAGCCGGACAGACAGCCCCGTGGGTGGATCACAGAACGTTAGGGATTGGAAGGGACCCTGAAAGATCACTGAGTCCAACTCCCTGCCGGAGAAGGATCACCTAGACCAGGACACAGGAAAGGATGGACAAGACAAGCTGTGTCTCCCAGTGCCTGCCTCGCTGGAGGGCGAGGGGCAGCACAGCATGGCATGGCATAGCATGTGATGGCACAGCATGGCACGGCATGGCACAGCACTGCACAGCACTGCACAGCACTGCACAGC
>VWZY01010674.1:82452-95076 GCA_013399075.1 Chloroceryle aenea | reverse complement strand
AAAAGTTCAATAACTTTAACACAGTTATGTGATCAGTCTGATTAAGTTAAGGCATTTAGTCTAAGTAAGCCCAGCGGGGTTTCAGCGGTGCGGTGCGTTCCAGCGCCAGGAACAATTGGTGTATTTTCACTGACTGCCTTTCTCAGAGAATGCTGAACAATCTTAAACATTCAGAGGTTGCCTTTTCCCTTTGTTTTGACAAATGCTAATAAGTAGCTAACTGCAAGAGAGGTTGGGAGGGGAAATAAATAAATAAATAAATAAATCCTAATTCAAACCAGTTGCGTGATGGTAGAGCTCAGCAAATTCCCTGACCAGCGAGATGTAATCTGGAAAGAAAAGAGCAGAGTGGTAGCCTTTGCTCGCCTTTGAAATGACTAATAAAGTCATTAGACGATGTTTAGTTGAAGAGGAATGACTAAAGCTGGGGAAAGACTACTCTGAGGAGCTCTCAGAAGGAACATTAGCAGGCTTTGGTTTCTAATTAAGCGGTATTATTTCGAAGCTTTGATAAAAGCCTTGGCGTGCGTGACATCTTGTATTTCTCTGTGTACCCAGAGTTGAAGAGAAACTAAAAAAAGGGAGACTTTTTAATGATAATACCTGAAAAGTGTTTTTCAGCAGACCCATACATCATTGTCAAGTGAAAAGATTAAACTTTATTGTTTCTTTTTGAACCAAGAACTCAAGGTGAGTGGAAATGTCTTGAAATGCAAAGTAGTTTGGCAGATAAAGTAAAATGGAGATGAAAACAGACAATAAAAAGACATTGGCTGTAATAGAGGCGAGAGCGGGGAAGTTCACTCTTTAATGTTTCTGGGAGAACTTTCTTTTTTTGCTATTAATGATAGCATTTAAGTGTTACAATTACAAGCTTTTATTGAAATGAAACATTTCATTTAAAGAATGGCACCAAAATCATTTTTGTGTGTAATATGAAACATTACTTATGTGATGCTGCTGCCAAAATAAACCCCACCATTCATTTAAAATATCAGGAAACTCCATTTGAGAGGGTAGTTATACATCCATGGAGGATACTCTGTATATTATTTTTCCTTGGTATTAATAAAGTCTATTAACAACATAACTGCAATTGATTCATAATGTCACATTTGTTTGCAAGTAATGGATGTAAGGTTAAAATGGTTTAACTATTACAATGTTTGAAAATGATTTCTGTTCCCTAAAGCCTCCTTTATTTTTATTACAGTTTTTTTCCCCTTCAGCAACCAGTTGTTTTGCAGTTGTTAAACAGCTTTCAGCTGTAGATACTCCGCATTATCAAGATAGATGGGGCTTGGTGTGGGATTTCCACAAAGGTTGGTTGCTGAAAAAGTAACTTCAGCAGCGCGCCTTGGAAAGATTTATTTAACTTGTCCCATAACAAGCCAGGCCGCACCGATTGCCACAGAAAGAATTCATTTTTCTGTCAACCTCTGGGCTGCTTTGCCAGCAGCCTCATCTACCCACCGGCTGGTCCATGACACGCGCGCCGCTGACCCCAGCGCCTTTCAGCTGCTCCACGCCGGTGGCTGGCGAGGGGCTGAGGCTCTGGCTGCTTTGTGCAGCCAGGAGATGGAAAGTTTTGGTTGCCCTTTTGTGATGCTGCTCACAAAGCCTGTGTGGGGTACCCGAGCTCTCCTCGATCACTCTGGCCGGGTGTTGTTGTCTGATCCGTCTCCTCTAGCCACAGATAGAATCCATCCTGGAAAAACTCTACTGGGGGACAGGCAGACGTGAGGAGCCAGCATCAGGCACCCAGGCTTTGCTTGTTCACTTCTGAGTTCCTGGGAAGGATGTTGCCAAATTTCATACTCTGTCAGAGCCTTTCTTGTCATCTTAATTCATAGCCCTGACTGGAGATTTTTTTTCTCTGAGGTCAAGAGAAAAATGAGGATAAAAGCAGATCTCTTGGCACCTAATTCTAGCTGTGTAATGGGGTAAGCAAATGCTCCGTGCAGGTACATACATGTCATTTGTTACAACTTGGCTTGCCTGCTATCTTCTTTTACAGTCACATTCAATGATAACTATTCCATTTCAGAGCAAGTCCTGGCTTGTGAGACAATTTGCACTCTATTCACATAGGGTTGGATAGATGTGGGTTCTTTAAAGGAGAAAATAGGGGAAAAAAACCCTATTTTTTTAAAGCATACATATATGCTTGAAAGAAGGAAACCCCCTCAAGTTCTTTCACTGTCAATAAAGTATCAGAAGTCTCATAATCATTCAAAAATCAGATTTAGCTCTTTCTCAGCATGTGCTGTACATTTGCAATGTAATGTCTTTCTACTTGGTCAATGAAAATATTACAGAGGTGAACTTTCTTTTGTTTCTCAGCTCCACCACCAGTTAATTTCAGTCTTTGCTTCCCATGCACTTACTTAGAGGGTTGCAATTACTCTAAGTTTTGTGTGGATGGCACTCAGCGAGCCTTGCAACGGCTGGCAGTTGAAACCACTTGGACAGATGGGTTTTTGGACTGCAAATACAGCAGGGGGATATTTAGTTGGTTTTAACAAAACTATTTTAATAGGTATTTTCCAGAAATCGTAGACTCTCGGATTTGCAAACCAGATGTATTTCTAGCCCCTGAAAGGCTCAAATTCGAATTGTTCTGCCCTTTGAAGAGTGTTCTGAATTTTCACATCGTGTTATTACAGGACTTTCTACCAGCACAGCCGCATAACAGGGTTACTGCACAACTGCAGCTGCAGTACAGGGGCTGCACTCATTAACTGTATTGGTTTCTAAATGGCATACAATCTGTACATGGGCTTAATCCCCAGCCCTGCAAGCAGATCCAGTGTGCCCATGACTCCAGAAGATCAGCCTGTTTGCAAAAGATCTCATGCACTTCATACAGGGTTTCAAAAAGGAAGGGAAAAGTTTCAACAAGAAGGCACACTTGGCTTGTTTTGTTGCTTTCGTTTACCCCATCGAGGTCTGCAGGATAAATCCCAGAGACACTCACATGCTGACTCAGGTCTAGTGAGTCTTTTAGATGATATTTTTCACATTTTTGGCAAAGACCNAAGTCTTTTTCCAACCTTAAAGATTCTGTGATTCTCTGACTCCAGGCAGCAGCAGCAGCATCCCTGTGGCACCCCCAGCAGCCTGCGCACCAGGAGAGCGTGGCCGTGGTGGGGAGCAGCTGATCCACACCACCCCTTTTTGTGCCGTGACATTGCTAGATGGTGTCTCTCAGATCCATTAGGAGAGCTTTGCCTCTTCAATGACAGGATTGTGTTAAAGCCAGCGCTCCTGTCTGGAAAGAGCAGAAAAGCTGGAGCTGAGATCTGTGACAGTGTCGCTGTTCCCAGAGGTGCAGCAACAGGCTTCGCTCACAGCTCACTTGGAAAGCACCGTCTCTGGGAGTGATATAAACTCTCTGCTAATATGGATAATAGATTTCAGGACCACTTAAACTTCTTAAGACAATAAGGCCGGGGCAGCTGAGAGTATTAACTACATCATTTCAAACACATTCATAAAAGTTTTTTTTTCTCCTTTCAGTTTTTGGATGTCTTGCCAACATTTACATTAAGCTTTAGACCGCTTTAAGGCACTTCTGTGATCAATTATTTTTTGAAGCAGAATGAGTCTGTAGAAAGCTACAACCTGAACTCCTAGACTAGAATGACCCCCTCAGACCAGTGGCTCGGGCAGTTTGTTCATGTTGGGTGCAGAATGTAATGCATTACGTTAATAATTGTGCCTGGCTGAGGAAAAGAATGGTATTGTCAATTCAGGGCTTTTTTTATGGACTGCTTTGCATATGATGAGGAGGTCAGAGAGCTTGTTTTGCTTCATTTCTGCAGTGCCTTAGCTCCTTGATGTCCATCCTGAGCTCATTTTGTCTCAGCTCAGTGTGGGCTTATCCAGAGCGACTGTTTCTCCGGGTACTGGTAAGCGATGCTCGTGGTGGGAGAGGGTGAGGGGTTGTTCTGAGGCACACACTGATCCTAACCTGGCACAGGGCTTCCTTGGCTCCTTGCACACCTGACAGGTCCCAGATGGGGAAGGCAGGTTGCTGATTTGTGCTACGTGGCCCAGGGGTGACCCTGTGCTGACTGATCCCCTGCCTCTCGACTGGGCTGTCACTGAGCTCCCCCTCCAGCCCCACTCTCAGAGGGGCTGCTGAGGGAGTTTTCTGTCCTCTGCCTGCCCACCAACTTCTGTGGCATAGCAACACAATGTCTTTGAGGCTTCTAACTCAAACAGGCTTTAAATTAGTCCAGGCATTCCAAAATTAATAGGAGGCAGTAGACAAGCAACACCGAGTCCCTTAGAAGCTCTGCTAAAACCTGTGCTCTTTCAGTAAAGCATTCTAACTGTGCCTGGCATCTTCTGCTAACTCCCCTTTCCCTTACATAAAACAGAGATGCCGAATGGCAGATGTTGGGATAGCACAAGTTATATGCCTGTAATTTTACAGAAAATGAGGGATTTTTGGATTTGTGTTTCTTCATGAAGTGATTGTAGTTTGTTGTTGAAGGAGTACAGACCTCCAGCTCCTTTGGAGATCTAAAATAACACACCTGATACGATACCTAACTCGAATTTCTTGCCTGTTTTGGCTACTTAAAGCATAGGAAACTAATCTGAGGCAAGGATCTAGACAGCCTCCATACTCCCCATCCACTCCAGGATGATTTGACTCGATGATCTCCAGCGGTCCCTTCCAACCCCTACTGTTCTATCATTCTATGATTTCATTGTGTCCTAAAAATGATTTCCATTTGAGGGATGAATGCTTCTGTTTACCCTGGGTGCCCACCCAGCTGGATCAGCCTAGCAGTTGAAATGAAGCGGCGTGAATGCCACCCAACTAACTAGACAATGTCATGATTAAGACACAAACTTCGTTTGAGCAAATGTCACATCTTCTCAGCGGAAGAAGAACTTAATATCTCAGCCCGACAGCTCAGTAGTGCTGTCATAGCTGGCTCCACACATCGTGTATCACAAATTCAGTGACAGTCAATGACAAGTCATTCTGTCAGATGGCCTGATTCTGCTTGACATGTAATGCCCCTTACCCCACTTTGGCCGTGGCAAGAAGCCACACGATGTAAATAATACTTAACCAGACCTTAGGGCCTCCAAGCATTGCCTGAACAGCTCAGAAGAGCGAATCAAGCCTGGAGAATTTTGCCCTTGAAGCCAAACGATGCAGGATGGATCACAGCAATTGGAACAGAGGGGGTTGACCAGCCAAATAATAATTGCAGCATTTGTCATCCGTCACGTGATATTTGTTTCGGACTAACAGACACGGCACGACTCTGTGAACTCACATTTTAGGTTGTTTTGGCTTTTGAAAAATCCAGATACACTTGAGGAAGAATCTATTCTGTCCCCCCACTGGTCTCAGTAATGATTTAATTGTTCCTCGCTTGATGCGGCATCATCAACGTATTTCTGGCTGTGTTTAAAGCAGAGGGGTTCCCAGGTTGCTCATGAGCAGGTGGAGCACGATGCATCTGCCCTCTTTTGACTGTTTTTTGTGACTACATCCATGACTGTGTGCAAGAGTTATGTTGTAAGGATAAATGACTGTGGGATTATACCCTCAGTAGGAAGAGAAGGAATGATATTCTTAAGTGTTTGGAAGGAACGCAGCCAAGGTCCAAATGAAAGCATCTTTTCTTTTTCAACTTCATCGATCAAAAGCTTCTGTGCGTAACACGCTCGATGACATCTGACATATCTGAAATGCTGAGCTAAAATAGCCCGAGCAAAAAAGCCCAACCAATAACAGCCATGGTTTTCCTGCTAGTAAAGCAGGTCCTCTGCCGAGGAGAAACGTTCAAACTGCGTGAATTACACCCAAGCAACTGACAACTTTACTTAGCTATTCCATACATTAGAGGATAAATCTCCATTCTAGGAAGTTTCAATGCCATTTTAGTTATCCATTTAATCCACCTATTCATTTAGCAGGAATGGTAATTACGGGAAAATTGCTGCCAAACTATGATGTGCAATTAAAATTCAGGCTATTTTGTGTGATGCAAAATCTCCCTTTTTTACTATCATCTTACAAATCCTCTGATAGAAAGTTTGTGCCTTTTTGAAACAGAGCTTGTAATAATAAGCCATCTGGCTTACTTAAACATGAAAGATTAAAATGATATACAGTATGAAGGCTTCCTATTCAATTGCTAATGTCCAAGAACTCAACTCCAGTGGTGAAAGCTGTCATTTGGGGGGAAGAGGTAATTAAAAGATTTCCTTGTAGAGATGGGTCCTAGAGCAGGGGACTGGCACATCCAACAAGCAAAACTAATTTTCCAAAAGAAAGCAGTGCTGGCCAAATGCCTTGCAAGATAATCTTCTGTATCCTTTGGTTCACTCACAACTGTTTGAGTGGGACTGAAAGGTGGGTTGATGACTGGTGGGACAAAAGCAACCCAACCTTGCTTTATTTACCGTACTAAGCCATCAGTGCTTCGTATCACGGGCTGGACCGAGGGGGACGACAAGGAGGGGAAGTGCATTGTGATGAAACAGCAGCTCCCTCTTTAGAAAGAGACGTGGAAAAAGGTTGCAAATGCTTTAGGAAAAAGCCCAATGCAGGAATGGAAAAATCTGGATTCTGAGAAGTGACAGAGAGAGGCACTCTTTCGAAATGGGCTTTTGAAACAAATGCATTTCGTCGCCCTTACTCCTTAATAATTGGCAAGAGGCTAATTGGGGGCACGGTACTTAGTCTTGTGCAGCATACAGACATCTGAGAAAAGGGGGTTATTGTTATCTGGCTGCGGAGGGGAAACAAGGGACACCTCGGCGGTGACAGCGGCACGTCCGCTGGTTTCAGCCTCCCTCCGACTGAGCATTTCCAAAAGCAACTGAAAACCCTGTTCATCAGAGGAAGCTCCCACCCGAGGTTCTGAGCCCTAAGTGGAAGCAGAGCTGAGTGTGAATCGTTACCAGACAGTGCTCCATATGGTCTGGAGTACTCACAGGGAGGGTCGTACCTTTGACTTACAAAGCAAAGCCTAAATGTTATTACATTTAGACCGTAACCCTCCCGGATGAAGAGATCATGTCTCATTCCTTACGGGAAGAAGAATTTAATACAGAATGTAAAACTCTCTAAATAATTTTCAGCTCCGTGTGTTGTTTATAGCAGGGATCTACTTCTCAGCTGAGTTTTACAGAGCTGCTTTGCAAGGCTGGAGAAACATAAACTTCCAGGTTTTTATTGTCCTGCTACTGTTGAGCCTACAGAAACCGACTTGATTGCAACTGAAGGAGATTATCTCTGCCTTTATCAGACTTTTTCAGAAGGGAGATGCTTTAAAGTGCTGCGTGCAGGTAGGGTACTCCATAAATAAAGACATGGTGCTCAAATGAGAACCCTCCAGTTACAGACACTACTGTCATCTGCTCCTTTTCAGAAGAGCTGTTTTAATGAAGATCCTTTTGCTGTTAATTCTACTTTCAGGCTCCATTTAGGCTGAGAGGAGGAAATAATGAATCATGACATAATGGAAGTCCCTGTAAAGCACTCAGCTTACCACACAGGAAACCAGACTCGCATGTGAGTTTGTTTTTGTTTTTAAGACTGGTTCTAACAATAGCAGCCAATGGGAGCTTATTAAGTTCATTGTGTCTTAACTTTCTCTTCGGTCCTTGGCTATCTTCCAGCTTAATTCCTCTGAGTCAGCAACACATTCAAAACAGGTTAAATGAACTCTCGGGTAAGAACCTCGACTAAAGGAATAATTGATCTTTCCACCCCAGCTCATCACCCCTTCCAAATAAACCAACCCACCAGAAAAGAAAAAGAAATAATAACTCAAACGAAAGCATGGCAAAGGCAACAGCTTCCTATCCAGAGGTGGCAAGGGTGGGGAATGGAAGGTTGTGGGGATGGGTGAGCTGGGGAAGCAACTGTGTTAGTGTTGTGAAGCACCCGACGTGAAAAGTAATCAGCACTTTGGCAAAAGTGAGAAGAAGATTTTCCAGGAGACGATTGTTCTTATTGTAAAATACCTGCTGAAGCTCCAAAGAATTACCCTCTGGAGTGTATCTATCTCTTCTAGCTCTTGTTTGTGGAGGAGCTGAAAGGAGACATTTCTCCTCTGACATTCCCAGTCCCCTCTGCCTTGTAAGAACTCACTGGGAAGAAGATGTTGAAGTCTAATGACTCCAACTCTGATGTCATTACAAACCTTTGCATTTCATTGGAGAGAATTCCAGTGTATCCAGCCCAGGTGAGTAAGAGTGTGAATAATTATTTTTTAATTCTTTTTGGTACCAAGTCATGTGACTGGCCCAGCACAGCCAGAAGGGAGTCATCAGCAGCACAGCTCAGCATCCTGAACACGAACCAGTGCAGAATCATTGTAGGTCTTTCAGCAGTGGCACTTGCAATTGTGGTTCACTCGGAGAGATCTGACACTACAGAGATGTTCCTGCGGCAGCTGATTTGACTGATCACTGACACGTGCCATAATCAATCTGTCGGGTTAGGTGAGGGACACAGAATGATCAAGACAGCAAGGAGAGGATGGAAGGAAGCCTTCCTGAGGTGAAAAGTGGTGGAGCTGAGAACCTGCTCTACTTTTAGAGAGATCTGAGAAGAAAAAGGCCTGTGAAGTAGAGCAGTAGAGCTGCTGCTGCTTAATCTACGGTGGGGAATAGCTCTTCATTTCAGAGTGGCTCAACAAGTAGGCAGGATACTTTGAAAGAAGACCTACCTTAAGATGGATAAAATTCATTACGTGGCTGAAATGAAGAGGAATTTGTCTTGATTTGATGACAGAGCTAGACAACAAGAGGTAAAACAGCACCTGAGGGCTACTCATTGACTAATTTCTCTCCAAAGCAAACCAAATACACTGCTATGCTGCCCACCCTTCCCTTTCCTCCTTCAGCAGTGTTCACTTTAATATTTTTTGGGGGTTATCCTTTTTTTATTTTAGCCTGTTCTGGATGTTTGCATGCTGCCATAACGTTTGTGCCCAGAAGGAAAACACCTAATAAACTTTGGTTTTCTTCAGCCCCCTCCTGTCACAATCCTTCAAAGCACTGGGCAGTGATCAGGCTTCCCTAATAGTGATGATGGCGACCCTTATCCTACCAGAGGAACTACTTTGTCTCCTCCTTGTGTCTCTTGTCTCCTTGGACTCCTCAGGTTTTCCTCTTTAATTGCTTTATCCAACAGCTGCAAACTGTGTGGGTCACTGACTGTCCCTAACCCTAGGAGCTATTGCAATTCAAAGCTAATGAAAAACTAATAGTTAATTCAGCAGGCTGTTGCTGCTCAAGGTAAAGGAGTGGGTCCAAACTGTGCTACTGGTTACAACTGAGCAGCCCCAACAAAGCCCACATCTGCTCTGTATCAGCATTAAACCTCTAGAAGACTTTTCTGGAAGGCTGGAGGCACAGATAAGGACAGTATGCTGATGGTGCATGTTGTTCTCATTCGAAGCAGACACTGACTCCAGTTATCACGGAAACAGAAAGATGTGGTTGAAGAGAAGCTGGTTCAAATGCAGATCAGAGAAAAAGGTTATGCCCTCCAGCACTGAGAAGAGCATTTCAGAGCTGGTTCCTGGGAGAGCCCTGCAGTTGGTGGGATTCTCCTAGAAGGTGTGGCGGAGTCCAAAGCCATGCAGTTGCTTGACTTTGTTTGGTAGTGTCATGTTAGTGAAAGAAGTGTGGTCATCTGTCACCTTGAGCAACATACATGAACTCCTGTCCTGGAAGCAGAAGATCTGAGTGCAACCACACATCTTCTGAGACTAGATTACAGCAAAGCTTTTACAAACCACTGAAGAAAGTACAAGGCACTGCTGTAGTAGGTCATGAAACAGTGCTAGGGAATGGGCTGGTACAACTGGCAACAGAAAAAGAGTCACAATATCACAACTAGATATTAAATGTCTTTCAGACAAGTTATTTCTTACGCTGCCATGCAATTTACATGCAGCCTTTTAGTTCCTAGAATCACAGAATCATTAAGGTTGGAAAAAACCTCTGAGATCATCAAGTCCAACTGTTAATCCAACATTATCGTGACCACTAAACCATGTCCTGAAGGGCCACATCTACAGGTCTGTTGAACCCCTCCAGGGATGGTGACTCCACCCTCTCCCTGGGCAGCCTGTTCCAATGTCCCCTGATTCTTCCAGCAGAGAAATTCTTTAGACACATATATACACACATGACTTTTTTTCCTTAGTTGCATCATTCTTTCTTCCTAACTTCTCACCACAGTGACCTCTGTCGCTGCGTGAAGCATTTGTCTTTCACAGCAGGGCTGTGTTGAACCCAGAGGGTCCCCTTAGAATGTGATGGTGCAAGAAGTTGAAACCCAGAGGTTGCTTTTTGCCCTCTTGGTGACTACGCCGCACGCGTGACACGATGCCACTTCATCCAGAAAAATGCAACCCGCTGTCCTTGCCTTTTATGGCATCGCTTGCTTCTGCTTTGTATTTATTTTGTTATTAATGCTGGCTGCTTTCCAATAGCTCCTGGCCACAGTGACTGCTGCAATCTTTTGTCAGCTAAATCAGACGCAATCTGCAGACAGCAACATATTATCGTGTACATCATTTTCAAATCAAGCCGTGCAGATTCAGCGCGCTGTTGTTGTGCGTGGAGGTGGACTGAATTAAATCGAGAACGCTCTTGAGCCCACCTGAAAAAATAGCTGTAGAAAGTCATATTAAGGGGATAGATCAGCTGAGTTTCAAATGGAATAGATACAGGAAAATCAGGCTTTAAAGTGATAATCTCTGAAAGAAGTCAAGTAATTAAACAGGATTCTCCCTTTCTCTCCCCGAAGAGGAATGAAGGGGAAATGTAAGATTAGTAGGTTAAAATAACAGACAAGTGCCTGTCTTTTTCAATACTAAAAAGTAGACTGTGTAAAGTAACAGAAGTCTTCTAGCCCAGGAGAAACCTTTAGTGATTCAGGACTTGATGCTATGTTTATTGAAGTCAATGAGTGTTTTCCCTTTGATTTTCATGGGAATAACGTGGTATCTCCATTGCTTCAACAACCTTTTCTCCAGCACCAATGAATTCAATCTCCTGCTCCTTACATCCCTCCAGAAAACTGCTGCAGGGATGATCATTCTCCTAGTCCATGGCTTTGATTCCTTCCCTCCCTGGACTCTCACCTCTCTTTTGCCTTGAACTTAAGCTACTTGTCCTCACTTTCTACACCCTCCATGGCCTGTCACTGCCCATCTTGTCAGCAGAGGTTTGACAGCTGTCAAACAGAAGGCAGCTTGGGGTAAACAGCAAAGGTATTTGGTCCAAAACCTAAATTTCAAGGTAAACATCTACCTTTTGTTTCTAGGGAAGATTTCTGAAGACCAGCAGATAACATCCTTTGAGTTTTGATCATCTGGGGAATAAACTGGGGAAGTTTATTCAATCTTTAGAAACTCCCATTCTTTCTGGCAGCAGGCAGCTCTGAGGACTAGTTATTGCAGGACATTTCCAAGCAGAGCCCATGCCTGCTGGCCAGCCCAACCCTCCTGCACCCCTGTGCCCTCCCAGAATGCTGAGGAGGGGTCTTGGAAATAGGGAAAAGGGGTTTTAGTCAACCAAGGGTTGCGTGGTGATGTCACAAATCTGCCAGGACTCAGTGGGACCATCTCTTGTGAGGCAGGGTCTGGCAGGGAGCCTCTTGAGCTGGTTTAAAGCCTGCCATAGGTTTTGCCCGGGGATGGATGAGGCTCTGATTGAATTCCCAACATGTTTTCCAACCTGGAGCTGAAGCACGCTGCTGCGGTGAGCAGAAGGAGTCTGTGCTACCCTTGCCCAGGGAGTCCTGGTCCTGGGGATGAAACTGGACCTTGGCAGAGCAACATTTTTCTTGGACATTGAATCTGTTTGAAACTTCCCCAACAAAACCCTGTTCCTTTCTGGACAAATCTCCTTTGTCTCGGTGCCTTCAGCAGGTTATCAGAGTTCTTAGCTATTATTTTTAAGACTATTCACTTCAGTACTCCTACTTTCTGTCCAGAATTCACAAGATATCCTTTAATTTATTCTGCCTAAAATGAGATAAACCACAAGTGACCAGTCTCCTGGGGCCGTGCCGTTGGGTAGGGAGCCGTATGTAAAAGATACAGGGCACATGTTCAGCGCCGTGCGTTGTGATTAATGAAGGCTCCGTGCGCAACTCTTTGTCCATCACAGTGAAAATTTACCCTCATACAGCCCATAAATCTCAGATGTAGATTTCATTTGCAGCATTTTTTTTGGATAGGCTTTGATTATTTTATTTTATTTTTTCATATTAGGATAAATCCCTGCTTGAGTGAATATACAACTAGACCTCATCTGACACCAAAATTTGCTAGTTTTTTTCNCAGCCCCTGCTTACAAAAAAATAAAATAAAATAAAGTAAAATTGTGTGGTTTTCTTTCAAAGTTTAAAGGCTCGAGATCACTTCGTGTAGCATTTAACTATCATTTCAGTCAGGCTTTTGAAGCTGTTTAAGTTCTTTTGTAGGCAAGTTGTTTAATGTTACTCAGACAAGGTAAATCAAAGTCTAATAGAGTGGAAAAACAGTAAAGGCAGAAAATAGGTAAAAGATAAATCACACAGGAAGTTTTGCTTGCTTTTCTTTTCTTTCTTTCTTTTTT
>VWZY01010674.1:57478-68166 GCA_013399075.1 Chloroceryle aenea | reverse complement strand
AGAGATCTTTCCTATGATTGTTGTTGTTAACAAATGCTCTCTTGACCATGTAATTTTTATGGACATTTCTGTTAAAAAAAACCCAAAACATTCAAGTCTTCCTTGAAACAAACTCCTGAAAATTATTTAGTTCTAACTGGCAGGAAAGAATTCAGTAAATGGATTTTCATTTTTTCCAGCTTAATATAATATAATATAAATACANAGTGATTTGTGTCAAGCTGGTGGAGGTCTGCAGGGGTGCAGTGTTTGGAGGAGACGTGGTGCAATCAGTCTGTAGGTACCTGGGTATGGTGCTAGCTGCAGCTGAAGTGCTGTATTGGTTTTCTCACTGGGAAAGCAGCTCAGCTTTACAAGCTCTGAGACTTTTCTGTTATTTCCCTGGTGTGCAGTACAGGACAAAGCAATCACCTCGCTGCCTACCTCATGCAAGTTGCTGCAAACATCCCATTATGTGTCTTCTGTGCTTTTCAAGGCAGTGCCAGTAATTTCTTCAGTCAGAAGAAGCCTCCCCTCTGTTACAGTGAGGTGATTTCCTTTATGCATGTTTTTGCTAGTCCAGTTTTGGGGAGCAACCAGGCTTGAAATGAGGTAAAAGCTTTAACGAGCACTAGACCTGCCTGGCTGATTTTAAGAGGTTTGCAAAGCTTTAATCCTTCAGCTAGAGACTTAAAGCATACTTCTGTCATCTTCTGTAAACTGTGAACTGAGTGATCTTTGATGGGGAGGGAAGGGGCAAAGACAACTGAAGATCCCATCACTCTGGTCTAAAAAAAAATAAGCAAAAAAAAAAAAAGATTGTGTCCAGTTCTGGGCTCCCCAGGTCAAGAGGGACAGGGAACTGCTGGAGAGGGTCCAGCAAAGGGCTGTGAAGATGATGAGGGGCTGGGAACATCTCTCTGTGAGGAAAGGCTGAGGGGGTTGGGTCTTTTAGCCTGGAGAAGAGAAGCCTGAGGGGGATCTGATCAGTGCTGATCAATGCCAGGAGGATGGGACCAGACCTTTTTAAGAGTGCCCAGTAACAGGACAAGAGGGAATGGACACAAACTTGAAAATAAATAGTTCCTGCGGAGGAACTTCTTTGGTGTGAGGGTGCCAGAGCCTGGCAGAGGCTGCCCAGAGAGGTGGTGGAGTCTCCTGCTCTGGAGACTTTCCACCCCCCCTGGATGCAATCCTGTGTGATGTGCTCTGGGCAGACCTGCTTTGTGTGGTGGTGTGGAGGGGTTGGACTCGATGATCTGTAGACATCCCTTCCAACTCCAACAATTCCATGATTTTGTGATTCTGTAATATTGAAGAAATCTCCAAAGCCTTACCAATTTACATGGCCCAGCCACCAAAAGGCTGGATCTATAGCATGGATCCATAGCAAAACAGCTCAGGAAGCTGCATGGGACACCCAGCTCAGAAGAGCCATGAAGACAAAGACAACGCATAGAGAAGGAACAAGTAACTTATTCCAGAACAGAAAAGAATTGAGCCCCTGAAGTTTTGATCAGTTCACTTATGAACATTGTGAAGGAGGAAGGTACAGTAATTTATCAAAGTGAGGGAGGCTGTATCACACCTAAGGGATTGTACTGAAAAAACATTGGAAGGGGAATGAAAGAATAAACCAGACAGGGAATAAAGTTAAGAGCACTGATGGAAGAGGGAAAGGAAGAAGTTCATTAAGAGGGGTAAATGAGCCCATGTAAATTCTACCCTGATGCACTTAAAATTAATTTGGTGCCATCTCTCGTTTTTGTTGTGCTTTCTCTGCAGACCAGTACCTGGCTCCTCCTCTGAGGAACTGGGATGAAGGCTGGATTGGCATCTCACAGGGCATCTGAGTCAAGGACAAGCAGCTGAAACCTGGTACACGTGAAGAAAGTTGCAGAATCAGGCCTGAAAATCAGGCAGAAATTATAAGGATGAAAATAAGGGTTTAAGATTGCCTTTGTTAGTGAAGTGGGGTGTTCAGTGTTTCCTTCAGCTGGCCAGTGTTCACCTCTTTTAAATCTTTTTTTCTCTATTATTCTATAATCAACAGATTGGGGATAAAAAAAAAAATAAGAGAAGAAAAAAGAAACAGGAAAAAATAGAGACAGGAGGAATAAAATTACAAATGACCCATTCAACACTAATTTTGAGTACTGCCCAAATTGTAAAAATATGCATAATATGTTTCCACTAAGGATATTTTTCAAAATATTTTCCATATTTTCTTTCTTTTTTTTTTTTTCCATGGAAAATTTGTTAGCTTTCATGAAATATTGATCAGCTTTCTGGGGAAGTGCATTTCCTTGTCTCCTCATTGCCTTTGCAAAACTAGTACAAACAATTAAATAATATATGGAAGGCTGTTGGAATATTTCTGCTTTTTGAGTCACTGCTATTTCAACTTCCTAATGTCCGTGATCTGTCTTGCCCTCTGATCCTGCAGTGAGCTGTGGCTTCTCCAATCTCTTTGCTGGAAGTTAAAAAATTATCTTGGCAGAAAACCAAAACAAAACAATAAACTAAAACCCAACCAACAACCCACAAAAAGATCCCAAGGTATCCATCCTAGGGCTATTTTTGCTCAGTGGATCTTCTGCTTGGGGTTCATAGAGAGTAGGTTTATACTGCTGGGAAAAAGTGTGCCCAGAAGTGACTGTGAACATGGGATCTCTGCCTCCCACCCAGTAACAGCCTTACAGCTGTAGAAGAATGAGTGTGGATGACCTGAGACCTGGGGTGCATGAAGCTGTATCTTAGAAGCATAGAATGCTAGGGGTTGGAAGGGAGCTCTGGAGATCCTGGAGTCCAACCCCCCTGCCAGAGCAGGGGCACCCAGGGCAGCCCACACAGCAACAGAGCCAGGGGGGTTGGAAAGTCTCCAGAGCAGGAGACTAGAAATATATCTGCAGAACCCTCTGTGCTCCAAAAAGTGCACTCCAGACATGACCGAGGTTTTTTATCTTAACTGGGCAGCTGTACACCCTTCACAGGGTGGTTTAGGGGCAGTCTCCAGGCTGAGGGAGACACCAGACTATGCTGGACACACCTCTCGGATGGGATAGCCTGGGTGTTATCCATAGAATCACTGACACAGGATCACAGAATCATAGGATCACAGATTCACAGAATGCCTTGGGTTGGAAGGGACCTCCAAAGGTCATCCAGTCCAACCCCCTGCAGTGAGCAGGGCCATCCTCAGCTAGATCACACTGTCTGTCAATGCTGGTCCATGATCCACGCGTGGGAGCGGCTGGTTGAGGATCTACTCTGTGAAGCAGAGGCAATGTGTGGGTTGCAGAATCAATGAAACTGGAAGTGTAGTCTTTTCCTCTTGCTTCCCAAGAATGAGGCGTAGCTCTGACAGTGACTTATTTGTCCCAAGATGTATTGCCTTGTACTTTGTCATGTTCAGCCCTTGGTGTCACTGGGTTTGCTGTATTAGCCTACTGCTGTGTTAGCACTGGAAATGTTCCTCTGTGACTTTCCCACCTTCCTTCAGCAGAACCTTTTCTTAATGTGAAGGTTTGATAACTGACAAACCAACTTTTTTTTTCTTTTTTTTTTCCCCTGGGTTGTTTCCTAAGTCCTAAGACTTTGACTCTTTGGAGGATCATACCTGGTAATGTCTCCTGAGCGTCAGGACTTAATTGTAGTCATAGAGATGTGAGATTGGATGTGACCTCACCTCTTGCATTATTCCCTTAGGTCCCAGTGATAGTAGTAATTAACAGACTCATGCATCTATTGTGTCCATCTGGATGGCTTCTGGCAGTGCTTGTAGTTTAGAGAAGGATCAAATCATATTTTTCTCCCAAAGCAGGAGCATACAGATTTCCTACCCATATTTTTGGAAAGATTGAAAATATATTAAACATGCAGCACATATTTTTTTATCTTTTTTCATCCATCAATTTTATTCTTATCCAGTGTGAAAACTGTCAGGCTGATACTTAGATTAATCTTCCAGGCTGCACACATCACCCGTAAATCACTCTGCTTCAATAGGGGAACCATTGGCTTATGGAGCACTGGTGAGTATTTTTTATGGGCCACCTTTTCCCTAGATGCAATAATCTGCCTGTCTCATCAGAGCCACCCTGGCACAACTGACAGACACTGAAGTGGCTGATCAAGAAGGAGCTGCTCCAAGGCAGGGTGAAGATGGGAGCACCCTCTCTGCCAGCGCGTACGGGATGAGCGGGTCGTGATTCCTGTTGCAAAGTCTTCTTGTGTATAAAAGGATCCAGTCAAGAGAAGTGAGGATTCACGGACCACGTGAAACGAGAGCGAGCACTAAGCTGGGGATGAGCACAGGGATGGTTGCAAATCTTGCACAGCAGATTATGGAAGGAATTAATTGAACTTCATGTTTTGGAAAGATACCCTGCAACCCGTACAACTCTGACCCTCAACGTTCTGTGTAGAGAAGAAACATCAGCCTTCAAAAAAGAGGAGTTGTTCCCTTGACTTCACTTCATGGTTTGCTTTTTTAGGTTTAATTCTTTGGAAAATCTATTCCACGGTCTCACTGCTTTCAGCTGATGCTCACTTTAAGAGTCTGTTTCTATCTTATTAGAAAGCACACCTCGCTCAAGTAGCCCATATATAATCTCATCATCAGTGTTTACAGCCTGTAGAGGTTTATGTACCCTTTATATTCATGATCCTGCAACCACTTTCCAGTAAAATTCTCCAATTTCCATATCTGGCTCTGTCAATCTTCTCCAAGACCATTAATTTCCATGAGGTTTGAGCGATTCCTTTGGGAATACGCTTGGGGAAATGCTTTCTCTGGTCATCTCCTATGTTTGCCATAGGATGTATTTGAGTCTCTGATTGCTTATGTATTAAATATCAACACTAATACAGACCAGTTGACATGTAGCTTTAATGGTGAAGGCCTGCAGAGGGGCTATCCCCAAAAACATCTAAGCCAAATTCCCATCTAACTGTTCAAGCTACATGGCAAATCAGGATGCAGTAAGTTGCTGGAAGTGGGGACCATCTTCATGTGTGGGCATATCCTACAGAGATAGCTTGGAGATGTGTTTGACTCAGCTGGTTTTGTTCTACTGATTTGGGGTTTGCACAAAATTAGTGAAAGGCCTCAAAATTTTAGGTTCATGTATTAGTACTTTCTGGGGCCAGAAGTAACTAGACAAAATAACAAATGGCAAATAATTTGAGGAAGAAGATGCTGGATGAGCATGAGGAGAAGTTTAAGTATTTATTTCTATGTGGGGACTTAGATCTCAGGAAGAAACCCTCGACAGGATGTCACCTGGGGTGGGTTTGCTCAGCCAGAAGATACTTCCCCAGGTGAAGAACCATGCTAAGAGATCAGCTTCATTTTCACAGAATCACAGCGTGATAGGGGCTGGAAGGGACCTCTGCAGATCATCTCTTCCAATGCCCCTGCCAAGGCACGGTCACCTAGGGAAGGTTGCACAGGATCCTATTGTCCAGTCAGGTTTGGAACATCTCCAGAGACAGACTCCACTCTCCGGGCAGCCTGTTCCAGGCTCTGTCACCCTCACAGGAAAGAAGTTCCTCCTCATGTTTAGATGGAACGTCCTGTGTTCCAGTTTGTGTCCATTCCCTCTTGTCCTGTCACTGGGCAGCACTGGAAAGAGCCTGGTCCCCTCCTCCTGACGCCCACCCTTGAAGTCTTGATCAGCATTGATCAGATCCCCTCAGGCTTCTCTTCTCCAGGCTAAAAAGACCCAACTCCCTCAGCCTTTCCTCACAGAGAGATGTTCCCAGCCCCTCATCACCTTCTGCTGGTCCTGAGCTCTGTTAGATGCTGCAAGCCTGGGATCCTGCTGGTCCCCCAACACGTGGTGTGAACACCTAGCAATGGCAAAATCCTTCTTCAACTTCCTTTGGAAGGTGATGTTTTTTTCCTTACTCAGAAGGATAAGAAAACCATTCTGCTAATATTTTCTCTTAGGTAATTGCATCAGTAAACAGCCAAATAACCACAGTCTTCTCCCTGCCTGTGGTGTGAAGGCAGAATTCTTAAGGTTAAAATCAGTGAAAAGGTCAGGACAGAAACTCAGATACTATTTGGGTTTGGGTTTTTTTTCTAGTTAGACAGAGCCTCCATCAAAAAGGCCCTTAAATTAGAATTAGAGCTCATTTGCATCTCTCCCTGACAGGGGAATGAATGGATGAAAGGTGAAAGGAGGAGCAGGAGAAGGTCTTCAGTGACAGGAAGGGGACAAAAAGCAGAGGATGGGTATGAAACCAGGACCAGGAGGAATAAGTCAGGCCTGGTCTGCAGGCATTGGGCTTGTACATCTCACACCACAGAGGTGCACAGACACACACCCCCCAGCCACAAAAATCAGTGATGCTCAGCTGAGGGTGATGCAAGAGCACGCAGAGGCTGCTGGGGAGTGGGGGTGAAGTTCAGTCAGCTGGGTTTCCTGGGGTAGGGTGTGTGCTGAGAGCATCCGTGCTGCCCTCATGAATATTTATTACATCAGCCCCTGCGTACCTAGGCGTGCTGGCAATCATCCTCTCCAGAGCCACAATTTACACCCTCCTGCCACTGACTGCACATGAGCTGAGACCCCATTTGGCAAATTTCTTTTGAAATTTTGATTTATATGCCTCTAAAAAAAAAAAAATCTTTATTACACTTCTCCCTTCCAGACAATTTACTTTGTTCAATATGTTTGGTTGTTGGGTGATTTTTTTTTCCCCTTAAGTTTAATTCCTACTTTCCATTTTTCAGTATTTATTATGCCTCATTCCCATGGGGCTGTGACTGGCAGGTGGGTCACAATATACATAACTGATAGGCCCATCTGTCTTCTTTTCACTGCNCCTTTCCCTTTCCCTTCCCTTTCCATCTTTCCTGCACAAGGACTGACGGACAGGCCACAGCAGCCCACGAGGATGCTAAGGGGATAGAAAGGGGATTTAGTCACTTCATGGTGGGTTCTGAAAACAAACAGTTTCATAATGGCTTGCATTATTTCTCCTCAGTATTTACAATTTTTAGCTTCCATAACACATGGAATCAAATCAAACCAGGACAGTGCTTTTGAGAGAAACACAAGGAACATCTTCATTCTCTGTTCCTTTTTTTGTTCTTTGTTTTGGCTCCTTATCCCCCAGCATAAGTTTCCTCTTTCCTTAGGCTTCCCAATACCCAAGGATTCCAGTTCTGGGAAGGCAAAAAGAAAAGCTGCTAATACACTCTGAAAAAGCAATCAGGCTCTGAAAAACAGCCTGCCTGGCTTCTGTTCTCTCTAATGCTTCCCACCTGAGATTTTGGGAGCTCTCAGCTTGGTTATGTGCCTGGTTTTTAATTTTAGTAAAGGAAAAGTGAAAGTTCAAAGTGCTGCAGCAGCTGTTGGCTGTGGAACGCAAGCGAGAGCGTACTGAGGGTACTGAGGGGCCCGATCCTGCAGCCTGACAAGCACCTGCCTGCACTGGATAACACACCATGGCCGAGCAGTGTCACAGACCACTGAGATCCTGGTAAGGAGAAGCAGCAGCTTGTCCTCATCCTGCCAGGCCAGGTGATTGTGGGGTGTGTGATGTCAGGATGGCACAGGAATCTGCATCAGCATGAGAAACTAAGGGATGAGAGGAGGGAAAGTCAGGTGAGGATCTGACCTCTGAGGCTCTGTACCTCCATTCAGGACTCCTTGAAGGAACTGGCTCATGGGATGATGCTCACACCACGCAGGGGTTGGGGGCAACACTTACCAACATCAGTCAGGCAGCAGTCTCTTGCACTCTCCTTTTTTTCTCCATGTATTATCACAGATTCACAGAATGGTGGGGTTGGAAGTAGCTCTGGAGATCCTGGAGTCCAACCCCCCTGCCAGAGCAGGGGCACCCAGGGCAGCCCACACAGCAACAGAGCCAGGGGGGTTGGAAAGTCTCCAGAGCAGGAGACTCCAGCACCTCTCTGGGCAGCCTCTGCCAGTGCTCTGTCACTTTTGTGTCACATTCTGCCATGTGGCTTTTCCCTTGCTGTTGCTTTTAACTTACATCATTTATTCCCATTTCACTCAACTCCCCCTGAGAAAAAAAAATAAAACAAAGCACCCTGAAAATGGAAAGATTTCTCCCACCTTTTTTTCAGCTCATGCTAAAAACAAAACAAAACAAAACGACCAACAAGAAAAAATCCAGCGGCCTGTCTTTAACCTTTGGTAACCCTGACATTCTTTGCACTAAAGTGTCTGATATTAAAGCAGATTGCTTTCATGCCTACATAAGTAATATCATATGCTTCACATCAGCCTCTGCTCGGGCTAGCTGAATTCCCACTGTATTATTGCCTGCGAACGTACACTCCGTGCATACTAATAATGGCCTATCTGAAGCAGCTTGCCTTTCAACTTCTGGAAAAGGAGTTTTATTGGCTCCTTGGATGGCTATGGCACAGGAATACAGTTTAATGAATGATGGTGATGTTGTGTCTATTAGTGCTTGGCGAGTCATGGCAGAGAGGTAGAGCTGAGAGGAGAAACAGCCTTAGGAGGCTGCTAGAATTGATGGAGAGATGGTGTCCTCCCTCCCTGCTTTCCTCCCTCTTTTCCTCCCTTCCTTCCTCCCTCCCCACCTCCACAACTGCTAACTGAAATCATGCCCGAGCTCGGTGTAGTTAAAGAGGCACTTAAGAGGACTGCTACATTTTGGTTTTAAGGGGTGTGTTTGGTCCTTCTGAATTGTCTTTATTTTTCCTCTTCAGGTGGTAGGTGTTTAAGGGAAATCCATCAGAAAGGAGAACTTGATAGAATCATAGAATCACTGAATGGTAGCAGTTGGAGGAGAAACTTCTTTGGTGTGAGGGTGCCAGAGCCTGGCAGAGGCTGCCCAGAGAGGTGGTGGAGTCTCCTGCTCTGGAGACTTTCCAACCCCCCTGGCTCTGTTGCTGTGTGGGCTGCCCTGGGTGCCCCTGCTCTGGCAGGGGGGTTGGACTCCAGGATCTCCAGGGGTCCCTCCCAGCCCCACCATTCTATGTTTCTAAGATTCTACGATCCTATGATTCTATAAAACTCTAATTCTATGATTTTGTGATTTCTATGATTCTACACTTCTATGATTCTATGTTTCAGCAAGGCTTATCTTGTTCTGCATCTGCCAGGATCCTCCATAAATGCTCCAACTCCTTTTTTAACCCATTCAGTTAGGGATAGTGTTAAGCCTACTTTGTCATCACAATCACTAAATTCAGGGAAAAAAAAAACACTGCTGAAGAATTAAACATGATCACAGTGTCCTGTAGCATAGCCTCTGGTCACAGCCTACGGAGGTGTTGACCAAAAGAGACCGTGCCTTGATCCTGAGTGTAAACCACAGATAAAATGCCTGTGTTATCAGCTCAGGTAAGAATCCTGATGTATTTTCTCATCTTCTTTTCACTGGAGTGTCAAGGATGCAGCGCTAGCAGTGGAATATTAGCTTTGTTTGACAAATTTCAGCCCCGATAGTGTTTGTTGTGGTGGCCTTTTAAGAATTGATAGACTTTGGCGAGGGAGGGGGAAGAGGTGGTAGATGAATGGTCTGTGAGATTGCTTTCTGATGTTGAAAAAGGAGCGAGTGCATTTTTTTTTTTGTTTGGTTTGGGTTTTTTTGGTTGGGTTTTTTGGTTGGGTTTTTTTTTTGTTTCCTCAACATGAGCCAACTGCTAACGGCTCTTGGTTCTGTGCTGAAGTTTCTATTGTGTGAGTAATCATATGGGCATATTTAAGTACTGGGCTTTTTTAAGTTAAACCCCATTCAGACTGTTATGACTGTGTTTAATCTTTGAAAGACGGGTGGGGAGGGGGAAATCTGTTCTTCAGAAAAGAATCCTTTTTATATAGAAAACTATTGGGTTCTTATCTTTGATCTAAGTAAGCACAACTGTACCATGTCAGCAGTATATTAGTGCCAACGCATGTGTGTTGTACTCTCTAAATGCTGTTTCAACATGTGTCATTGGATCTGTGTTCCTACAGCCTCACAACAACCTGCACCCTGGTAACTACATGTTGATTGAAGCACCCTTATGAAAAAAAGATATAAATGTTTGTGGTTAAGGTGATAACCCTTTTGTTTTCTCTGTAATCCATCACAGGGCTTGTCAGCCCTGACAGCTCGAGTGGATTTTTTTGAACACCTCTTTATCTGACAGCTTCATGCATCATAAAGCAGCAAATAGAATTAGATCAAAGTCTAAGAGTCACTGTAGGCTTGGTAAGGTATGCAATCCTGTTTGTATCTTTATCCAGGCTCTGACAGTTCATTTTAACTGGCAACAAGGGGGAAGGAGGGAGAAGGAGGAAAGTTTCTTTTTCTTTTGAGAAGGTGCAGTAGTGCTGCATTTTTAAACGCACACTGCTTTCACATATCATCTCCCCCTGACATCTGTGCTTCCCTGTGTACTGTAGCACACCATATACATTTTCAGAATGCTCAACAGCAGCAGCCACATTCTCAAAGCGAAGGCTTAAGCGGCGTAGGAGGCCACGCACCCATATGCTTTAATAATCCTGACTTTTGTTTAATATCAATGGCAAAGATTGACAGAGCTCACTTTAAACAATGGAATATTGTCCATCTGGTACATGCCTGATTCTGGGAATTTCTGTGATGGGGAACAGGTTTACCAACAGTGCACTCTGGACTCGCAGGGTATGGCCAGCATTTACCTATTGAAGAAATGGCATTAGGGGAGGGGAAGCAAAGAGAGAAAG
>VWZY01010674.1:19926-31836 GCA_013399075.1 Chloroceryle aenea | reverse complement strand
AGGAAAATCTGCTTTGCCACATAATCAAACACATTTGTCAGGCGTTAGAAAGGATGAGGAGCTCAGAGGTTTTCCATGGAACGGTGTACTGAGCTCTTTGGAGCCTGGAGGAGACAGAGGTTTGATAGTGGGTCCTGTGTTTCTCTGCAAGGGCCTTGCTGACTCCAGCAGCGTGCTCAGTTTTGAATTGTTCAGCCTCAGACCCTCATTGAACAGCAAAAGGCCTTCTCCAGCTGCCTCTGGTAATTCCTGGACCTCTCTGGCTTTGCATACCCTGATGCCATCCTTGTAGTATCATAGAATCATTGAGNTGTCTCTGCTTTCTGCAGCTCTTTGTGACAAAGCCATGGCTGGTCCTGGGACCTCCTGTCATACACAAAGGACACAAGTTTTTCTCCTCCTTAATTCCTTTCCTACAGGGACAGATCTAAAAATGAAAAGTCTCCAAGGTGATGTAACAAGACTGAAAACTAGGAGGCTTTTTTTCTGCTTAACTACAATGTTGATGGAATAACTGAGAAGCAGTGGTTGCAGTGAACAGGTACTGGCTCTCCAGGAGAGACTGGTAGGGAAGGTGAGGGGTAAAGGGGCTTCTTGTGTCCATGAAGGAGCAGCCTGGGTACAGGGAGCTCCTTAGTGGTGTGGATGATAGGCTGGTGGAGAGCCTGTGGGGCAGAGGAGATGATCCAGGGGGATGTAAGGTGGATATCATGATGGGGGGGTATTACAGATGTACCATCAGGGGGAACAAGTGGATGGAGTCCTCTTTAAAGCACTGGAGGGTACTGGGTGGGCCAGTCAGGGTTGACCCACAGCTACATCTGCTATTCATTGACAAGGGAGAACAGGTTGGGGACGTGGGAATCAGCCACAGCCTTGGCTGTAGTCACCATGAAGTGGTGGGGTGCGAGGTCCTGGAAAGAGTGAGGAAGGAGAGTAGCAAAGAGTAGGCCCTGAACTTCAGGAGAGCAGATTTCAGGTCCTTTAGGGAACTGGTAGGTGGGATGCTAAGGGACACAGCTCTGAAAGGCCAAGTAGCTCAGGAAAGCTCTCAGGCCTTTAAGGAGAGCATGCTCCAAGCATAAAACCAGTCCATTCCAGCATTCATAAAGACAAGTAGACATCAGGAGGCTGCTCTGGGTTATCAGAATGCTCAAGGTGGACATCCAGTGCAAAAAGGCATCATGTTAAAAAAGGATGTGCTATGAAAGAGGAATTTATAAATCTTGCCCAGGCATGTAAGGGTGGTGTCAGGGAAAGCAAACCTTACCTAGATGTTTGATAACACTTCCAAATGGCATCAAGGGTGAGAGGAAGGGTTTCTACAGCTGCATTGGTAGTAAAAGGCTGAACAAGGAAAATGTGGGCAAGTTGAAGTTGCTGCAGAGCAAGCTCACTGTCTAGCTGGCTTTCTCCTCCAAGTGAGGGAGCTTCAGTGTGTGAGAAGGGGGGCCCCAGGTCCAAGAAGTCAGAAGGAAGTGAAATAGTGAGTTAAAGAGGAATTTGAAATGGAGAAGGGAAAATATTTGGCAGATAGGAAGAGGCCAAAATGTTCCAGGTGTAAGGGACAGTATGAGAGGAAATGCAGAAATGAGTGGGAGGGGAAGAAGTCTGAGAGGCAGGGAGCATTGTAAGCTGCTCACTCTAAAGCGATGTGCCTTGCTTTGAAATCTCCCACTGCTTTTTAAAAGGACTGAGGCCACTTTCTTAGAAAATTTCCTAGGACTATGGCCCAGCACATGAAAATCCTGTTAAAATGCACGGGCCTGCTGCACTAAGCCCGTAATCTTAACAGGTCGGGTGATTTTAACAAGACCAGTTTCAGAGCACAGACCTATTTTCTGAAATATGTTTTGGATTAGTGCAATGGAAACGGCGTCGGTTTTATAGGTCAATTCTCTACTGTAAATTGCTTCTCACTTGTAATGGCTTTTTATCCCCTGGCAGGTTTAGTCTTTAAACAGGAGTTCATTGGATGGACACACAAGTAGTTCAGTCTCAAAATAAAAGATGGTAGCATTGATAGAACTCTCTCTAGCATCTGGATCCTCAGCATCAGTGGGGTAGCTTGTGATGTGTTACCACCCCACCACCAGTCCTGAGCCATGCTAGTGGCTGCTAAATCCTCACAGCTCTTCTAAGTTACAGCTATCTGGAGGAGCCCTCAGAGGTGTCCTTCAATGGGAGACAGCAGGAATACCATTGTCCTATGTACCTTTCTTCCCAATATAGAATCAGAATCATAGAATGATTTGTGTTGGGAGGGACCTTACAGATCATCTCATTCCAACCTCCCTGCCCATGGAAGGGACGCCTCCCACTAGAGCAGGGTGCTCAAAACCCTGTCCAACCTGGATCTGAATACATCCAGGGATGGAGCATCCACAGCTTCCCTGGGAAATTTGTGCCAGTGCGTCACCAACCTCAGAGGGAAGATTTTCTTCCTTATATCCAGCCTAAATCTACCTTCTTCCAGTTTCAAACCACTACCCCTCCTCCTACCACTACAGCCCATGGGAATATTCCCTGTACTGAGAGGCTCCCACCTTGCTGCTCACAGCAACTCGGGCTGCTGAAACTGGGTGAAGCGAGCTTGAGGGAGCTTCATCCTGAACACTTCATTCTGGGCTGAGATAACCATTGCTAATGTCCCCCAGGATGCACGTGGATGGGATTCACCTCACCTAGCTGGAATTGCACGGATGTGACACATCTGGTCTGGGCATGTTGCCTGGGGTCCTGCTACACCAGGGTCCCCAGCAGGTGAGTGACCCTGCCCAGCCATTGATATGGGTGTATTTTACACAGACTCCTTTCAGTTATGTCTTTAGCCCTTACAATTCTCCTTACTACACGTCACTAATATTTCCCAGTAAATAGAGGTACTCAGTGTGGCTGGAATGTTGTCATGGACTGAGGAAATTGTCTTCTGAGTCCAGAGACAGGAGATTGAAATTATTAATTAAATTAATACAAAGCAAACTCCCCACAGTAAAAATATATAGTTTCTATTTATTTGGAACATTTCAGCTTCTTGTTAGGAAATTATGTTTTGAATGTTGGGGAAGGAAGGAAGGAAAGGAAAGGAAAGGAAAGGAAAGGAAAGGAAAGGAAAGGAAAGGAAAGAAAAGAAAAGAAAAGAAAAGAAAGGAAAGGAAAGGAAAGGAAAGGAAAGAAAAGAAAAGAAAAGAAAAGAAAAGAAAAGAAAAGAAAAGAAAAGAAAAGAAGAGAAAAGAAGGGGGAAAAATATAAAAGAAAAAAAAAGAGAAAAAGAAAAAAGAAAAAAGAAAAAAGAAAAAAAGAATAAGAAAAAGAAGAAAAATGAAGAGAAAAAGAAATGCTTAAGAACCAGGAAAAAAGTTTTAATTACATGTTAAATGAACCATTCAGCATTGGTACAAAATAAGCTTTCTGTTCTGGTTAGAAGGTTTTTTTTCCTCTCTCATGATTTTTTTTTCCTTTTGGCCACTGAACAAAAAAAAAATAAAAAAATCAAGTGTGCCCTGAGCCCAGGTTTATATGTTTTGAATGCTAATGGCCACAAGAAGAATAACTCAATGTAAGTAAGTTACATTTTCAAAATTAATGAGGTCTGCTAATTGAGTTTATCCAGGTAATAAAATCCATCTAATAAAATGTATCCATCAAATATAATTCTTCCAGTTCTATAAAAAATATATGTTTCTTTGCCTGTATATCATCTGTGTGCAGATAATGAATACCTTGTGACACTCGGGTCAGAGGTCAAATCCCAGACCTTATTACAAATCTAGGGAAAATTACTTTTTCACTGACCTGTAGTACGACCTAATAGTCTAGGAGGAGTTAAAGGCCAATTGTTCATTCAGCATCGGCAAATAATACATATATAAGTGTATATATATATATTTAATAACACTGATGCAATTGAAAACGTACCGCTGTAGGTATGGATTTACAGCACCTCCGCAGGGATTCCTCATGCAGATCTCGGGATGTCAAAAAAAACAACATAACAGCAACACTCTGAAGTGCATGTTTGAAATGAATGATGACAGACCGTGGTGTGTGGGGTAGGGTTTTATTGTTCCTCCAGCGATTTGCCGTAGCCCCGGATAGCGCATCTTTAACAACTCTAGATGACAAGGCTTTTCTGAGGCTTTTAAGGATGTGGGTTAATTGCATCTACTTGCTGCTGGCTGCAAGGAGATGAGGTCTTGGAGGGTGTCACTCCACGCGGCAGCGCTGCTGGTGCCAAAGGCTTTCTGGGTGATGCCAGCCCTCCCTTGCTGTGGTTCCAGCTGGTGCTGCAGTATGTGGAAACCAGGGAAGTGATCCAGATCCTTAGAAAAGCCCTTGGAAAGGGCCACCTGGGGTTGTGGGGAGATTTGCTTGCTGGGATCTACAGCACAGCCCCTCATATGACTGCATCAGGAGGGAAAGATGGGTGACCCATCCTTCCTTGGTGGTAGAACACTGGCACAGGTTGCCCAGGGAGGTGGTGGAGGTCACATCCCTGGGGACATCCAAGGTCAGGCTGGATGGGGCTCTGAGCACCCTGCTCTGGTTGAGGATGTCCCTGCTTCCTGACAGTGGGTCGGCTCTGAGCACCCTGCTCTGGTTGTTCCCACCCAAACCATTCTACGATTCCATTCTACGATTCCATTCTATGATTCCATTCTATGATTCTTTGACCCCCCCATGGTGTGCAGGACCAGGACTAGAGAGCGGGGCTGGGGGAGCAATGTGGCCACCGAGGACCTTGTAACATCTTGAAATTGCACCCTAAAAGGTTACACCAGCCAGAGGTGCCAGCACTCCTGAGAGCGCAGCCTTGATTTGATGATGAGGAGGCTGCTGCCTCCTCTGCTGTGGCTGAAGATATTGTCCAGCGCCAGTTGTTATCAGACCTTTCATAAGAGCCTCATGTGGTCAGAAGGGGGGAGCCTTAAATAATCACACGTGTTTTCCACATTCATTTGCTCCCTTCTTTCAAGGCTTAGCCACATTCTCAGCACACAGGTCATTCAAACACGTCTTTCTTGGCAAACTTTCCTCCCAACTCCCTTCCAGCCTCCTGCACAATAACATCTCCCATGTTTCCTTCAATGGCTGTGCTGAACAGGATCCTGTGCTTTTGAGCCTGCCTTGATTTGCAGGTCTGCTGCCCCATAATGACTGACAAACAGGCCACAGATTACTTCCATTTTATGACTTGAGTTTAGGGAAATTGAGCATCCTAATTAAGCACAGATGTAAGGTTAAAGTGTAGAACAATCTGGACTGGTTTTCATTTAAGCCCCTTTCTGATTCATTTGGTTCCATGAGAGAGTCACAATTAGAAAAAAATATTTTGTCAATGTTGAAAGACATGTGATGTAGAACTGATTGGATTAAATCTGAGTTCATGTGAATTTTGGCAAATTCAATTAGGAGAGGCCCTTGCAAGCACTCTGTGGAAAACCTCCAATGGCTTTGCAAACTGTATTTGGATTTTCCAGTCCGTAACGCTGCATGTGTTGACAGGGCACCATCCCCACGTAATGTGCGAGCATTACAAACAAGTTTCTTCGCTTTGCAGGAACCGTGAGGTCAGGAGTGGAGCAAAACTGCAAACCTGGGCTCGTCTGAGGATTCTCAGGCTGTGCAAAAGACCAGGTGAGTGTGGGCAAAGGGGCGACATGAGGAGAGACCTCAGGGATGGCTTCCAGCTGCTCGTGGTGGTACAGAAGTAGGTGGCAGATCTTTGTAAAGCAGGGGTGGCTGTTTGTGCAATGATTTGTCTCATGGCTGTGACAAAGGGACCTTAATTTCTGGATGCGATGTCTGCGTACCACCAGCATTAAAATGTTTTTCATACCTGATATTATTAAAATGTCTCCTGGAATGTGTTTCTGGGTCTGAAGATGGTGGGTTTGATCCTGCTGCTTTCTGACAGTCATTTGTTTGCTCCCGGCTTTGGTTCATAATCTTTTTGTGGGGAAAATATTTGCAGAGGTACCTGAGTCAAGCCAGATCTGAGCTTTTTTTGGGGTAGGGAGAGGAGATGGAGTGAGTTTTGTCCAAACCTTTGTACCTCCAACCTCTCCTCCCCAAGCAGACAGAAAGAAATACCTCCCTGTTAGAGGTAAGAAAGACTGGAAAAGGTTTTCTTTTATTTTCTGACTTTGTTAAAGATAAAATTCAGCTCCTGGCTTCCCCTACGCTACGCAGGAATGTGCATCAGATTTAATGCTGGCAACATATGTCGTTGGTTTGTATTATTTTTAATAATCCTTTGTTCTGCCTGCACTGGCAAAACACGATCACCAGGACTCCTTTGGCTTGATAAGTGCTCTGTACAAACCAACAGACCAACAAGCGCAGCCTTGTTGGTTTTTTTTTCCTTCAAGCAGATTGTTTTCCTGCCCTTAGAAATGTGATGTTTTGTTCTTGATGCAAAATGGCTTCGCCTTGCTCGAGTCTCTCTCACTCTCTCTCTCTTCTCCAGTCAGACCCTGGATAGCCCGGCAAATAAAAACCAAACCAAAACAATAAACCCAGCACATTAAAATGGACCCCTGCGATACAATCAGAACAGAAAGCCAGGAGAAGGCTCGGTGAAAGAACCGCGGAACTCGTTGGCCGTTTCCCATCTCTCGCCGTGGTGGGGGACTGTCACATGTGCCTGATGGGGGTAAAGTCCCCTTTTGCTGTGGCTTTCTAAGAAGTCTCTAGCTGTGTTAGCTTCGCCTAAGTGCTTGAACTGATTTCAGAAGCTTTAGAAACACTCATTGCATTTTGGTTCAATTTGCAGAGCTCCTTCTTTTCTTTTCCTTCTGAAAAAAATAGGGGGGGAGTCACTTCATGTTTCTCCTGAAAACAAAAAAGGCAAAGCCCTCCTCCATGAAACCCCCCTGAAACAAGCATCCAAAGATCTGTTTTGACAGAGCAGCTGTTTCAGCTGGAGGAGACACGGCTGTGGGTCTGGTTCCTCCAGGTTGAACTCAAGTTTCAGCCATGCCCAGATCAATGGCTGAGCAACCTGGGTGCCTTAGTAATGTGACTTCACAGCTCCTTCAGCTTACAGTGAGGACAAGCTGATGCCTTGCCTGCACCCACAGACCCACGAATCAAAGCTGTTTCTTTTCTCACCCTTTATGAAAATGTTTGTGTTTGGTGAATCTGCCAGCAGCAAGAATTGTTTACATTGACCCTTCCCATCACGGCTCCCATCTTCTGTGCTGCTACCAGTGCTGGCTCATGGCACTCAGGTTCATTAGGAAACGTGGCAATTCAGCTTGCTGATGGGTCTCAGACTCCTGCTTTATATCAACAGTTCTCCCTCACAGCACAATTTTCCCTCTGCCCACTGAGTCAGTGGGAATTTTGCCTTTTTCCTTTCATCAGGCCAAGGTATCTTCTGTCATCTTCAGATACCACCATGAATTTGTTGCCTCTTTTATCATCTCGGCTTGCTCTGAAACTTGCTTCCTCTACTCCTTAAGTACTTTGTTCCTGTTTCTTCCAATGCCCTTCCCCTTACATGCTGTACCATGGTCAGAAGTCCTTGTAGGGAAGCCCAGGGAAATTTCCTCTGAAGAACCTCAAAATAATGCATGCAATCTTCTACAGTTTGGTCTACCACGAGGCAGAGAGGAAATTATGCTGAGCTCTTTTGTACCATTAGAATTGACATAGAGATTAATCCTTCAGATTTATGTGGAATCTGAGCTGGCTCTTCCACCTCTCTAAGTTTTGAACATGTAATTATGTCTCCATGGGGGGAGAACACGGATGGATTTTGTATGACACAATTATTCTTCCCCTTGTCTGGCCATCACAAACGATGAGGCCAACTTTCTTGATACGTCTTTGGAAGGCTGCATGCAAATCCCATTAACAAATTAAATGCTATGAGGAAAATCTTCTTGAAGCCTTGTTGGGAAGCCAAGATGGGTCATATTGTGAACTTGAAAAGAAAATGACTAAGCTTGTGACCTCTGTTTTGGAAAGAAACTTTTCCTTGGAGGTGCTTTGGAGGCATGTGGGAGTGTTTATTTGACTGGTATACGTGAATTATTTGGTTATATGTTACTGAGCTGTGGATTATTCAGTTATTTTCTATTGAAGCACATTTTCAAATCATCTGAAGTACTTTTTGAAATCAACTGTAGACTAACCAATTCAGTCTTCACATGCTCTAGTTAAAATAGTGCACAAAAGGCTACCCAGGGTTGGTTTTCTGTAGTACTGTCGTGGGATTTTATAGAATGAGCAAAGGTGAAGCCACCACTTGCCTCGTTTTACCATTCAAGGAAAGAGATTTTGAAGTTACCTGCCCCAAATGGTGGCAATGCTACAGATGCCACCAAAATCAGTTTCTGCGTCCATCGCCTGGGATTTATCGACCTAATTTTTATTGAGTTGGTGGACTGTGGGACATCATACAAGGATTTAATAAATGTCTATAAATATGTAAGGGCTGGGTGTCAAGAAGGCAGAGACAACCTCTTTTCACTTGTGCCTTGTGATAGGATGAGGGGTGATGGATACAAGTGCGAGCACAGGAAGTTCCACCTCAACTTGAGGAAGAAGTCTCCTTCTCTGGAGACCTGTCTGGATGCATCGCTGAGTGATCTGCTCTAGTTCTGTCCTGCTCTGGCAGGGGGGTTGGACTTGATGATCTTTGGGGGTCACTTTGAACCCCTACCATTCTGTGATCACTTCTGAAACAGGGCTAAGTCATAGAATCATAGAATCATAGAACCAATCATAGAATGGTAGGAGTTGGAAGGGAGCTCTGGAGATCCTGGAGTCCAACCCCCCTGCCAGAGCAGGGGCACCCAGGGCAGCCCACACATCAACAGAGCCAGGGGAGTTGGAAAGTCTCCAGAGCAGGAGACTCCACCACCTCTCTGGGCAGCCTCTGCCAGGCTCTGGCACCCTCACACCAAAGAAGTTTCTCCTCCTGTTGAGGTGGAACCTCCTGCGTTTCACCTTGCTACCATCACAGGGCACAGCTGAAAAGAGACCGGGCCCTTCTACTTGACACTCCTCCTTCAGTTATTTGTCATTTGGGTGTGCTCACAATATCTGCTTTACAGCATCGACTTAAGCAGGTAGATTTAAAACTTAGCAACAGATGGAGCTCCCAAAGCACAGCACTGTTGAACAATGTCTGGGGCCTTTTATCTGGCTCCGTCTTTCTTCACTGTACAGAACATGGTTGAAAAATGTGTCTTCAAGAGACACTGAGACAGATATCCATGCAGCTTGCCTTGCTTTTTCGGTTTGCCTTTGCAGTGCACACTTTAAATTTGTCCAGGAGGATGTGATTTCAGTCCTGCTTGGAAATGACAAACAAAACAACTGCTCTTATTATCTTACACACATAAAACTTGTGCCACGGCTGACATGGCAACAGATTTCAACACATTCAGTGCTGGATCCTTGTTTGTTGGGCTGGATCACCTACTCAATGCACAAAATTCATCTCCTAGCCATGCACCCTCCCCAGCCTGCAGCCTGTAGTGTAACTTGGTGCAATTCTGCTGCACCAATTTCAAACTCATTAAGAAAAAAATTCCAAGCATCCTATTACTCGGTGCATTGCGTATGTGCACGGAGGCAGCTAATAAAAGTCCATGCTTGTGTCAGGCAGGAAAGGGGAATTTAAAACCTTGTTAACACTTGTGAAATGAGAGGGAGAAAAAACTCAGCTGGACGTGCAGATCTGTCTTCTTGCCCCAGCAAGATGGATCCTGCCTTGTGTCTTTGCAGCCCAGCAAAGGCACAGGACCAAAAGCTCTCCTAAAAATGGCTTGGATTAACTAGTTTGGAGATCCCCCAACTTTGTCATTTCCAGGGAGCTGGTAAGAAATTTTCCACCTAAATCAGAAATGACCTGAATGGAAAGAAGATGTTGCCAAACTGTTAGCAAATTACCCATGCCCACCCTCTGTTTTCCTGTAGTTCTACTTTGGCCTGACTCATCTCCTCCTGGACTCACTGGACATCCCTCCCCTAGCATTTGTTGGAAGCTTAACTGGTCCTTAGTATTTTATCTAGGATTCCTGAGAAATTTATGTATACTTTTTAAGTTAATGTAAAACTACCCATTTATTGTACAGAGAATGAATACTGAGAAGCAATACTGGTTTATATAAAAATGATTCTGCTGCAGACACTGTGCACATGATCTAATAAAACTCTTAGGAACACATAAGAGAAATGTGGGGTCCTTCACTTTGGGGTGAATTTCACATGTAAGGCCTTAGCTACACAGAGATCACGCTATGAAACAACCTATTGTATACATCTTGCATTGAAAACAAAAGGTAGAACTTCATTGAAATAATCATAAAACTATTTTTCCTATACTAACTACAGCTGTGGGGCATGTTTCTATGGAAACAGTTTTCCTTATGTGTTTCTCTATAGCTAAAGGTCTCAAATGGACCTTCTGTCTACTCATTGCCTGTATAAACTGCAGATTCTGTACAATAATCTCTAACACAGATCAGCTGAATCTCCTGATATGTGTCAGAAGACATTATCAGGAGGCAAACACAAGTTATTGCAGGTTCCCATAAATTTATAGATAATCAGGTCCTTAGTGGCAAGTTGGCATCTTAAGTGTACGGACTATATTGAGGAGTTTTGATTAGAGGTCATTGTCTATCCAAAGCTGTAACACACAGCAGTGAATTCTGCAGCTTTACCTTTGCTGTACAAAGATCTGTGTTGCTTTGATTTGAATAATTTATGCTGCCTACTGCATCCCAGATAGCAGACGCTAAAAACAATTTGTTCTTTGTTGACGTAAGTAAAACACTTGCAAAGCTGCTGATTAAATGAGCCGTGCGCCGTTAATATTTTCCGTATTGGAAACCATCACTGTAGAAAAAGGAGGTGTAAGTAAAGCTGATCTTCGTTCAGCAATACCTGACAGCAGGAGCTAGTTGGTCGATAAAGCCGCACAGATTGTGAAGTGGATGTTATTGGAAAAGGCACAATGGATTACCCACCTTTTTAGATACTCTCAAATTATAAGGTGCTACTCGTAGAATCATAGAATGGAAGGGGTTGGAAGGGAGCTCTGGAGATCCTGGAGTCCAACGCCCCTGCCAGAGCAGGGGCACCCAGGGCAGCCCACACAGCAACAGAGCCAGGGGGGTTGGAAAGTCTCCAGAGCAGGAGACTCCACCACCTCTCTGGGCTGCCTCTGCCAGGCTCTGGCACCCTCGCAGGGAAGAAATTCCTCCTCCTGCTGAGTTCGTGACCATTCCCTTCTGTCCTGTCACTTGGGCACTCTTAAAAAAACCTGGTCCCATCATCCTGACACCCACCCTTGAAGTATTTCTAAACATTGATCTGATCTCCCCTCCAGCTTCTCTTCTCCCCCCAATTCTGTGTGCCCACCCAGGCAGGATGACCCAAGCACACTTACTCCCACAGGATACACACCTATCAGCTATGGACTGTATGTAAAGTATAAACTGAAAAATCCTCTGATGGAAAAAAAGTCCAAGGAACAGTGTGCCATGAAATGGAAGCAGAAAGAGGAAATTATGACATAAAATAACTTACGGACTTGCCTGTTTATTTTGCCTGAAGTGAGCGAGGCATAAAGAGTAAACTGAGAATGCAGCTGATGAAAAGTGATGTTGATTTTAAATTAAATGCATAAATGAATCACAGTTTAAAATCTAACACTGAAACTGTTGGGTAATGAGAAATAGAACTGTGTTCACGTCACTTCAATTTACTTATCTAGAAGCTGGGTGTCCAGTGGTGGTGTGGGTTTCTTCTCCTGTACTGCATAAAGAGGCTCTCACCCCTATGGGGGAATTTGTCCTTTTTCATTTCTCACCCATCTCAGTCTCTGTGAGTGCCTCGGAGGGACAGCACACTTTCACTTTCTGAAGGTCCTTCCCCAATAAACATCTG
>VWZY01010673.1:48220-63511 GCA_013399075.1 Chloroceryle aenea | reverse complement strand
CCAAAACAGAAAAACCCACCCAAAAAAATCCCAAACCCCAGGAGTTTGAGACCAAATTCCAGATAGCTTACAAAAGAACCATCATTGTGTGATGCTGTGCGTCGTTGTGCTAAATTTGTTCCAATGTAGGGCTTCTGGGCCTCTTTATTTTTCTCAAATGAAGGTTCTCCAGTAAAGCTTGTGAAGGCAGTGTTTGTTTTCCTATTTTCAGGTAGTCTTCCGTTTGCTTTCCTCTGAACTGCAGAGGATGTTGTTATAATATTGTTGCTTCTAATAAAAATATTTGGATTTTCCGACTATGTTTTCTCATATTAAACAGTTGTATAAATGCTTAATATTAGGATGTTTCTTCAGTCCTCTTGGGACATATTTACTGACTTAGAAAATGCTGCGTCTCCTCCCAAAACTTCAGTGTAGTTGGGATACTTAACAGTTGTGCTTACAAAACCAACAAGAATCTCAGCGTGGAGTAAAGGAACAGGCCATTACATCCTTGGCCTTGACAAAGTCTCACTGAGTACTGATGTTGGAACAGCGAGGAGGAGCCTTAAGCTGGCTGTGCAGGGAGCGTGCTTTCTTTGTGGTGCCAATGTCTCCGGTCTGTCAAAAGAGGGCCCTCACTCCGACACGAGTTCCCTTCCGTTCAGATGGAAATAAGAGCTTGTGAGCTGTTCTGCCAGTTGAATAGCAAAGGAGAGGAAATTTCCACTATGCTGTTGTCTAGTGATCGCTCTGTACAGGCAGGTTTCCTGAAGTGCGTGGGCTGGATTGCAGAAGTCTGCCTGTGTCATGAATTTGATGAGCACAAAGACTGTGGGCACGTTACAAATAGCTTGTAACTTTTTCAGGAAAGTGAAGTTAACACACCGTTACACGTTTAAACCCATCTGGTAGGGCAAGCCCCTTGCAATGTTACTATCAGTGCTAGTCCAGGGCCAATAGATAACACGTGAAAGTGGTACCAGTTAGATGATAACTGAGTTTCTATGGGCAGCATCATTGACAGAAGATGTTTTTCCATATTAAGAAAGCATTTGTAGGCTTAGATAGCAGTGTGAATAATTTTAGTTCATTGATAAGTTTTCTTGAGGGGTTTGGGTGATGGGTATGTGGTTAGTACTTTACACCTTCTCCTTAGCTCAGGTGTGAGGAAGCGACTTCAGCAGCAGTGTGAGTTGTCAGTGTAGTATTTTGTTGCTCCCTGTCTTGGTGTTTTGTGATGAACATATTGTGTTTGTTTAATTATACGTTTTAAGTAAATTATGGTCTGACTGTCTTGAGTGATGGTGTGTGGCTTTTTGTTTAGTTTTTATTTTTTCACTGTAGAACACCAATTGAGTGGCACTGTTGGCACGGAAGAGTATGTGGGGTTTGGTCTCACTTCAGCTCTTGCAGTACTGATGTAAGCTTAGAGCAGTCTGAGTGCTGTTCCTTTTCTGTGGCTGATCTCCTGTCTGAGAGGTGGGGATGTAGGAAAGGAGAGCTCTTGTTGCCAGTCTGCTGTGGTGTCTCCAAGGGTAGCATGATAAGAATTCATTTGGCTCCTATCCTTCCATGTGTATTTCTCTTGTCTCAGACAACTTCCTCACAGAAATAAGAGAAGCAGTAGAGAAGCTGTTTAATTATTCATAGTATGTGCCTGGTTTGCCTAATCTGAGGCAGTCCCGGGGTCTTACGTAAATCATAACTGCAAGGCAGTGATTGATGGTGAAGTGGAGTGCTGTGGCATTGGAGTACTCGTCTTTATCTGCTGTTTCTGTGCCAGGATTTGTAAAAAGATCAGACACAAGCAGCTCCTGTGCTTGTTGTCATGTAACAGAGGTATGTTGCCTTACAGAGTTTGGTAGAGTCACCTTTTACTGTTCAGTAAAACCTCTGTACTGTCTCCTCTTGCTGTTAAATAAAAAACCTATATATTTTTACTTTAGTTTTTGAGGGATAGTTCAGTTTGAATCTTTCACAAATCAGTATTCACATGTAACCACCACAACACCCCCTCACCCAAACCCTTACATTTTATATTATCTGTAATAATAATTTATTATATTAAAGAGACAGAAAATACTGGAAGAAATCCTGTTGCTGAGGTGGTGGTGTTCTCAGCATCAAAGCATATGGAGCACTAGCCATCCTCTCAGGGGAGAAGGGAAGGAGGTTGGTTCTGGGTTTGCATACAGGATGTAATCAGGTAGGGCATAGAAGGGAGAACTTAGAAGGCTGCCCTGTAGGGCCTTCCTGTGAGTTAAAGGAAGATTGGCTCTGCCTGTATGGCAAGGTGCTGTGCCTGCCTGGAATTATAGCAACAGAGCGAGATCATCATGAAAGGAAGGTAGTGGTTTGCTCATGTCACACTCAAATGTGTGCATAAACTTATGATATAGACAGTAAACTCTTGACATGAGGTTATAGAAAAATAATTGGTGGAGAAAAAGAAGCAATATAGAGTCTGGCAATATTTCATTTATGGTCACATTAGACACCATGTGAAACCTGTTTGAGCCTTTCTGTAAAGCTAATTGTGTCAACGTGTTCCAAGGTAGAGGTGGCAATGCCTTGAAGTACATAGAAATTTGGACCTACTGAAGACACTTCTGAATGCTTAGCTGTACCAGTGCAGAAATGAGTTTGAAATTAAAAACAAACAAAAAGACCCAACCAAACAAAACCTCCCAACAGCAAAACCCAACACCTTGTTCGTAGGAAAGCTTCCCACCACCTCAGTGGATGTACAGGCTTGTCAGTCACCAGAACAAGAGGTCCAATTTTGCATCTGTTTTTGCACTGAGATGCTTCTGGAACATACAGTGCTGTCAAAGTTCTAACTGCTTTTCTGACTTAATTCTTCTGTGTTCTTTATCAGTGTTTTGAGAAGAATTTTGGTTTGGGGTTTTGTTTGGGTTGTGGGTTTGTTTTTTTGTGGGGTTGTTTGTTTGTTTTGTGATGTAGCTTTCTCCACAGGTAGTGTAATAGTGAACATTCTAGCATCACTCTCTGCCGTTGCAGTACAGGCACTGGCACATTGTGTTGGTGAACTGGAGAGACTCACAATGCTCTGGTTTTGTATTGTGGCAGATGGCAGTTCATGTAAAAATTCTGGCACAGCAGGAATATGACTGCAATCAAAATCTTACTAAACTTTTCCATGATGCTGCCTATTGTTAAGAAATGAGTGAGAAATCAGTAGAGCATCACTCCGAAGGAAGAAGGCTTGGCTTCTCTTGGGGCAGGTATCAGTAGGCTCCTGCAGTGCAGTGAGGGTGTTTATTTGGTTGGGTTTTTATATGTTGTAAATGCTTAATCATGACATTAAGCACTGGCTTTTGTGATGCTTTGCAAGCGTTGCACTTGGCAATTTTTCTTTTCTCCTGAAGCATTTAGCCATGTTATATGTGGAGCCCTGGCTTATTATGAAATAAACTGTAATGCAGGACTGAGGTTTTACTTCTTCCCTCAGTCTCCCTTCCCTCTTTCATCCTCTCCCTCCCTTACCATACCCCAAAGTTGGAAAATAGTAATTATCAAGTGCCTAAGGAATGAAGTTAAAACATGATTAATGTTTATCTAATATGTATAATTATGTTAATTTAAGGCAATGAAGTCCATCTGCAGATGGACCAGAAGTGCTTGATGTTGCTGCCAGTGGTGGTAGTCATCAGTAACAATGCTTAGATACTTAAATTCTGTTAGTTAAAGATACTAAGGCAGCTTTTTGTTTTCGTTGTTGCAGGTAATGTTACATAGTTGCTTCTATTTCTGTTGTGTGTTTAGATTGATTCCTGTATTTATCTGCCTACGTACTACACATGGGTGGATAATGCCAAGGAAAACCAAACACACACCACCACATGCCCCCAGCTAGGTAAATTGTAATGCAGAATTTTGGGTTTGACACTTCCCCTTGTGGGATAGGTTTTGTGTCAAAGACAGAGAGACTCCAAAGGTTTGGTGTAGCAAGATGTTGTGCAACAATTCAACTGATCTCCCTGTTAGGTGTGGTAGCTGTGCTTTCCTTGGTGTAAATGTGGAGGATTGCTTGCACTGTTACCTGGGTACATCTTGTTTTCTGACAAGAAATCTAGTGTTGGGTGAAGTTATTTTGGTTGAGCTTCTTGTCAGGTTATAGCTTGTTCACTGTGATTATCCCGGGGTAATTAATACTAATAGGCTCACAAAGAGCAGTGCACTGTTTGGGGCTGTTTGAAGTTGCAGAGGGTTTTTTTGTTGCTGTTGTTTTGCTTCTTTTTTTGTCTTTTCTCCCCACTTTTTAATATGGCAAAGTAGCATAAATGGGGCAGATCGTTCTAGTGGTCAGTGTTCTGCAGGGCATTTACAAGATATATTAAAATAAAGATTAAAAATAGTCTGTGTGTGTGTGCACGCACGCATTGCTGGACTGGAGGAGGTTTGTGAAATTTCAGGGCTATGAATAGAAACTGGTTTTCTAGCTGTGTTACTGCTGCAGTGCTGATGGATATGATGTTGCTGGGAGGGACACGGCCTCCATAAGGGACTGTCAGAGGTGCAGTCTCCACCTCTGAGCTGAGCACTGAGGTTTAGACATTGGGATCCCTCTTGTTCTCCCCAACATTGATGTGGACATGAGGGCTTCCCAGGGATTGCCTACACCCAGCAGCTCTGCTCCACTGCAGCTCATGGCAGGGGAGACCCTAGCAGCCCCCGTTCCTGCTGGAGTAGAGGGGCCGTGTAGATGGGTAGGCACCGTGGCCTCAGCTGAGGGAGAAAAGGCAGAAAGCTGCAGCAGACTTGGATCATCTCTTCAGTCTCCAGAATGAGGTCTGAGGCCAGTACTGCAGGTGCTATGGCAGCATTGGCCCAAAGCAGTCCAGTACTCAGAGCTGGGTCTGCTTAGAAGTACACCCCTGTGGTGCTGCTAGACCCATCAGAAATAGACAAGTGGGAAGGGATTTTATTTTCAATTTGTCATCACCTTTTGAAAATTAAAATAGAAATGTATTCTGAAATAGCTCAGTGAAAAAGATTTCCCTAAATTCCTTGCTGTTATACTAATTGCCACAGAAGATGCTTGTCTCGTCTTAAATGTCAGACTTTTTCTGTTCCCTTGGAACTGACTGATGAATGTCTTGGTCACTTGATGGAAAGTGTGCTTTTTAGACAGCTAGATGAAAGTGTATTCAATGATACATTAGCTTGGAGGGATCAAAATGAGCTGACCAAAGGATTTGTAAGGGAGTTTTAAAATTTTTTTATATATATCCCCCCATATTACCCAAAATACACTGGCTGTTAGAAAATCATTGTTCTGTTCTGGATCCAATCAAAGTAATTCTAAACTTACAGGTAAAGCAAATTGCTGCTGTGCTAAACACATAGCCTTATAGATAGCTTATAATGTCTGTCTTGTTCAGCATAGAGTAAGCTTATTCTTGTGTTCATGTCCTTTGCTACTTACTTTCTAATCACTGTGCTGTATCTTACCTCCCAGTAGTTCCCCAGTGTATTTTAAATAGCTGATCACTTGCAGGGTATTGCAGATTGGTCCATAACTTTTCTCAACATGTGAAATTGAAAATTAAAACCAAACAAAAATCCAGTCACATTCAGCTGGTTGCTGCAGAGAGCTTACATTGTGGTAAAGGTAATTGAGGAACCACCTCATTATTTTAATTAAGTTTTAAAAGGCTTTTATATGAGGGTTACACATCATAGCCCTGAGAAAAAGGGCAGGAAGTTATTCTAAAATCTCTGCAGACGATCTGAGTCCCTATCATCTCTGAAATAAGATCTTTGGCCTGTCTGTTACCTTGTCTTTTCAGTAAACAATTCATCTCTGCATCTAGTGTGTGCATGTCTCTGCCTGCATAATGAAAAATGGGGGTAAAAAAGATCAGGGGAAAAAATAACACCACTTTTAATCACTGTAAATTTTCAAGCTGTTTTCTTAAGTAGCATTCCCACTTAGCAGTTTGGAGCTGAGTGATGGAGAGGGGCAGTGTGGTTATAGGTAGTTTCCTTCAGGCTGTTTCCTCTGATTTTGAGAAGCTCTTCCTTAAGCAACTGTCAGGTTGAATCTAGGAACCTGTGTGCAATTGGTGAATTCCAGGAAGGTTGCCGGCTCCCCGAGGTAGATTGGGAAAGCAGGTGGCTGTGCTAGGCAAAGACTGGAGAAGTCTGAATAGAAGGCTTGGCTCCTTTCCAAAAACATGTAGCACAAAGCGTTTTTCACTTTCAGAAGTCTCTTGTAACACAATGTATGTGTGAATGAATGCTCTGTGTGGAGTTCTCTAAAGTATCAACTACGTTATTAAAGCACCCAACACTTCCTACTTGTTCTGGAATAATATAGCATAGTAATTTTATCTTTTCACTCAGATCTTTCCTCTTCCTTATGACCCCTTCCTTTTCAGGTACAAAACGAATTCCTTTAAACAAGTGAAAGGATATTTATTTATTTTTTCTAAAGAGCTGCTTAGCCACCTTTGCTGGCTTTCCCCTGTAGCCCAAAGAGTGGTTTTTAACACTTCTCTCTTAAAAACAGAGATACCAGAATGCCCTGTGAATTTTATCAGCCAGAAGGTACCAAGAAAACATTCTTGCTTCCATTGTTCTGTGCTGTGCAATACATAAGGTGTACTGGAGGCATACTGACTTCTAACTGCAGTGAGGGCTGGCAAGGGATGGGGAGGGGAACCAAACCCAAATGTGTTGCTTATTTCCCAGTTTGATTTTCAAAAATACGGAATGGAAATAGATGAAACAAAAGTAGTAATTTGGGCTTTATTTTATTTTCTTTTTACAGGTTTGATCTTGCTATTCTATCTGGTATTTTATGGTTTTCTAGCAGCACTCTTCACATTCACAATGTGGGTTATGCTTCAGACACTGAGCAGTGATATACCAAAATATCGTGACCGCATTTCCAGTCCAGGTAAAGGTGTATTTGTTTTTTCAGAAACTTCTCTCTGGTTTAACAGCTGGGTTTCATTCAAGAGATTTTAATTGTTGTTTTGAAGTATGAACTGCCTATCAGAAGCTGTGATTATTACTCACTTACAGATTTCAAAGGTAAAATTTAGTGTAAGTTTTACACCTTTACAGCATAAACCAGTCAGTAGCTTTTTGTATGCATGTGCTAACTTTTGCTGTTTTTTTCTCTCTAAGTTCTTTGCAGTTGATTTTGTCATGTCTATAGACCACACTTTTACCTGCACATCCACACAACGTGCTGCTGTACAAGTGGAATTACAATTTTATCAAATTCCTTTAAAGATACAATAACCCAGTTTTCTTGGATCAGATGGAAGGGCACCTGTGATTAGGATTTGGTGCTTTGAAGAAAGTAGAGGAAGGCTGTGCTGTGGGGGTGATCTGTTCAAAGCATGTAAGGACTGCGGTACAAGGGCATTTCCAGAGGTTTCATGATAGTGTCAGAGAGCTTTCATCCAACATGGAATGCCTGTGGACTCCGTGGGTTGTTGACCTGTTATGCAGGGATCCAGTGAAGGGAGAGTGTCCTGTTTTTATGATGGAGCCAAGTCCATGTACCATGTAGCTGCCTCTAAAAGTGGTAATGTGCTTCCTGAAACAACTACTGCCTTTGTGTCTGTGCCAGTGTTGGCTACTTCAGGGAGCTATATGTGACAAAAAAAGCCCTTCACCAATAAAAATGAATAATAACGTGGCTTTTTTCTTTCTTTTTATTTTTTTATTTAACTTTGCAGTGTTGTGGGTTTTTTTGGTTGGTTGTGTTTAAGACTGGTTTAAATATGTCACAAAATCTGTCATTATAGGCTCTGTTTTGGTCTGTCTCCATATTGGAAAAAAAATAAGGATTTTCACTCTGAAAGATTTAAAAGATGCTTCTGCATATTTAAAGTACACCAAAGAGATTAGTGTTTTCTAGTTACTGTTTCTGGAGAGTGTGTAAGTATTTGATTTGTGTATACAACTTAAGTGATTTGGCTACCTGAAAATTTGGTATCTCAAATTTTATCATACACTTGGCTTAGGGACTAAATTTATGGATTCTAAACTCAGTTTGTTTTGATCTAGTTTTCAGGCCTTCTCTAAGAAGTGTCCCTTTTGTAAGGGATTTGTGCTCAGCAAAGAATGGATGAAATGCTGGGAAGAATAATAAAAGGATCTTCTTAGTTTTTTAAAAAAAAAAAAGGAAAGGAAAGGAAAAAAAAGAAACAGGAGGAGGTTTAGTTGAGCATTTTTTCCCATTTCCTTTGTGACAGTTAGAACCTCAATAGTGAATGGAGTTGTTGGTAGCTGGGACTTAATACTGCATTTGAGTGACATTTTTTCTCTTGTGCCTCTCACAGTTCAGTGTGTTAATTTTCCTTTGTTTTGGATTAAGTCACGAGGGAAGTTTGGTTTAAAAAGTGTGTATTCCACAATTAATTTTTAAGAAAGATATTTTAATTTAAGAATTCTATAACATGTCTGGTTTGGGTTTTTTTTTGCATTATGTATTTTAATTAATCATACATAAAAGTTAATAAAATTGCCTATTTCTGTCTTACTGTTTCTCTTTAACTCTGTCATTTTTCACTTGCAGTGAAACAGGTCATGTTCCGGGCTGTAAAACTTTAAATTGTAAAAAAAAATTCTACACACAAAACCTGGATGGCGTAGGTCGAAGGTTTTACTCTTGTGTTCAACATACTTGGAAATCTCACAGTTGATTTATTGTATAATTGATATTTGACTTGTGTTGTCTACTGGGATATAATAGTATCAATCAAATCCAGATGATTTTGAACGCTTTTGCTTTTAAAAATCTCTCGTGGAATTTATAGGAATATGTAGCCAATGTTACAATCCTAGATGTGATCCTGTGTTGGTGCTGCTCATTCTGCTTCTCTAAAAGAGCCCAAATCCTGCATTTCTCCCAGTTTAGGCATCAGGTCTCCAGATAGCTCTTGCAGTAGAATTTACACCCTAGTCTCGAGGCAAAATGTGATACCCTGGAATTGGGGCAGTCCATTCCTCTTAGGATGTTTCTGGAGTCCCCCCTGAAGCAATAAAACTCTTCAAATTATTATTGCCTTCATTGATAACTAGTTTGTCATATTCACTTTGAAAACCAGCATCTGAGTCCTTCATTTACAGTTTAATTCTCTTAGTGTGTAAAACCCCTTCAGCAATTTTGCAGCCCTGTTCCTGATTAGCTTGTATTTTGTTGGATCAGTACAGAGACCTGAGGATGACTGTAGTGGTGCAAAGTCATCTGCAGTCAAAAATGGTATTTTTAGTTTTATATGGCCTGTCAATCATTAAGGCATTTAGTTATGACTTGCCTGGAAATAATTTAGCTACTGCTAATGCAGAAAGGAGAATTTATGGTTCATTTGAAATCCTACCAAAAAGGTACAGTAAAAAAGCATTAAATCATATTTTGGTGGCTTTTCAGAATCTGAAACATGATTGGCTATGATAAATTTCTGGGAGATACCTGTATCATTATCCAGTTTGAAATATTTGTAATGACTTCTGCCATTGGATGAGAAGCTTGGCCCTTTCTGTAGCTGAATCCTTAAATAGACCTGGGCTGCTTAATTGCACTTTCTATGTGCTTTCCACAAGCTCACTGTGATTAACTACAGTAACCTGTTAAGAATCCACCACTAAGACAACTTACCTGACTTTATCTTCCCACTGCAGTCTTAACTTCTTAAATGTTTATTTAGTATAAGAAAGACCTAATTTTATTTTTATTTTTTAATTTTGGTAGATAAATTTTGTTTTCTGCCCAAAATTTTATTCATTTGGGAATCTAGTTTTAATTGGTTGTGCCAAAAGCTAGGAAACTCCATGGTGCCCTAAGCTGATGCAATTAGTCGCTGCTATAATTGCAGCTTCTTCCCCTATGCCAAATTTGATGCTGATCAAACCATTTTAATATTCTAACTTAAAACTAACCTAATTAAAAAAATGAGTTGTGGGTGGTTTGGGATTTTTTTTGNTGAGTTATGGGTGGTTTGGGATTTTTTTGTTGATATTTTTTTTAAATTTTTTAAAATTTATTTATTTGTTTGTTTTTGAGGGGGGCAGTGTTTTTATTTTGGGGGGGAGGTTTTTGGACTGCATTGTCAGTCCTCAGCTATACTTGGAGACAGATACATGGATGCTCACCTGTTAATTGCAACTGCAGGGGGTTTATCTAATTATTTATATGAAATGAGAATTACTTTATGGCAGTGTGAATAAAGCAATCAATCAGACATACTTTCTTGACCAGAATTAATCTCTTCTGCAGTATCTGGTGGTGTAGTGCCATTTTATCTGCTGCTGAAGCTGTGATAAATAATAGTAGCACAAGGTACCCATGTCAGTGACAACAGATGGCTATGTGCACTAGCAGAGAATATTTCTTTTGGTTTCACCTGATGCAAAAAAAAAAAATCCCTTAAGATTTAACTTGTGCCTTTACCCATATCCTGGGAAGAAGGACAGTTCCCCTCTGTCAAGGCCACAAACTCCATGGCAGTGTCTGCCTTCCTCATCCTTCAACCCAGAGCTGGACTGAAGCATTTGGTAATCGGTGTCCTTGTTTCTACTGCCGGTCCTGGCTCCCTGGCTGTGGATTGTTCCCGTTCCAGTGGCCTCAGCCAGCAGCTGAATGAAGCCAGCCCCTGACCCCCACTGTGGCGGACAGATCTCTGCTGCAGTGGCTGCAGCAGCAGCCTGGGAGGCAGCTCGAGAGTGTTTGTAGTTCCCCTGGCCTGACTAAGGTGTACCCCTTTTAAATGACACACGGGCAGGGCTTTAGTATGATTCTTGTCTTCTCCTCAAACACAAATTTAGATGTCATGTGTTTCATGGAGAACAAGGAAGGGACTGACAGCTAACTTGGCTTACCTGTTTTGATTGGGAAATTTTCCAAGCCATCTTTATGCATTATAAAGTTTTAAAAAATACTTTTTCTTGTGGGTTTCTATGAGATTAATACAATCATAACTTATCTCTAGATTGCCTAAAGATTGGAAGCATGGTTTTAACTGGAGGTTTTCTGGGTGTGGTTTTGGGTATTTTTTTCAAACTTTCAAATTTAATTTGCTGAATATGGAATGTGGGAAGTGAATTGGTAAAATTCTTTGATTGAAAGTGATTAAGTTGATGATTCTGCTATTCTTTACTATTTGGGTTTGCTTTGTGAATTGCATTTATACCTTGGATTAAATTTAAGTATTAATTGATGTAATACTGATTTTGATAGCTAGCTTCAGGTCCAAACTACCTTCCAGTACTGCCTGGTACAGGGATAACATCAATGTTTCTTTACAGATAGGTATTTTCCAATTTATGGATGTGATTTTTGAGTAGGTTAGAGTGATGTAAGGAAGAGAAGTCGTTTGGTTCTTTACTTGCACTTTTTCTTTTTAAGGACTTATGATTTCACCAAAGCCAGACACTGCACTGGAATTTTACTTCAACAAGAGTGACGCCCAGTCATACGCAGAATATGTTTCTACACTTAGAAAATTTCTTGAATGTGAGTAAAATACTTACAACTGCCCCAGTAACTCGGGAGTCTTAATGTTGAGTGCATTAGTTTCCTTTCTTGCTTGCAGTTACCAATTGTTAATGAAGATTGATGCAAATTCAGGCTTACTCTAGATGCGTGTTATAAAAGTATATGCTTGACAGAAAAAGCTAAGAATCAATTTGTATATTGGACAGGAGGCCTGAGAATGAGGAACAGTGGAGTACATACTGGAGAGGTTTGGGTCCCAGTCCAGTATTGTGGTGACATGGTTGCTTAAAATACTATAAAGTGTAGCAATTACATATGCCAAAATAATCCAGTGTAAATATACACAGGTCATGCATTTAGAGGCAAAGTTTATCAAGATTTACCCTGTCAGCCTTCATCTAAATGGCTTGGAAACTGAGTGAGAATCCTTTAGTCTTAAGAACTTGAGTGTTTGCATGTTCAAAAATGAGGCACACAAAGATTAAATTAACTGCAGCTTATTCATTTTCACCCTGATCCACAGTATGTAGGAGCAGATATATTAAACCACAATTTAGACCATGGAGAAGCCCAGGACAAGGCTGAATGATGGCAGAATCACTAGTTGAAGTCATACATTTATGTATGTACCTGTATGTACAATTAAATTGATTTCTCTATTACTAGATTAAACTATTAGTGAGTTTAACCTCTCAGAAAGTTCTAAGTCAGAATTGAGGGGGTACTACAAGTATCTCACCTGCATGCACGAGTTGCTTTATTAGCCACACCAGCTGAACTTGAATCTATCCAGATTCATAGTTTTTATGCCTACAAAAACCTTCTCCAAGTAGGCTTTTCTTTCAGAGCTCTGCCAAGGGTTCCTGGGAGGAGTGCTGCATTTCATGACTACCTCCCTCTTCTGCAGTTCAGTGGGTTTTGGACTCTCACCTTGAGGATGAACTTTCCCTTTTTCCACTTTATTTTGTTTCTAATTAACTGCAGATAGGGCATAAGGGAGGGGAACAAAACAACAAAATATTTTAAATGTGAATAGAGAAGTGTTTGTGACAGTGTGTTCTGAGTACTTGTGAAACACGAGAAACAACTCGAGATGTTCCTGTAACATCAGTTTTACTACCCTGGAGTAAATGTTGAGGCAGTTCAGTATTAGTCATTGAAGTACGTGAAGCTTTCATCTGTGTCCATAGAAGATACATATGCAAAGTGAAAACTGGTTTAGTTTCCAGGTAGAAACTTGATTGTTTCTATTTTAATACATTATTAGTTAAGAATACATCATTAGTTTATGTACAGAAATCAATGAAGTTGTGATTGATTGGATTCAGGAAGTAGGACAGCATTATTTATTTGATAATATTCTTTGTCTGTTTTCACTGAAGTCCATACTACTTCTTGATAGGCTTTGAAGGATGAATGTAAGAGATACAGTGCACTGAAAATAGTTCTTTGAGAAAACCCCTAGACAAGAAACAACTATAAATGAGGTGTTTATTTAGGCTTCTGCAGTTTTGGACTATTTGTATGCATTACACCATTGGTTTACAAGTGATTTCTGTTTCACAGCATACGATGATACAAAGCAATCCCAAAACATAAACTGCACACCAGGAAGGATTTTTGACCAGAATGATGTTGCTGTTAAAAAGGCATGTCGATTTAACCTCTCTGAGCTTGGACAATGCTCTGGAAAAGAAGATAAGACCTTTGGCTATTCTAAAGGAACCCCCTGTGTGCTTGTGAAAATGAACAGAGTAAGTGCCTCATTTTTTTTTTAATTCTTAGTATAAGTGCTCCCAACTGCCCTGCATGAAAAATGACTGTAGGAAAGGACTGAAATATGTATTCAGTTAGATTCTCAAGAGATTTGCATTTCTGGTGTAGTGTAATTGACTTGAAATGTCTGGCAGTTGTCTTCAGAGTAAAATGAAGCGAGTCTTTTTGAGCATTCTCATACTTAGAAGCATTGGCTTTGATTCGTTGCATCAAAATGTCTGATAACCCTGCTTTAAGGAGTACAGTGCTCTTTGGTTTTGCTTACTGTTGTATGTAACAAATTCTACACCCCTGTGCAGATCAGTGTGGTTTACTTTATGTCTGCATCCTAGAACTGCAACTAGAGTGTAATGCATTCTCTGACTCCTGAGCTAGGTAAGGCGGTGAACACTTTACTGAGTGAATAAGAATTTGACTTTGCAGTGATGCTATGCATTACTAGAATTGCTAACTGGTTTGAGCCATTAATGTTACATGCTGAATGGAAAATAGGAAAATAGTCCTTTCTGTGGCCACTGCAGGTATTTGAGCTTTGACTTAACAATGCTTTAAATCTTAGCCTTAGTCTCAAAGAGTGCTTCATAGAAAAATGACATAAGGTAGATTTTCTGCCTGTATAAACTCTGTCATATTGGGGGGGATTCAAATTTAGTCTGTGAAACTGTAAAGGGGAAGAAAGTCTATAAATATTTTAACTTTCTCTCCTTCAGATAATTGGATTAAAGCCTGAAGGAGAGCCACATATACACTGTTCATCTAAGGTCAGTTCTGAATGTATGAAATAAGTGTGGTTGATTTTCCTTGTGATTTGGTGAAGTAATTATGCTGTTAGAACATTTATTTCACTCCCTTTCTTGTTAGACTTTGTACTTTTTTCCTTGTTTTCATCTTACTGTATGTCAAATTTAGTTTTAATGTCTTTAATGTCATCAGCAAACTTATAAAAATACTTTCTTTTTTGTTGTTTTTTCATCTTTAGATGTATTTTAGCTACCTGACTTGCTTTACATTTGAGGACAATACATACCTGTTATTTGTTTTCATATTTATTTATTTATTGTGAGTTGTGGCTTTTCTTTTCCCTTTTCATAACTTATGTTTTTATTTTTTTTTCTCCATGCTGCAAGTGCACCTTAGACAGTTTTATAAATGATGGGTAAGACACTGTGTGAAAACTAATGTTACTGTTGAAGTAAGAGTGGCCTTCAAATGAAGTGTAAACTACTTCTAATAACAGCTAATCTGTGCATATTTGCTATGTACCAGTGGGTTTGCACTGTTTTTTATGGCAACTATAATAATTACTGCAACTTCTGAGTCTTTTACCAAGACCATTTGGGGAGCAGCAAAAGCCTTGGTAAGTTGGTATCTTGAGCAAGGGATGGAGTGGTGGCTTTTAGCCAAATTAGGGCAATTTCAGCAGTTAATGAGACAAATACTGTTTGTGTTCCTGCCTTCATTCTAGGTACCTGTGATAGGCTTCAAGGATTAAAAGGATTGTGCTGTTCTTTACATCAGCTTATGAAGCCTTGTTTCCAAATCTTTTCATTTCTTTGATTCTTTAGGAAGGGAGTGCTGTGTAATTGTCTCTTCTGTAGTGGATGAGGTGAATGCTTATCTGGAGATAATACCTTGTGGCTTTTCTGGATCTTGTTGATGCAAGGATGTGAATTGTGACCTTCCTGTCCATACTGGAAACTAGCTGACAGGCTTTTGTGCACTTAGCAGATGATTTTGTAAATGCATTGCATCTGCCACTGTATTCGGTGAATGTTCTCTACATTCTGGCTCACAAAAGACGTTGTAGTGGTCATTTGTACTTCTATTGCTTCCCCTGTTCAGGGAGCTCACCTAGTTCTCCAGAAACTGATGTTCTGTTCCGGGTTAGTTTCGGTGGGTTTGGTTTCTTTCCCTTTTGTGTTGCTGTCAGCAAATGTGGATTAAAATAATAAAAAGTTTAATCCAGGTGACACTCGTTTCTGAAAATAGACATTGTGCTGTTAGCTTTGGGTTTTTTCTCTTTTTTTCCTCGTTTTTTTTTCTCGTTTTTTTTT
>VWZY01010673.1:34261-48172 GCA_013399075.1 Chloroceryle aenea | reverse complement strand
TTTTTTTCTTTCCTCGTTTTTTTTCTTTCCTCGTTTTTTTTCTTTCCTCGTTTTTTTTCTTTCCTCGTTTTTTTTCTTTCCTCGTTTTTTTTCTTTTCTCGTTTTTTTTCTTTCCTCGTTTTTTTTCTTTCCTCGTTTTTTTTCTTTCCTCGTTTTTTTTCTTTCCTCGTTTTTTTTCTTTCCTCGTTTTTTTTCTTTCCTCGTTTTTTTTCTTTCCTCGTTTTTTTTCTTTCCTCGTTTTTTTTCTTCCCGAGATACAGCATCTGAGCTCTCTTCCTTTTTGCGACAGAAATCTTGGTCCTTTGGCAGTTTCTGCTGCTGGATACTACTCTCTGTCTCGGGCACTGATGCCATTTCTTCTTCTCACCTGCTAACAGACCAGTCTTGTCCACATTTGGTCCTTGGGTCTTAGTACATTATTTTAGCATCTGCAAAATTATTCTTTCTGAGACCCAGTCTTAATAAAGACCTTATAAGTGAGCTGAAAGTCTACTGCCCAACAAAGTCTGATTTTTAGATTTGCTGATGGCCTGCAACTCTGATGGTTAGCAGAAAAAAAGTGACTGTCACTAATGCAGTGATTCTTGAAGCTTTCCAGCAAAGGCAGCTTGTTTAGGTGTGGGGTTTCTTTTCTTTTTTGGTTGCCCTTTTTTTTTCCCATTCTTTTGTAAATTCTGTAGGGATATTATGTAGGATTAGTTGATTATTAAAGAAAACCCCCAACCCCCCAGCAGTTGCATGAGACAGGCAGTTGCATGTCCCAGAACCTCTCTGCTATTTCACTGATAGCCTAATGTGTATGTATTTATGACTGAATGCATGCCTTGTGCTTAGCTGCTCCAGAAAGTTGTACTCCTGTTTCTTTCTGATGTTGTTCTGGATTGACTTTTTAACCATTATTTCAGAAATATATTTGAAAATTTAGTATTTTCAGCTGCATGAGCTTTGAATAAAATAAAGAATAGTGTTGAAAAGCAACACATTTCTACATAGTAATTCTATTTGCTAGCTCAAGGTCCAAAACCCTTACTAAAAGTATATTGAAGAATTGCAATAATTTTGACTGCAAAGGAATGAGACTGTCTATATCCTAAACAACATATTGTATGTTCTTTTGAGGAGGCAAGGAGATGGTATTCTTAAGCTATGGTTTATTATTTACTATTTTTTTTATCATTGTGTTCCTCTTTTGCTTTATTCTATTACCTGGGTCATCATCTGAACTTCCTAGTGTATCTCTTTATAATTGTAGATGTTGTATATGCTAGTGCAGAAAAAAACAGAGTCACTAATGCACTTTGAATTTGTCAATTACATTGACCAATCTGATTCTCAGAAGAGGCATTCTGGGGAGGTTGGTTTAGTGGCATTTCCCTTTATCATGGTAATATGTTTACTATAAAAATTCACATTAGATGTGGGCATTGCTTGGTGGTTTGAACTTGTGGTAGCTTGAAATCCTGCCAGGATATACAGTCCTCAGGAATAGTGTATATAGGGAGATACATCTCTCTATCACTGTACTGATAGCTTGCATCTGGGGCAGCTAAATCATATAGAGAGAGTATATCTTACCATATATATACAGTGTATCTTACAGATTGGGTGACTCCTTAGTCAGAAAATAAGACAGCAGCTTTGCAGGCAGTTGCTTCTCATTCCAAGATCAGGGCTTAGAGAGGGAAGTGCAGTGGTAGGGTGTGCATATCTGTGCTGTTCCTCTGGGGTGGTGAGGACACACACAAACTCCACTACCACCACCATTTTAAACCTGGGCTCCATTTAGCTACTCCACGAACAAGCCTTGGGAGTAGTACACCACTGCAGGAGGGGGCTGTTGTTCTTTGCAAAGGGTTGTATTGCTCCAAATTTGAGAGGCTTAAAAATCTGGCTTTGAACAGAGATTGCTCTTTAATACAGATGTGCCCTGGCTTCACCAAAAGATACAGGTTTGCCTGTGGATACTTCAGGGTTGTTTGGTTTTTAAGTTCCTCATTGCAATGAATGTTCTCTTCCCTCCTCCACTTTTCTTTGGCTCATAAGGGAAATGTGAAGGCAAGCTGACTTGATTACTAATTTAAATACTACTAATTTAATAATCCATACTGTAGCAGATGTGCACAGCATGTGAAGTGTTTGCCAAAAATAAATCTATTTTGGAAATTATTCTAAGAGTTTGTAGCTGAGATGCTTTTATTTTCTGGGTGGGGGGGATCTTGAACTTTTATCATTGGGTTATAATTCTGATTTTTGCATTCATTTTTTATGCAAGCAGATGGTGACTCTTGTTGCTATTTCCTATCACAGGAAGAAGGCATGGTTGAGATAAATTATTTTCCTTTTGGAGGCGTGATTGATTTAATGTACTTTCCATACTATGGGAAAAGCTTGCATGTAAGTATGTCTTAATGATGGCCTTCATTTGGTAAATGGGTTGTTTCTACTTACAGTTACTAATACCAGCTTGGTTCTGAGATTTGAAAACTGTTTAATGAGGTCCTTCTAAGGAGTGTTACATGTGCAGAAATTTCTCAGTGCATGCTGAGATTCTGGATATGCTTTAGCAGATGTAGGAGATGAACTGCGCGTTGTCCTAACGAAGAGGAGATTGTATACTAGGAGTATTAAGGGCATCTGCTGCTTTTTGGTCACTGATGTATTTTAGAATCATTTTGAATGCAGGGAAAGGCAGGAAAATTAAACTGGCTCTTTGAACTAGAGTAGTTTCTAATAGTTAATCCTTGGGGTTTATGTTTAGGATATTTGTTGTGGTTTAGAGCCGAGCCCAGGCGGCTGCTCGCTCAGCACTCCTCACCCACCCCCAAAGGGGGAGGAGAAGAGGCAGAAAAGTGCAAAAATCTCACAAGTTGAGATAAGGCCATTTTAATACAACAGTGTAACAGGAGAAAACAACAAAGCCCAGTATTTATTATGGTATCGTTGATTTTATTTCTTCCTGGCTCTGTAGTCATGTTTTCTATTTGCTCTGTTTTATAACAAAGTACTTTTTAAGAAATAAATTTATTAGATCCATAGTACACCCCAGTAATCCTTAGTAATTTCCTCAAAGTCATTTTTGTACTAAATGAATCTTTTATTTTTCCAGTGCATGCAATACTTACAGCAGTTGACATAATAATTTTTTATCCTCGCATAGCTTTTACTAATGAGGAAGGAGTTTATTCTTCTTCAGCATTTGCTTTAATGTTATTTATGGTCATTCTGCTTTTTCCACTTCGTTGCCAGACTTTTAGAATTGGTAAGCCATCCATTTACTTAGACATTTACTTAGGCTGTCAACCTGTGATTCCAACGGGGAGAGTCTGGATAGACTTGATCCTGTTCTTGGAATGAAAGAATAGGGAGAGAGAGCACTGCTTCCCTAAGAAATGCAAAGTACAGCAGCAGTAGACCTTGATATGTCAGGAGGTAATTTGTATCAAAGACAGGATGAAGAAGATTCTTGACAAAGCTCCTGTCTTGCTGCTATACAGATGGAAAAGGAAAGATCATAAGAGAAATGAAGTCAAGCAAAACTCAGTGTTATTCCTTGCTTGATTTAGGTGATTAAGAAAAGCTTTATCTGTTTGTTGGTTTTGTTTGGGTTTTTTAAAATAATTTTTATTTTTGTAGGTTTTAGTTCTTTTGAATTCATTTTAAGTTATTTTTGTAGGTTTTAGTTCAATGTCCTTTCATGTTCACTTTGTCATGTGGGACAGGGGCTGTGGTTTGAGGGAATTTTGCTTATGAGTCTCAATTCTCCTAACAGTATATTGTGAAAAAGAGACAGAAGAGTTTTGAGAGGTTGAGGTGTTTGACTATGCCTCAAGAGACTGAATTGATTTCTTGCTTGTACAACAGAATTTTTACATCAGTGTGGAACTGTTGACTGAATTCACTCTGTAAAGGAGTTAAGAGGATTCACCTGATCTTGCTGCTCTCGTAGGAGCTGTACTAATAGCTGCAGTTCTGTGGTCCAGAATGGTTATTGCCTTTTGCTGCTCAGCACAATGACCCCAACTCCCTGGCTGTAGGGAATGTTACCCTCTTCAGGTGCTCTGCAGTGTTTAATGAGGATGATGATTCTCTTCCTCCCAGATTTTATATTGAGTACAAGTCCATTCTGGTATAATCTGTTTTCAAAACATCACAGAAGTTTGTGAACCTGTTTGAAAAATCTTGGCATGAGAAGACTTCTCTGAGGAAGCAGTAACTTTCAGAAATAAACCTCAGTGCCTCAAGTGTGGCAATACCCTCACAGCCAGAGAATTTTGAGGGCACTGTACCCACCTGTATTTTCACCTCCCTGTTTGAAGTTTATAGGAGCACAGGAAAATTTCTGATTCTTTGTAAATGAGACTGAGTATTCTGTAGTGCTTTCTTTGGTAGAAAAGATAGCCTAAAAATAACAGAAATGTATTAAGGAGCCTCTTAAATTAATGAGGGGGGAAAAATCTAAGACAAAATTTTGATTCAATTAAAATTTAAGGCTTATACTTGTGTAATACTGTAGTGTCATATGGGCTATATGAATTTTTACCAAGAAAATGAATAATTTTACTTAATTAGCAGTCAGTAGTATTGGCCTTAAAATAGCAATAAATTATGGAAATACTTTCTGAATATTGGATGAAATGCTGCTTTAACAATGTTTAATAAAGCAGCTCTTATTCAGTTCACAGGCACTTTACAAGAGAGTTCAAGTTGTCCTAACTGAACTGTACTTGAGAAATATTATTGGGTTGACAAAAATAAATTCTACATTCATGATTAAATTTGAATTTTTATTATAGGGAATGGAGTCAAGAATTGTAATCGTTCCACCAACCATGTTTTATCAGGACTCTGTCCAAATGTTCAAGAAATGGTTTCTCTGTAAAGCTATCAGACAGATAATGCATTTTAGAATGGATTGTTGCTGAACAAGTAAATGGGATAGAGTCAAAAGGAAAGTAGTTTACTAGTATTTGCTGAATCATACTTCTGGGAAAAAAATACACTTTAAAAAGATGTTCTGTAGCAGATTAAAAAAAAAATAAATTTAAAAGCCTAACAAACAACCAAAAAAACCCCAAAGCCCAAACAAACATAAGAGGCAGTGGAATGGATGGGAGGGAAGACTATAATTTCAAGTAGAAATTACAGTTTCAGGTAGAGATTACTGTTTCAAGTAGAGCTTTCTAGAAAAATCTGACCCTGTATGATTGATAGAAGTAAAGCCATGTGCCTCCTGAGGACACTGGGACTTAGATCAGGCTGAATGTATTTGTGAAGTAATAGTAGGAAGAATGTGCACCTGACTATCTAACATGGGAAGAGGGGAAAAAAATCTTACATGAGTCAAATCAGGCTTTGAAAAGTTGCATTCTTAATTAAGTTTTTCTTAACTGTTCTGGATTAAATGCTAATTTAAATGCTAACTTACTGTGCTATCTCAAATATTTTCCCTATCTTTCTGTTCAATAGGCTCACTATTTACAGCCTCTAGTGGCTGTTCAACTAGCAATTAACTCCAACAGTACTAAAGAAGAAATAGCAATTGAGTGTAAGATCCTGGGCTCACCTAATTTAAAAAATGAAGATGACCGTGACAAGTTTCTGGGACGAATTGCCTTCAAAGTTCAGATGACTGAATAGCTGGAGTAAAAAATTCTCCACAAAGTAAACCTTGTGTTGTCTGTTTTGTCTCAGCTGGACATGCCATTCTAGGATATGAGACCACCTTGGAGAATGTTAAGGTGGTTTACGGAGTTGAGGGTAGCATCATAATATGCTTCCAAATTGTATGTTTCCAATCCCTTAAAATAAATGCCTCTCCTGCTTCTGCCTGCCCCACTCGAACAGTGTACAGACTAGAGTTATGTCATAGGGACCTGTAAATAATAATACATACATAATAATGGTGACCTTTGTCCTGTTCTAAAATGTGATTTTATTCCCCAAGTGGCTGTCTCAAGCTTAATGTGCTGTGCTATGTAAATATTGTATTGATTTAACACTGGCTTAATTGTCACAACTCAATGCTGACACAGTTAGAGGGTTAAATAATAAATGGTACCTGATTGACATAGTGATTTTTTTTTTTTTTGGTAAGAGTAAACACCTCCAATGTAAATTACGTGTGTGGGAGTGGGTGGGTGGATGGATGGCTGTGTAGAGATGCCTTAAATTGTAGACTGGGTGGCATGGGAGAATTTAGATGGATTCCAGGAGTTGGCATGGGTTTCTGAAAGGGCGTGCTCAACTAGTACTTTCTTGTGCTTGTCACTGTGCAAGTATTGTGGACATGTAATACTTGGTATAGAGTTTTGTATTCTAACTGAAGAACTGAATCTTTCTTTGTGTTGTTAATTGCTTGCAATACGTGGACCACAAATAAAATCTATACAATATTTTAAAACTTTTTTAGTTCAGAAATATCAATATACAACCTTTTAAATTGTGTAGGGTCCTGGTAACAGTTGTACAACTGAACTGCCTGAAAGAAATGGTCTTGCTATTGTGGGAACAGGTTTTCATCTTGCAATTAAAAAATGTCCTGAAGAACCTCTGTTTAAAGAAGGAAAAAATAAACCAACACCCTTTTTTTAGAAATACTGTATTGATTTGGAGGGGATTGCCATTACCTTAAATATTTTTATTAATCCAGTAGCTAAAATGACTACAGAGAGAGTGGGTGTTTGTGACTGATCCCCACGTTAAGCCAAGTTGACTCCTATCAGTTTGTAACTTGTGTAGTTGTGCTGACATGGGATTTATATAACTTTTCCCCAGGGTTTTTGTTTTTTTTGGTCTTGGGTTTTTTTTGAGTACATGATCCACATTCTTATGTCTTCTTGCTATTAAAGACCACAGCCAGTCAGGTTTTGTGTAATTACCTCTATGTTCTTCTTGTTAGGTCTAAATTTGTTATTTAGCATGCTTTTGTGCCTAATTCTTACAGTGTTTTTGGTTTTTGTTTTTAATTTTATTTAAACAAATTAAGTGAATGATTACTAAAATTGAAGATCCACTCTTAATCCCCTGGTTTGGAAATGTCTGAGGCCAGTCTAAGCCGCATTAGTGCAAAACTTTGCTGTGCAGGCTTCCACTGGTGCAGCTGGAGGAAGCTGCTCTTAATGGGACTTGATCAGTGTCTTGAACCTCATTAAAAATAGATTTATACTGACTTGATACCATTCAGCATGCTTTTTTGTTGTCTACAAAAGAAAAATTATTGCTCCTACAATATGCAATGGTACTTTTGTAATAATAGCATGCATTAATACTCAATAAATGTTCTTTCCAAATATTTCATTATGAATGTTTTAAATCATGCACTTTTAGACCTGAGAAATGTGGAAGATAGGACTAATTGCTTCTCTTTCTGCCTGAAAATATTTTGGTAGTCATAGGGGAACTTGAAGAAGTGTGTGTGATTTATCAGGACTAGCTTCATGTGAAAAAAAAAAGTCATGTTTGTGTTCACTTAGGCATGGTAAGAAGTTCTGGAGAAAGGCAGTTTTCAAATGAGCTGATTTATACAATTTCTCTTTCAACTTGCCTATATAGAGAAAGCATGAAAAGGCAGCTCACAGAATCACAGAATGATAGGGGCTGGGATGGACCTCTGGAGATCACCTAAGCCAGCTGCCTGCGGAGGCAGGTTCACCTAGAGGAGGTTGCACAGGAACATGTCCAGGTGGGTTTGAAAGTCTCCAGAGAAGGAGACTCCACCACCTCTCCAGGCAGCCTGTTCCAGGCTCTGTCACTCTCACAGTAAAGTTGTTCCTCCTCCTGTTTAGATGGAACTTGCCACGTTCAAGTTTGTTTGTGTCCATTAACTCTTCACCAGCACTTCTCAGACAGGTAGAACTCAATAAACTGTTGTCCTTAGATGGTGTAAAAATGTGGCTTTTTGTGCATTTTTGGGTTTTGTTGGTTGTTTAATAACTGAAAGTATCAGTTTGGGGGAGGGGGAGAAAGAAAAACCTTTCACAAGAGTTCAGCTATCAAAATTTGTGTGTGAAATACATGTAAGTAATGAGTCTAGAGTTAAACTATTAAGTAATCTGAACTATTTGCTCATTTTTATTTGTGTGTCAAGAATTTGAGTAAGCAAATGATCAACAGTTCATTATAAACAGGTGTACTGACTATTAGGGTGTGATAAAATTACTCATTTTCTTCACATGAAATTTACTAAAGGCTCCTTGGACTTAATTTTAAATTAAGAATGAATATTTTAATTTCTTGTTAACAGAAACCTGAAATATTTAACTTTTATACTGGTAAATACTTGTTGTACCTGGGTAACTTTTAGTGCCTTCAGCTGGGGAACCAAGGACTTTTAAACTCGGTGGAATTGCAGTTGTTGCAGGTGCTGGCTCATAGTACCATGAAAACCAGTACTGGAGGTACTTTCTTCTCTTCACCGTGCTCTGCTCCCCCTCTCCCTGCCACCTCACATCTGAACACGCAGATGAAGGGCTAAAGGGGCAGTAGAAGAGAAGATGGATAAGAAACAAAATTAGCTGAAGGTTTTAGTTCTGTTGATCGTGCAGTAGATAAGATAATCCCTTGAGGACAGATGATGGCATTTAGCACCAACCTGCAGTTAATTCCTGCTGGGGATGCTGCTGCTTCCAGGACACTGCTAATGGAAACCATGGCACCCTTCCCTTTTGTACTGAAAGGGCTCCTTTGGTAGCTCCTGAGCAGTAGAGAGAAAAGGACAAAATCTGGGTGCAGATGAGAAGTAGAACAAAATGTAGACTAAAGGAGTTATGAATTAGTATAGAGACAGAGGTGAGAGTTGGGCGGTGTTGGTTTTGTGTTTGTTTAAATTTTTTTAATCCCTTGCACCGTGTCTGCCTCTCAGTAGGAGATCTGGAAAGGAAAAATACATTTCTCTGCATCAAGCCCTGCTGATGGGTTTCCTACGATGTTTAAATGCAATGTGCTCTGTAAGCTGGCACTGAACCTGGATTTTCTCTATTTCAGAACCTTTTTTCTACTCTCTGTGAAGCTTATTCCTCATAATGATTGGATAATACAAGTCAAATAGAGCTTGAAGCTGAACGTGAAGCTTTGCCTACTTAAGCACTCAGTACACTTCAGTCTTCTTACAAAATGAGATGCATTTCCTGTGATGGAGAAAAATGTTTTAATTGTATTATTTAAAGTTTATTTGCAAAATACTAGATATTGAAAATCTAGTAACTTTTTTCTCTTATAGAAGAAATCTTTCTGCTAATACTATATACCATGAAAAAATCTTTAATTTAGATTAATTTTTTCTTCTTGGCATTTTATTATTAGAATATTGAAGGCTTTATGCCTTGAGTTCAGAAACAACTGTTCAGTTTTGCCCATAGGACAGATCTAGCTCTGTACCTGTTGAGAGTAGAAGAAATTTCACCTACAACAGGTAGAGCTCTCGTGTCCCTCTGATAGAAGCTATTGTATCAAAGGAAATGGTCCTAGACCATTGTCCTTTCTACTCGTGCTATACGCTGCGGGAACAGATTTATTTACTTGGTTCAGTGCACCTTCTACATCACTACTGAGCTGTTTTTCTAGTTTGGTGTTTGTTTTTCTCTCGTAGGTAAGAATAAATAACACGTGTGGGGTTTCCTTCCAGTTTACTTTTGAAGAATATCCCTTCTGAATGGGAAGCTTTACTTGTATTAGGTATGCTGGGGTGATAAGTAGTTACTTCAGCTTTTAATCTCAGCTGTTTCACATGGATCTTTGTCCTGATCTTTCTTTGGTTACAGGCGTTGGGCTACACACCTCTTTTACCCTAGAAGGTACCTGGCTGTGGAGTCAGTGTTGCTGTAAACACAGATTCCATCGTGGAGGTCTAATATTGGAGTAGTCTGAGTTGCCATGCAGATAATATTCATACGGTAACTGCCATTGTCTTGTTTAGAAGCAGCTTTTGTTATACAAGAGATTATTCTGAGTTCCTTTGTTGGGTACTTCTTGCATTTTTTTCCTTTCCATCTAAATGGGAGGGAAGGAAAATCAGAGCAAAGCTAGGCTGAAAATTCAGGTTATTGCAGTTTGCCTGTTAATTTGATGACTCTGATTCTTAACGTAAAATCAGTGAAGCATGAGGGTTATCAGAAGCTTGCATGTCACTGTGTAATTTGGTTGGATCAAATAGCTCTAATAATTCATGACAAAAAGTAAGACTTTTTTGTTTCTTTAAATCTTAGGCAAGCACCTAAGGAAGCCAATAAAGGAAATGTCAAGGTTTTGTTCACTAGGATGTACTTAAATCTTTTTATTTGGTGCAGCTCTGAACAGTGAGTATTGCATAGAACTGTGGAAGCAGTGCCTCACTTTAAGTCTGCATTAACCAAAGGGAATGGCTAGGAGTTTAATCTGGACTTGACAACAGCTCATTAAAAAGGCAGATGGGTATCAGTGTAGTGGAAACAAAAAATGTAACCCCATATTTTATTTTAGAAAGTCACTTTAGCTGTGTATATTGGGTGTGAGAGAGCATTATAATCTTTTGTATTTGCTTTACAGTTGTATGGAATAAAATTTTGTCCTTCCAGTTCTCAAATATTATGTGACTTGTGAACATGTTAATGCTATTTCTGTTTTCTGATGCAAGAGAGCCCCTACAGTGATAACTCCTCCAGGGTTTATTGTCCCTAACAAGGTCTCTTTTAAAACCTGCTGTGGCTGTAGATTCTAACTTCAGAAACTGCCACTTCTTTCCTAATTACAAATGGAACAGATGCACTTACCTAACACTTCTAAATATTTTAATGGCTTTTACTTAGTACCAAGCTGTCTGAACATTTTAAGTATTCTTGTGAATGACAAAAAGTATAATGTATCAAAGCTTGGGTGAGTTCTGGTCTAAGGAATGGTTTTTAGTCAACTCCTGACTTTGGTTTCTTTTGCCTTTTAAATTTAAGGAGAGGTTAGTTGTGTTTAGCTCCCCAGATGTTCACATTGGGTAGTGGAATGGATCAAAGATCCTCTTTGATAAGCCTTTTAGTTGCTCCAAGACCTTACATTTATTGCTAGTTGGGGAAGATGTTGAGAAGATGACAGCTTGCTTCTGCAGCACAGCTGTCTGAAAAGGCAAAAGAAAAGATCTGTGTCTCACTAACCCTGTAATGTGTTAGCCTAACACACAGTAGCACTGATTTGAAGTGTTCTTCAGGAAACTGTAGCCTAGAAATGTTGAGAAAGAGCACACAGGTCAGCATCTCTAACAGCTTACTGATTTTTGACCAGTTTAGCTTTTTGAAATAACATGTACAGTCTCTAACTGAAAATAATGTGTATGGTGATTGATCTGGATGGTTTGACAGGAATATTAAGGTCTGTTTTTCATTGCCACATGTATTTTAGTGGATCAATGTATTTGTCTACAGACTTGCTTCCTGCTGCAGTGTAACACAGGGAAACGGAAAAGCTGCTGCAGTGGATCTCACGTTTCCAAGTTCCCCGATGTGTAAAAGTAGGTCAAAAATTGCATAAGATGCCATTACTGGAAACTGCTGTAGGCTGACTTGCATATAAAAACTCAGCAGTGCAGCTAGCAAATGCATTCTGACAAACAGAAATGCAGCCGTGACTTAAAACATGTCAAGAGAGCTCTCTGAAATTTCCCTAGGACATGAACGGCTGTTGGAATCAGCCACTGAAATGTCTTTGCCCCTTCTGTCTGCTGAGCCAGAGTCTCCTGCCTGGTTTGTCAGAGATTTCACTTTGTTCTTTTCTGCAGGGAACTCAGGCATAAGGCTCCTTAATTTGTTCTGGATCTCAGAAGATGCATTATGTATTTCCCAGTTTACCGAGCTCCTCTTAAGAACAAACATACACAGCACAGGGAAAATTGTGTAAAGTTAAGAATCTGTAATAGCTCTTCCACTGACTGAGCAGTTGCTGGTGATGAGCAGTGACCAGTGGGAGGTTCTGGAGGTAAGTGCAAAGGTCTTTGCACACAGGAGCAGTCAGTGCTGTTAAGTTTAACACTACTGTGCCCTGTGGAGCACTGAACAGAGTACAGTGCTTGTGTTTTTGCTGATTTGAAGCACTGTTTCATAGCTTCAGCACCGAGGGGGAATGCAGCCCTAGGTGTCCTATTTATATGGTATTTTATGTTCTTTACAGAGTTACAGAAATGTGTAACAGAAGGAAAAGAAAATAATTCTGGAAATATATAGTATCACCTTCAAAAGCTCATCAGTGTGCATTCTGTTTCTGGTGTGTGTGCATCCTGTGCACATGAAATCAGACTCACTTGGTTAGCAATGTTACCAATTATCTTTTAATGCAGTATAATTGTTTTAACTTTGAACAGGTTATTGGCCATAAAATGTACCACTTGATAAATGCATTTTTCCAAAGGTTTGAAATAGGGGATTCTAGAAATGAATTAATGAGGCCTATGTCTGAGTCTGGCAAGAATTCTTTGGAGTCTGCAGTTACTTATGAAAACTCTTCAGCAATGAATTGTGTCTCTGGTGGTACACTTGTTATCAGCTAGTCACACATTGTCTATATTTTAATTAATAGGAGCACACACAGTCATACAGTTACATGGGCTGGAGGGGCTCTCAGTTAATGTACAAACCCCATCACATCTCTGCCAGTGCAAAAGCTTCTGCACCTCATTTGCTGCTTGGAGGCAAATGCTGGTCTGATAAATACTGGGATATGGCTGACTCAGTTATCTGGCGATAGACACAATAGACATTCAATCTTAAGAGTCTTAATATATTGCCTGAAGTCAGAGAAGTGTAGGTGGGAGCTTGGCAGAACACGAAGAAAGTTTGTAAGCCTATAATGTTTCCAACTTGGCTTTAGTCATGCTAATGAGATGATGATAAAACATCAAAGATGAGAAAGTTCAAAAGTAATAATAGCAAGAAAAACCTTGGGCTTACATCAGGATGGCAAGCCTGACTGCAACCAGCCACCAGCTGCATTCATTTACATCTCATACAAAGCTACCTTATTAGCAATAGGCATGGCAGCTGCTTCTACAATTTGGTTAATTTACTATTAGTAATATTTAATTACTTTGTTATGGTAATGTGGAAATGTTATCTCAGTGTTAAGATTACTATAATTAAAAAAAAAAAGCAAGAGACATCCCTCAAAGGGTGTCTTGCAAGTTTTCCATCTTGGTGTTTTTGTTTGCAGATTATCCAGGGGTGTTTGTGTTTCTTGACTCCTCAATGTATTTAAAACAGTTAAGTTGTTTAAACGTTAGAAATTTGGCACTGATTAGATCTAACTTTTTAGCTGAATCACTTTTTTCCCCAATTAATACCCTACAGATTTCACATACTTAATATGAGTGTGGATCACGGCAGCCAGATCCCAGTGTGCAAAGGCAGTGGTACTGCAGTGCAGAGTCTGATGAGCCCCACTGCGGACAGAATCAGGCCAGGGCACTTCTCCTGGTCTGTCCCAGCTGAAATCACCCCGTGAAAGACACGCATGTCCATTCATCTTCCCGACTGGTAACACATTGCTCTGTAAGCGGAGGGGTTTATTGCAGGTAGCTCTGAACATTCAGTGAGATGAAGGGGTCTTGCCAGTCAAGCTTTGCAATTCAAGGTGGTTTACAGAATCATTAAGGTTAGACATGACCTTCAAGATCATCAAATCTAACTTTCTACTAAATATTANCCTCGGAGAACGAGCGGCTTAAATCACGGGGAGGGAGGGATCGAGCAGGTGAAGAATGCAGAATGCTGTGGGAGACAAAGGCTTTACCGAAGTCCAGGTGGACAATATCCACAGCCTTTCCATTGTCCACCAGGCAGGTCACCTGGTTTTAGAAGGCAATCAGGCTCGTTCAGCAGGCCCTGACTTTCCTGAACCTATGCAGACTAGGCCTGATCATCTGTGCTCAATGATGTGCTGAGTGAGCACACCCAAGATGAA
>VWZY01010673.1:0-33943 GCA_013399075.1 Chloroceryle aenea | reverse complement strand
TCACCTGGGAGCAGAGCCCAACACCCCCCTCACTCCACCCTCCCCTCAGGTGGCTGTAGAGAGTGACACGGTCTCCTCTCGGCCGCCTCTTCTCCAGCCTAATTAAGCCGAGACTTCTTTAGGCTGTTAAAAGGTTGATTAAGCCTAAGAAACGAGGCCGTCGCGTGCCCTGGCTGCTGGGCCGCCAGCGCCCGCGCGCCGGGGCGGTTGGAAGGTGAGGCGTTGGCGCGCGCGGAGGCTGTTAGCCGTTGNCTGAACCTATGCAGACTAGGCCTGATCATCTGTGCTCAATGATGTGCTGAGTGAGCACACCCAAGATGAAGCACTCCATAATCTTCTCTGGCACTGCGGTCAGGCTGACAGGCCTGTGGTTCCGTGGATCATCCTTCTGGCCCTTCTTGTAGATGGGGGTCACATTAACAAACCTCCAGTCATCTGGGAGCTCCCCTGTTAACCAGGACTGTTGATTAATGATGGAGAGAGACTTGGCACACTCCTGTGCCAGCTTGCTTGGCACTCTTCGATGGATCCTGTCTGGACCCATAGACTTGTGGATTAAGGGATTTTACTCTGCTCTCCATCCCCGTCTTCTAGCTCAGGGTGCTGGAGACCCTCAAGATAACTGGTCTGACTTGAAAATAGAGGCAAGGGCAGCATTCAGTACCTCAGCCTTTTCCTCACCCTTGGTGGCGATGGGCCTTTCTGCATTCAGTAGTGGGTGAGGGTTCGCCTTGGCTCTCTTTTTGATAATGTACTTGTAAAAAGCCCTTTATAATATCCTTTACAATAGTGGCCACATTGATTTCTGGCTGGATTTCCGCCTTTCTGATGGTCTCTCTGCATGACCTAACTAGATCCCTGTACTCTTCTTGAGTTGCCTGCCCCTTTTTCCAAAGGGGGTAAACTCTCCTCTTTTCCCAAAGTCCCATAAAAAGTTCCCTGCTCAGCCACGCCAGTTGTTTACCCAGTCAGCTTGTTTTGTGGCATGTGGGCACAGTCTGCTCCTGTGCCTCTTAAGACTTTCTTCTTTAGGAATGTCCAAACCTGCATGACTGCTNGTCCACCAGGCAGGTCACCTGGTCTTAGAAGGCAATCAGGCTCGTTAAGCAGGCCCTGACTTTCCTGAACCTATGCAGACTAGGCCTGATCATCTGTGCTCAATGATGTGCTGAGTGAGCACACCCAAGATGAACCACTCCATAATCTTCTCTGGCACTGAGGTCAGGCTGACAGGCCTGTGGTTCCGTGGATCATCCTTCTGGCCCTTCTTGTAGATGGGGGTCACATTAACAAACCTCCAGTCATCTGGGAGCTCCCCTGTTAACCAGGACTGTTGATTAATGATGGAGAGAGATTTGGCACACTCCTGTGCCAGCTCGCTTGGCACTCTTTGATGGATCCTGTCTGGACCCATAGANCCCCCCCCTTATTACTTCACCAATTGTCAATGCTGTCAGTTCATGGTTGCTAATCCCAAGACAGCCTCTGACCACCACATCACCCACAGTTCTCTGTTAGTAAACAGCAGGTCTAGCAAGGCACCTCCCCAGTGGGCTCACTTACCAGCTGAGTCAGGAAGGTACCTTCCATACATTCCAGAAACCTCCTATTTTCAGCAAACGTGCAAAATAATACTAGCTGGGTGCTACTGCAGTGTGAAAACTCGAAGTATGACTGTTTCTAGGAAATGTGTGCAAAACCAACTTGGAGAGTGTTAAGGCAGTGGGGTTTCATTGCATGGTGTTTTTTGGAGTATGAGGCTGCTGTCCTGCCTTTCTTAGGTCAACAGCCTGTTATGCCTTTGCCATAGAAAGCCTGCCTAGAGTTCTCTTCTTTCAGAGTGCGTTCTGCTGGACCTCAGTCTGTGAGGTTCCTGCAAGCCAGAATTCCACAAGCTATGCAGGAGTTCTTAGCTTCAGAGCAGACTGAGCTGGTGAGCATGTGCTCCAGTATCACTGAAACAGGAACAAATCGGAGGCAAATACGGGAACTTGGCATATACGGGATATAACCGAAAGCAAGGGATGTAGTTTTTTGAGAAGAGAATAATAGGGCTGTTCTGGTCATCCTGCAGCAGTAGCTTTGAAGTACAGGTACTGTCTTGAAACTAAATACATGAACATGCAAACCTTTTTTTCATGCCTCGCTAAGGTGTGGCCTTAAAACATGCTGGCAACTGTGGACGTTCCACATTTTGCCTAAAAAAAAAAATAAATCTTAACCTTTACCACAGAGACACTTTCTGTGGAGTGCAGCATGGGCGAGTACAGTGTGTGAGCTGTGGTGAGTTCACACCCTTCTTACCTTGCAGTAACTTGTCCATGCCTCCAACCTCATCCTTCTGCCGAGAGCTCAGGCTGCTGTTTAACTTCATTCTGAAATGCCAAAGGCTTCAATTCTACATAGGTAACACTAGGACATTTTCCATCAGCTGTGTGGTTTACCCATTCGAAAAGTTGTTTGGTTTTTTTCCTAAATGTGCCAAGAAATTTATGTCTTTGTGGTGCTTATTTATTAATAATTGTTATCTTATGCCTACTGCTGCTGTAAAAATGTAGTCTGCTGGGTTTTTATATAATATAGTATTAAACAGGATTTTTGTTATTTACTATGTGAAAGAAAAAGTTCAATTAATGTTAATAGATTATTTGTAATATTGATATATTGACCCTGCTGCATAACCTGCACTTCACTGCCAAGATGATGAAGACTTGGGTTAGCACAGGTCATTTGAACTAAAGGAGAGTATTGGTTTGATGGTTTTATGGATTGTAAAACAATGGTGCTTACATAACATTGTGATTTTGTAACTGTTTGCTGCCTTGTGCTGGAAGAACACAAACGATTCTGTTCGCCAGTACTGCTTCCTTCTGATGTCATCTCACTTTGCAGGCTTTTATGTCACTTCCTGCTTAGCTGTACCTGGGACAGTGGTTTTTGGTTAAGGTTGGTGGATCTGCGAGTTCTCTGAATGACTGATAAGGGACTCTCAAATAGAACAAACTCAAGCCTGCAACCGTTTGTCTAGGCAGCAGCAGTGAGAACCTATAGGCAGGAATGCAAATCCTTCAGCTGTTTGGTTTTTCCCTAGTACAAGAGGCTTGTTTTTAACATGGAGAGAAGTACTGTTTATACCAGATGAGAAGTACTGTTTATCTGGTGAAGTATATAGGAACAGTTCCTTGTGTTTTGTTACCCTTGAACAGTGTTCCAGCAAGGAGCCAATCCCAGTGGTGTTAGGTTTTTGAGCCTTTTAAATGATCTGCAGGAGAAACGGAATATGAATTTTAGCAGGATCCCAAAGGCAAAGCTGTGTCATTCTTCAGCGGACGAAGGGCAGGCCCACTGTAGTGAAGCTGAACTGTGTTCATGAGCAACCTACACGAATCACACGCAGTCGGGGACATTACTCGTGACAGGGCACTTCTACAATGAAGTATTGTCTAAATTTATCTCCTGTCCTACCCTTGGGGTTAAGACAAAGTTTTGTGAATAATAAACCTACACAGATTTGCTGGTTTTCTTTTTCTGTTTCCCTGAATGTTTTGAGTTCTTTTTGCTTTCTAACAGATTATATGTAATTCAGAAAAAAATAATTTTAAAGACTTGCTTTTTGAAAGCAAGGAAAAGCTGTGGTGGTGTCTTACACATTTCTGTTGTTAGCACAGAGCACCTTCATGCTGCAGCAGTTGCTGTTGCCCGAGTCCTTTTTTTAGAAGGAAAATGTGAACCAGTTTGTGTGATGCTGTCTTACTGGACAGCCAAAGAAATTCTAACCAAAAGCATTTGCAATTTCAGAGACACCTGTTCTTCGTTCTTAGAGAACCAAGCTGAGTACTTTTCTTACAAGGACTTTTTTGCTTTAACATCTTCTCAGACTCTATGTTGGGTTCTTGAGGGTGGAGATCCCCAGGTGAAAGCACAAAGAAATAAAGTAGCTTGCAACAAAAAGACTGTCCCTTTTGATTCCTTAGAGGAAAGTATTTACTTATTCCAACCAGCTTCACTGTTCCTGTCCCAGAATCCTGGTAGCACTGACACAAAAGGAGGTACACAGTTCTAGACTTTTTTTTTTATTTATTTATTTTGATTTATTTAAATAAGCAATACCTTTATTAGCAAGATGAAGACTGTTCCCTCTTCTTTCTTCAATTGTTTCCTGCCCATATAAAACACGTAATGTGTTTTTTAGCATTACTTGGACATTAAGTCTGCCACACCAGCTCATAAAACTGTCTTCCCAAGTATGCCAATGAATTTTAAATGAAAGAGGTCTCTATTAGGAGTTTCTATTTTATTACATGAATTTACAGTTTTGCAAGTATTTTTCCTATTGTTTTTTAACATTTACTTTCAGATATTAAAAAATAATGAGTCATGGCTCTTCTGTGCATGTGGGGAAAAACGAGCGCCGTGAAATGATTTGTTTTGTTGGGTTTTGGTTTTTTTTTGTTTTGTTTTTTTAGTATATTTGGTGGAGTTGGAAAATTAACCCAGATGATAAAGAGGGATTGTATTTAATACTTCCTAAATTCTTATCATTTGGACTCTTGCTAGCCAAATATGGGGAATGGGGCTGGAAAGATCTATGTTCAGAGCCTGTGTGTATTTGAAGGGTGCCCACAGGACAGAGGATTTAGCATGAGACAGAAGGGTAGCACACAGAGCACTGGAATACGGTGTGCTGAGAATGCTGTGAATTCCTTCCTAGCAGACTTGACTGTTAAATAGAAAGACCCAACAGAGGAGAAAAGCCCATGTGAAATGTGGATTCGTCATGGAACTTGATGAGCTGTTTCTGAGGCCTTCTCTTAGGTATCGCTTGGGTGCGTGTTCTGATGACATAGGGACAATAATATTTCTTAACATTTTGTGAGTTACTTTGTCAAAATACAAAGATTTCTTAAGTCGGGCATCTTTCCCTGGATAACAACGTATTAACTGTCCCTGAATGGTAAACTAACCAGTGAGGTTGCAGATTTTTATTTTCAAACCACCAAAGGATGTAGTGTTGGCTGGCCATAGATTGTACAGTAGGGTTCTTTTTTTAATCTTTATTTTTAAATGAGGTACATGGACTGTCAACATTAACCTAAACCAATTTTTTTCCACAATGTTTTTTCTCAGAATGAAGCCCAATCCTGTTACCTTGAAGTTCTTTTATTCAGTTCTTCTACTGCTAACCTTTCTATTCCTGCTCACAGACAACAGGATGCTTTTCTCCAAAGCGTACACAGTTTCCACTTCAGTCTGACTCCTCTGCTTCCCACCCCCATTTTGCAATGTACAATTCCCACTTGCAGCATTTTCAGTAAACATTGGATCAACTGAGTATACAGAAATAGCTTTTTCTATAAAATTTCCATTAAAAAAATATCAAGTTTTTATTTACAAGTGTTTGCTAGTACAAAGTAATATTTCCTGTTGGTTCAAATATACTATTTGCTAATGCCAGTGTTCCTATTAGGAAAGTAAAACTTTGTATATGCATTTTTCTTTATATCTTTATCAGTGTTTAAAGCACATATAATACTACCACATTTTTTGTACACTACTCCTAGCCACATACAATGTGGGAGTAGAAATTAACACTATTTGATCAGGACAAAAAAAAAGTCATCATAGCTTAATAGCACTCTTTCTGCAAAAATAAAACTTTAGTTTATAATTTAAAGGTATTTGGAAAGAGATCTATGGAGCATTCAAAAATACACAGCAAATCCTTTAAATGATGAATGGGCAACTTGGACTGTCCTGAATACACAGGAGTTTAGCACAAGAAAAGGCAGCAAAGTTATGCCAAAATGTTTGTGTGACAGTTTAGCTGATAGACCTGTTGGGGGAAGGGCAGAGTAAGAAGAGTGGATTAAAAAATCAATTAAAACTTGAAATCCCATATAGTTAGTATCCTCGTAAACTGGATTTGTCAGTGCTTCTTTTCTTTCCACCCACCATGTTTACAAACGCTTCTTTGAGTTCAGCACTGAAAGAGGTTATAAAATAGCTTTGTCCATGACTGGCCTCATTCTTAAAGAAAAAGAAGAAGAAAAAAGGACTTCTTTCATTTAAAAGTTAGTGGACTTCAAGTGGTTTCTGCATTTTAAACTTAAAAAGGAAGTGTTTCTACAATTTATTTTCATATAGACTCTAGTAGATGTTAAAAGGTGCAACTGTAACGGGGGGAAAGATGGATCTGCCTGCCTTTTTTTATCCCATCCTGCAGCAGCTCCCTAATACTGACTGAGGTGTACATCAGCATTAACTGATTGCCAAGGGACTGATCTATTTCCAGCCAGATCATCTGAGCAGTGCCACAGCCATGTACTGTAAAACCTGCGCCTCTGTTCGCTGGCTTGTTACTCCCAATGCAGTGCAGGATGTGCAAGTACAAAGGTTGGTTCCTTGATACCAGGACATTATTTGCAGTCAGGACCTGAGGAATGAGGATGAACTCATATCCCAATTCTTACAGGTTTATTCAAAGTGGGATTCATTTTGTTTTGATGGTAGATGCTTGTAGTACAGTCTGGTAACATTTGCATATACTGCTCTGAAGTATTTTTTCATACGTATAGCCTGGCTTTAAAGATAAGGGAATGTGCCAGAAACTTGTGTAATAGGTTGTGATTCACGTCTTGTTTTCCTAGGGACATTCTGGGACATCACTTAATCCCTACATTAGTGCAACTAAATCTACTAGTTGTTGAAAGTTACATTAGAGAGAGAAAAAAACTACCAAAAATATTGGAGATCGATTTTTGTGGACTTAACCTTTTTGGTCAATGGGTTACCTTTTGTGGCTGTTCAGAATAGTTGTATGTGACCTAAAAATCTGATTTACATCTACAACTGGATTTCAATTTTACACTGCTATATCCTGCTATCTCATGTTAATGTATCTAAAGCACCTATGCTGGAGAGCACTGAGTAGGTAAGAGTGTATAGAAGTCAGAATAGCGAGGGGCTGCCATTTATACTAGCCAATACTAATAACAGATGCAGGTCTGGGCTACGGGGAGGTTCCTGCATCTTCTTGGAATTATCATGGCCCTCCTACAGATGCTGATCTTATCCAGGTCAGCCTGCTTTTCTTATTGGAGACAGGAAAAATGATGTCATTCATTTGCTCAATACTGTTCATAAGCAGGAGGCTTTCTCGTGGAATTTGATAGTTACATCTCTGCCTAGTTCTGAGCACGGATTTTCGGTGTCCTGCAGGTTAGGTGGATATCCTAAATGTTGGATTCTTGAGTGCTGTGAAAACACATAGGCAGAAAAAAAAAACATTTTGGTTTTGACTGATCTTTGGGGTAGGCCAGACAAGGTCAGAGTATTAAAGCCGTAGGATGGATATGCACTCTCTGAACAGCTGTGATAAACAGGCCCGTGGTTGTTACTGCTTCAGGAGCATTCCCTCACCTGTCGGTACCAGCTGGGTTAGGTACCCGTGGATGCCAGCTCTGGTAATTGGACTGAATGAGCTAGGAAGTACTTGCATGAGCAGCTCTACAGTGACTTGAAAGGATAGCAATGCTTGGCAGAGAGAATGAACAACCGGGAGTAAAATTGCTTGTAAGGATTTTTTTTGGGAATATATCTGGGTCCAGGGGCGAACAGCTGCCCCCAGTCTTTTAAACACACTCACCAGACCAAATACTAACAGCTAAATAGGAAAGAGATAATCTGCTTTGGGACCTTGGTTCAGTCTAAGGAACAACAGTTTCAAGAAGTTTTGTTATGCAAACACCTGCCAGCAGAAAATGAAGTATTTAGAGATGTTAACATGCTCACAAGTGTATAACTGGAAATTATGAATGCCTTACTGTCACATCACTTCTAGATGTATGTCAGAATTCAGAAGGGGCATATTTTAACAACTAAGAATGCAGTAAGCAGACCAGTGGTCCTTAAGTAGTGCTGCAGCAGGCACAGCCCTCGGGGCTGAAGGTTGAAACACCTTCAGCTGTAAAAATACACCTGGCCTTGGAGTAACTCATGCAGCGTTTCTTCCTTTAAGGTTAATTAAGCTGATCATAAGCAGAAGGATGTTACCTCAAAGTGTGACTGCTACTAGAATTTTTTAAATCAAAAATTTAAAAATCTCATATGGGCATTTCCCAGCTGCCTTATATCTGGTTATTCCAAACACTTCTGTTCCCGAGACTCGGGAAGATATCAATTAGGTGGGTCAGTCAGAAGATAACTTGTTCTGGTTTGTTTGCTGTATACTACACCCTGTGGTTACTAGCTTTGTTTTAAATTGATCCAAACCCAAGTGTCTTTAACTCATTAAAAGGCAAGTCTTCTTGATAACCTATGTGGATTATTTTCAGGTGAAAAGAGCCAGTTAATTATAAAAATGAGTACTGCTCAGTGATTAAGTTTCAGCCACGCTCTTGAATTGAAATGGTGGATACGGTCAGAAGAATGAGCACTTGAGATTTAAAACCTTAACTGTGGAATTCTGAATTCAAGCATCATTTTATGTATGAACTTGAGGATTTTGAAAGAAGTGATTATTAGGCCTTTTTACATGAAGTTACTTCAAGCTGACAGTTCATCAGCACAAGGCCTTCTGTGGGTGTTTTGTGTACTCAACAATCCCCAGCCGCTCAAAAGATTGGGAGTATTTTCACACTAAACAAAACCTTTAATCAAAATGGAAATATCTACAGTGTGGCTTGTAGTAGATTTAATGAAGTTAGCTAAAACCATAGCTTCAGTTAAACTGGCATAACTTCCTTCAGTTTTAGTCAGACAGACACTGTTTCTTAGAGGAGGTGGACTGCTGCCATTAATGCCAGAGTTAAAATGAGAAAACTGGCACACACGAATACAATTGAAAATAAACCCACAAAATTCACAAACTTTGTCAGATTTCCACAGAAAATAGAAAAATTGCTGTCTCCCACTCATATTTTTTCAACTAGTTTGTGGTGCTGACAAGATTTTCTAAGTCAAGTTTAGATCATTTCAAGCAGCATCAAGTAAATCCAGAAATAAAGCTGTTTACTGTAATATAGAAAAGCATCTACACACGACCTTACATTGCTTGCAGCCAAGTGCCTTCGGAATGTGTAACTAAGGAAAAGTGTTCCAAGACACAGAAAGTGTCAGGCATGAAAATTGAAATGTTACCTTTGTCTTACATCAAACCAGCTGCTACTTGTTTCATACCAATGAACGTCAAGGGTATTGCCTGAGACAGGAGAGGATGATGGTAACTGGAATACGGGCAAACCAGTCTGGCTAATGATCAGTTATTCTGGAATGCATCTGCTGCTGACTGGCAGAGGGAGGGAAGGCCAGCAAGTTGAAGCACCTGAGCACAACAACTGCTTGGTGGGAGCTGTGTGGTTGCTTAATAGTCTCCTTGTTATTCGTACTTGGTAAGAGCTTGGTCAGATGCAAGAGCTGCATTTTGTGAGGTCCTGCATATTTTTTTGGTTTTAATATATGAGTGAAGATCAACAAGAATGATTGCAAGGCTTGCCTGAGATCATATATGGCTGAACAAGGCCCAACATTTTCATAGTTCCCAGACTTCAGTGTAATCACAGGACCACAGTGAAGCTGAACTTCATCCTCACCTGGAACTTGGCACAAAAAATCCCAAGGAAACAATTTCCTTTTGAAGTCTCTTTGAAATGTTCTAACTTGTTTTACCCTTTGTGTTCAGTTAATTCAGGAAAAATAACTTTTGAAGTCTTGGTTCAACATCTAAATAAATGGTTTGTGCTCCTAGATTATTTAAAAAAAAAACCAAAACATAACCCAGTCTGCTGCTTTGAAGGCTGTAGACATCAGTGAAAGGAAGGGATCACTGAAGGTCTTCGTCCTGTAAAGCAGAAACCACACTGACTGCTAATAAAATACATTCAATTTCTTGTCAGGAAGCCTTTTTTGGACAGGTTCTTATAGTTCAAAGTGCTCCTCTTTAGCAATTGTTCAGTGTTTTGCTGGTTTTTGGTTTTTTGTTGTTTGTTTTGTTTTTTTTCACAGATGTTAAAACCAATGGGTGTTTTAAGAATAAAAGCAACTATCTGTTTAAACAAAAAGTCATTTATGAAGCTGACAATTCCATAGTAACATACCTGGAGCATCCATTACCTTCTCTTATTTTAAAAGTGAGCTACTTCAAGCAAGTGCAGCAACTTTCTCAGCAAGAATATTGTTTTGTATTTGTAAAGCTTTTCTTCATATAGAGGTAGCATTACAGATTTGGTTGTAGTGAGTGGTGTAAGTCCCTCAGGCAGGTGTTGGTTGTGAGCCATGAGCACAGGACAGTCTTGTCAGGGTGGGTAACACAACACATACAATACAGTTTTTTGGAACTCCTTTGTGTGAGCCAAGCAGCTCTAGTAACTCTGATAACTAACACACTGGTGCTTAGAAACAGGTCAACTATTTAAGTACAGTAGAAAAACTAAAAAGAATGAACTATTTTAACCTGGGCTTACCTAATTAAAAATGGTTGACTTTGAGACTAGTTAAGATAGTGGATGTTAGAACAGCACGGGAAGGGCATTACCTACAGCCTGTTTTGCTTTGTTATTCAAGGTGGGGTTTTTATAAATGTCTTTATGATGGGATGGGATGTTAACTACAGAAGATGGAACCTCCTCTTGTAAGTCTAATTCAACAGTTCCAATGGGATTCATGTTGTGTAACTTTAGCCACAAATTATTTAAAGTGGTTTGACACTACTATTTCTTAAAGGCACATCATGATGGGTGCAACAGAAGTTCGTTAGGTGACTAGAATGTAAAACATGAAGTGGTGCAATGCTGACATTCCATTTTTTTCTAACAACCTCAGCCTATGGCTTTAACAAGTTATGTGACTTGCCCATCCTTGGTTTGAAAATACTGCCTTGAAAACTCACTGCCCGAGATCCTTAACAGAGAGACCTTTTCTAAAAAAACCCAACACATGCCATAAAATCAAAGGGGTTATAATGTGAGAACAGTAAAGGAAAAACTGTTCTACATACACTACCATCTAGTGATACCTTTTAAAACTTCCTTTTGCTTGAAAAAAGCTGGTGCAGAGAATACTGGTTTTATCCTGCCTGTTTAATAATGGCTGAGAAGGAATCACTTGTTTATAATAAATTAGGTCTGCAGTATAAATGAACAGATGAACCTTCCAAAAGATACATACTATTGTTACTTTTAGAGTATCTAAAATGGATTGAAACTATTTAAAGATTCATTTAATCACTCACAATTTATATTAAAGTATCTTCTATATAGCAAGTTGAACGTAAAAAAGCAACATTCTAACAGCCCCTTTTCCCTAGAAAAACAATCCTAAGATAGTTTTAAATAGCTACTCTAGCACATCTGCATGTGCACTCTTCTCTGAAGGTAGCACAGCCAAAAGACAATGCAAGAACTGGCATTTGTTGACTGACTCGGTTTTCTTCTCCGCCTGGGAAAGATAAGGGGGAGACAGAGACTTGTACCAAAATGGAAGATGGGAACTTGAGGTTTACTTTGTTTTCCTTTCTCATCCCCAGGGACCTTGTTTTTTCTGTGGTTATAATTGATAAAAACACACTTCACTTTTTGTCTGCCTGTCACACTGTGTTCAGTTACAAAAGTTTCCAGTCTAAACCTGGATGAATTTGTTTTGATGTTTCCATTTTGCTTTACTGAACACAGTGCAAGCCAAAGCAAGAAACTTAAGTAAGATCCAAATAGGAGTTCCCAGTAAGAATATCTATGAGCAGCATTTTGTATATTCTGTTTTCTACTGTCCTTATTCTGGGGAGGAAGAGTCCTCATCTTCATCCTCTTCATCTTCATCATTGAATGAGCATGGAGTTTCTCCTCGTGACTCAGAGTAGTGTGAGGTTGCGCTGCTGGACTGATGACTGCTAGGGGCAAGAAACTGCCCAGTTGCTAAGGCCACTTCAGCATCCAAACACAGCCCTGGATTCTCACTAAGAAAACACAGAAATGTTGAAGTTTAGAGGGTTTCTCATGCAGTTGAAAGCTTTCTTTCTGTCCTCAGCTTTTCCTTTAGTTAAAGAAATGCTAACATGGAAAAATCCAAAAGCTTTACATTTTAACAGCTAATAGTTATAAAAACTGCTAAAATACTGGAAAGAAATCCATCAGAATTTTGTCAACACACAGAGATGTTTGCACTATGAAATTAAGCTATTGACTGCCATGAGGAAGAACTTGTTCCAGAACAGTCCCTCCTCCCAGTTCGTAAGGTACAGGTAGCCAAACAAAGTATGGGTGTTGAGGTGGTTTTGGCATCGGTTTTATAATGCTGGGGGTTGTTTTTTAATTTAAAAATTATTAGACTGTGTGGACTAAACTTCTCTGAGGAGAGATTAAGCAGTAATGCATTGAGACACCAAACAATACTTCTGCAGAATACAAAAGAATATGAGACTTTTTTTCCACATGTAAATTACCTGTCCTTCGAATAAGGGTTTGGAAGCGATTCTCTGCTTTTGAAACAGATACAAAATCACTACCATGTTCAAAATGCAAAGCATGTTGGTTTGACCTTTCCAATGTAATTATCAAGGAAGACAGAATGAGAGACTTTTTCACAATCAAAAATCAACCATAATAACCCCATCTAATCACCTGCATGCAAATGGTGTGGAATAACGAGCTTACTGAAAGTGCCACGAGCATGTATCACTATCCTTGAATAAAAAAAGATTTTATTTACCTGGATTTAGCATCAGAAGTGCCTCCTGCTACCTCTAAATGTGAAACTGCTTGTGCTGAACTTGAAAGTAACACTTGGTTTATCCATGAAAACCCTGCAGACATATCTGGAAGAAAGAATAATTGTATCCATGAGTTCCTTAAAAATTCTTCCTTTTACAACCTTAAACTTGGCATTCTGTTTGCAGTTAGGATTCCTCAGTTTAAAAGAGAAAGTAGCAGTAGCTCAAGTTGAATTTATACTGTAGATGTATACTACAGTACACATTAATTATATAATTATAGTATAGATTAACCATCCTGTTTAATCAAGATGAAATGATGTGTATATAGAGAGAGAGAGAGCACGCAGTGGTTGTGGATGCACTTGAGCTTTGCAATCTCTCACACTCAGCTGTGTTTTTTTCTGTGAAGCTTTTCTCTCTGTCTGAAGAGAATTCACACTGCAGATGACCCTGACTAGGAGCTGTGTGCAAGCAAAGGCACCTGAGAGAGAGATCTGGAGTCCTTCATGGAAACTTCCTGCTATCAAATACCCCCCCAGTGCCTTTGCTGTTGTGCTTGGTGAAGGTGTGAAGGGAACTGTGCTTGTCAAGATTGGAGACCCTGCAACGAAGCCCCCAGGGCAGTGTATATTTCAGTCGTGTGTGTTCTGATGGCCAAAAGTGGTTTCATCTTGGTGCTCTCACAGCTGGTTGCAACAGAGCCTTCCACTGGATAAAGATGGCAATCAGCTGTGGACATGAACAGACCATGCCAAAGGTCCTGTGCCAGCAGTATGTGTGACAGCCTGCTGTACACTGCATGTGTAAAGGATGCGTAAATCTCCTCCCTGCAGATAGGGAATTTTAGGATTAAAACAGTCCTGCAGCTTGTTAAAATCCCTCTGAGGAACACGTATCCATGAGTTCCTTACCTCACTTTATTTATTAGGGAATTTCAAAGCCTGTCAGCTGTTCCCAGTTACACACATTTCTGCCCCAAGAATCAGCAGAACAAGTCCCTTGACCCAATTACACTTAAAGGGTGGTGGTTTGGGGTTTTATTTGGCAGGGGATACTTTTGATTTGTTTCTTAGATAAGGTGTTTCTACTGACCTACCCAAATTCTGTCTCCACACAAAGTGAAAATCAAAGTTATCAGGACTGTCTAGCTCTTTTTCGTGGTATTTGCATGTGGGTCGAGCTGATGCATTAAACCAAGAGTTACAGTCCTTACTCACTCTGCTGTGTACAGCATGCTGGCAGTGAAATGGGATTGCCCTATTTGTATTTTCTCTGGAATTGTTCTGTGATGGCAGATAAGAGCAATAACTGAATGTATGTGTTACACATGCCTGTGTTCTTACCAAGCTTTGGCTCCTTGAGATGGTGACAGTGCACAGGGGCTGTTCTAAGCAGGCTGCCATGGCCACGTACACTGGCTCACCCTTTGCTGAGATTCACAGCCTAACTTGTTTTGTGCCATGGAGACTTGTTAGCAGTGAGGCATTTGAATGACCTGCTACAAAGCAAGGCTAGCGAGGTTGATGTTCCTGCCAGCAGAACTCTTTGGAACATGACAGGAAACATAAACAAGGAGCAGCTTTAGGGGGATCTGAGAATGGAACAGATGAGATGAGTTGAAAATGGACATTGCTGGATGACTTTCATTAACGTTGCCCTAAACAGAGATTCATTTTTACAGAGAACATGTTCTGAACAGTCCTGAGGCCAAACCCTTTGGAATGACTGTGCTGTATTTAGGTTAAGAAAATGGATTAGATATGTATCACCGTGGTGTTTCCTGGTCTTTTCACAGGGTGGACCTGTGTGTACATGCTTCATGTTCCAGAAGAATAACAAGTCACTGCTCGTAATCTTGCGTTTTAACATCTTGGACTAACAGCTAGTTAGGCTTCTATTTTTGAAGAGCAAGGCAAAGGGAAGTACAGATTTTACACACAAGGCAGAAAGAAGGCTGACAGATGTGTATCCCTGCCTTGTACTTTCTTTGCCTTGCATTTCTGTGTTTTCCAGTGAACGCTGAGGAGCCAGGGAAAAGAATTTTGTGGAAGATGGGGAGGTCAAGAAGCCAATCCCTTCCTGGAAAGGACTGTCAGAACATAAAATTATGCCTACAAGGAGAAGACTTGCTACTTCTAGCAGCGTATAGAAAACATCATTGATAACTACACTTGTGTTCATAGGAAGAAAAGGAGAAAGCAGGGAAAGTAGCCTGGACAAAAACTTCCCAAGGTGATACAGTCCAAGAGTGGCATCCTTAGGATGATACAGACACACCGTGCAGGATGAATACTTGGCAGAAATTTGTACTTGACGTGAGCGGGCTCTAAAGGAACACCCGCAGCAGCCGTTAGTAACTGATGGAGAAATCAGAGTGCAGCACAGGATTACTGGTGACAGCTGAACAAGCTCATTGATTCCATGGGTGCTGTTCCACACCCAGGGAACCTCAGGTGTGCATACCTGTGTAGGTTAATGGCATTAGATTTGCTTCAGTTAACGAACGGTACGAATTTGGTGAGAAACAATAAAAGTCTCAGCTAACTTACCTGTGATGTAGCCTTCTAAAGCTTTTGGCACCAGCGCTTTTGCAGTTCTTAGGTCCTCAGCTGAGCATTTGCCTGCCTCAAGGCCAAAGGACATTCCCATTCTTTTCAGCACCTCATTGTCATCATGAATCTCAAAAGCGTTATCGAAATTAAAAAGATACTCAAATCTGCATGTAAAAAGTCAAAGTGAGATCGTTTTGAGAACAACACAGCTCTGCTTTTTTGGACTATTTTTTCCTTTTTTTCTTTTTGTCTGCATAGAGCTAAGTGACTAGGTTCTTCATTATCTGTACAGGGTCCTCAAGGGAAAAACCAAAGGTGCAGCAAACGCTTTGTCTCTCCTGCTCCTGTGACTGGCACACTGACAGGGTTGAAATGGCACTTTCTCAATTAAAGGAACTTCACCACTGCAGGAAGAGAGTCTAAACTTTTCTACCTCATTAAACAGGCTCAAAGGGGAGAGGGAGGCCTTGCTAAACATGAACCTCCACTTGCACTAAATCCAATAATTCTAAAGGTCACCTGCAGCCCTGTCGCCAAAATAACGATTTTGTTTTGCCTCTTTTACATTTTGCTTTCTACTCTGATGTGCACCATTCCTCCTGTGAACTGACCTATTTACCTTGCTAGAACTTGGCTTTTTTTTGGGTGCATTTGGATGCAGCTAGCAAAGCAGTCTGTTCAAAGTTCTGTATGTTCACAAGCTATCATTTGTCCTGCAGGACAAAAATGTTTTTCCTTGCATACAGAAGTGGAAATGGTGATAAAACTTTATATATAGCTTTACGAGAAGCAGGGGCATCTGGACTGGCCTCATGCTATTGATCACAGGCTGTTAACAGCCTGGACAGAACTGGTCCAGCAATTACTATAGAAGACTGGTTCCAGTACCTCATTTTCTGCTGACAAAACCTTTATCCCTGGAAAAGCAACCCATCGATGAGATAGAGTCTTTAAAAGGCAACTCACTGGTGTGTTCTCCATTAGTTCTCCAAACTCGTGGCACATGGATTTTCCTGACAGGCTTTTTTGATACTATTTTCCTGTATCTAATCCAGTAAGCTTGGAAAAGTTAGGTCTTCTGTGCCTATACACAAAATCTTCAGCTAGAAATCAACATGCTTTGTACTAGGTCTAATTATCAGTTACAGGCATCATTTCTTTTGTGACACAGATGGTATTACTTGTAAAACCTGGTGTTTACGCAGCTATATTTAAGCATAACCACAGAAAAAGGGAAAATAAGATGTGTCACTGTACCTTTAATGGTTACAATTGCATTCCTGATACCTAGACAGCTAACGGCACTAACTGTTCACACAGATGGGAATGGGAGACCAGTGTCATACCAAGTGACAACCAGCAAGCTGTGTACTTAACTAGTAACTGAATTCAGCTCTCATGGTACAGGACTGAAGGCTGCACTTCTCCTCCCACGTGCTGTGGTCAGATACTGGATCACAGAAAGTATTTTCCCCCACAAGTTTCCAAACAAAGAAACTTAAGGTAGTATTTCTCCTGTGCAGTTTCTAGCAACCTGTAGCCTCTGACAGGAGTCCTACACTTCCACTTTTGCTGGCAATAGCTATCTGAGGATTTTCTTTTGGGGACCTGACATGTAAACTTATGATGAACAACACCTAAGGCAACAAAGATGATTGGGGACTGAAGCATCTCTGCTGAGAAAAGGCTGAGAGACATGGGTCTGTTTAGCCTGGAGAAGAGAAGCCCGAGAGGGGCCTGATCAATGCCTGTAATGTGTAAAGGGTGGGGATGGGACCAGCCTCTTCTCAGTGGTGCCCAGCGACAGGACAAAGGGCAACAGGCGCAAACTTGAACGTAGGAAGTTCTATCTGAACATAAAAAGAAACTTCTTTCCTGTGAGGGTGACAGGGCCAATACTGTGCATGTAAAGTTTGTGTACAGTTCCCGTCCCTTTCCCACGGTAAGTGCAGATTTGATCAACAATGAATTTGCTCTGGATTTTCTGCCTTTGCAGGCAATTCTTTCTGTACAGGTACAAGAGCCTACTTCCTACAGGTTTCCTCTAACGTATGGCATTGTATATCCAGTGCAAAATCATCTTTTCTAATAGGAGATGCAGAATGTTCTAACAAGTTTCTTATTGTTTCTCTATTGTACCTGAATGCTTGGTTAAAACCAGGTATTCCGATTCCTTCTTTTTTCCTAAGACCTACAGGATTTACACAAATGCACCAGATATGCTAAATAAGTTTTTTTCTCCTCGGGTGCATCATCTTTTCAATGTTTTCAACTTCTTCCTTTTCATTTGAAGACTCTGCTTTTATTTACTCCAGCATCAGAGCTGTCACTCCCAGTACGTTGCTTGGCACCTGTTGGCCTTCTCAAGCTCTTCACAAAACTTGCCTAGTGAGCCTTTTGTTTTACCTGGGAGAAATTTCATTCTGTTTTCCCTAGGTAAAGCCTGTTCCTGCATAGGAAAATCTCAGAAGACACAAATCTATGTTTAGCATGATTCTAAAATCCCCTTCTACGTACCATTTTTCAGAGCAATGCCTTTCTTTCACAAGAGTCTCTGTAAATACAATTTTGAGTAGCTAACGCTGTAAGCTTATCTGTTCACTGGACGTTCTACCATCACTTGTTACATCACAAACACTGGAAAACCTGTGCTTTATACAAAAGTTCTTTGGGAGAAGAAAGAAGGCAGGGACTCAAGTTGACCAGTAGGGCTATTCTCCAATAGACTGTGGAACTTCTCCAGACTAAGTGATCACTTTTGCCAGCTGCCTCATTTATCAGAGCAGTGTAAGAGTGGTTTAACCACCAGCAGTTCCTGGCACTGTTTATCTCCACAGTGCTGCTGCTGCTAATCAGTTTCACCAGTAACAGCCACAGTGGCCAGTCTAATTTGGCTCGTGCAGTAAAGATCTCCAGATGACAGGAATGGTGAAGCTGAGCTACTGAAACTAAATAGCAACCATTTAAATAAATTTGGTGTCCTAATTTCCAGGAGTAGTGTCGTCTTACAGTTTGAGACTACAGAAGTATGTTAGGCTTGTCTAGATCCCAAATACCAGGTTAATCTCTGACCACTTCAAAGCAGCAGTTCTGAAGTTTCAGTAGGAAACCCTTCAGCTTTTTAATGACTTCAAACCTAATTATAGAGTCCTATTTAAAAGTGCAGTAAGAAGTGTATAGTGTGCCTATAGTTAATCTAAACCAATATTGATCCTAAAATTCCCACCTTGCTGAATTGCAGTGCTTATGGCAGTATTCAAAAGCTTTTGTCACAGAATCTATGGGACTTCAGTCCAATTCTCTACAGGAAAATCAACGTCTAAGAGTATTGCTTTTTTGCCTGTTACCACTCCCTTCACTGGTTTTGCTCTGTTAACTGGCTTGAAGCTCACTGTGGGATTTGCATACCGCAGAGTGAAACCTTTAATCTGCAGCATTTCAAGCAAAGCTAGCTATCTTCAGATCATAAACTAGTGTGAGCCAGTTCGGGGTTAACAGCACCTTGTACTTTCAGCCATATAGCCACAGGATGAGGAGTACAAGCACTCCAAAGTGGGAAAATTTTCAGACTAATATGAGTACAACTATAGCAATTTGCTTACAAATTTCCTTTTTTTCCTTCCAAGAGCTAGGTGCAACCTTTTTTGCTATTAAAAGACACTTTCAAAGTTGTTATTAACACCTCTCAGATGTTACTTTTGTGTTCCATGGACAACTTGTGTTTCTGCCAAAGCACACTCACGGCTTGTTAGGAGTAGGAATTCAGAAGCACAGCTTCCTTAGAAGCTCGTTCTGTCCTGGTGTATCATTTCATACAGTTCTTGCTCCTGTGCAGTAAATGCTCTTTGAAATGCCAACCTTTTACAACCAAGAACAATTCAAGATCATGCACACACACAAATGTAAAAATCGATTCTCCGGACACTCACTTATCACTTGATATGCTGCAGTCTATAACTGTTCTTTTGCTAGTGTTGACTATTAAGAAAGGCAGCTGTATTGTTGAGTTCAAAGCTGGAGGGCCTTGATTTTGTTGTTCATTTCGCTGGTTTCTTTGTACCAAGTTTTTGAATGCTATTTGCTGTAGAAAGGAAGAAAGAAAAACTGATCACTGACTAATGAAAGAGACATCAGCGTTTCCAGACATCAGCGTTTCCAGACAGTGGGACTCCATGGCTCTTATTTACCATCTCTAAATGTCTCCTGTAATTTTCTTTCAAAAAGTTGTGGCCTGACTTCCTCTTTGCCCTAGTCAAGCTCACCAGGAACAGGTTTTTTCACACATATGCTAACGTGTGAACCTTACAATCCCCGGAGAAGAAACAAGACAGGAGCAATAAAGCTTGGTGGAGAATGATTCCCTGTTCCTGGAGTCAGAGGTCCTCTCTGTTACTTTATATGGGTAATTGCCTCAGACTAGGAGCTAGTTACACTGAAACAAAAGTTAACAGCAGTTACCACATTCCCCCACTCCCCGTGATCTGTATTCTCTTCCCCTTCTCATCCACGACCCTCTTTTAGGTTTGAAATTCCTCTCTGAACGTTTTTAAACGGGAGGCATTAATGAAACCACTCGTTCTCTACTGAATTCTTCCGGCTGCATATGTATGAAAATCTTTTCAGGGAATGTTACTTGAGGCACTGGAAGTGTATTTACCCACACCGAAGCACTACTTATTCCACTTAAGGGGAAGATGGATAGACAGAATCCCAGAGGACTGGCAAACCATTTGACAATGAATGCAATCAAGGGGACAATGACAGCTGTAGATAATAAAGGACTGCAACTCTCTCATTTTCAGACCAGTAATTTAAAAGGGCCTTATGCATTTGAAATATATTTTTGCAATCAAAGCCAAAGCTCAAGTGATCTCTTAGGATAAAAGAGCTGGCTTTGCTGGTTGTCTATTCTGAGGATCCAGACACGTCTGTCTACCCCAAAGCAACTCTGCCCACATTTACACAACTTCAGTTGTAAATTTCACAGCTCAGGATCTTGGAGAGATTTCCCAGTAAGAACTACTCAGAGAAGGTAACTCTGGGATGACTTGCAGTCAACAAAGGGGACTCAGAAGGGACCCACTGCCACTGATGCACGACAGGTGAAAACGAACCCAAGAGTGAGGGTGACAGGTCCTTCTACTGCAACCCAGAAAGGTCACAAGTGAGACTTTTTCCCTAGTATACCAAAGCTGCTAAATACATCTAGAAACAACTTCAGAAGTTTTAACGTGTCAGATTTGCATTGGATGATTTCATTTCTAGAAAAATAGATTAGAATTCAATATACCTGCAGCAGCAGTTCTTGTAGTTGGGCTCGCTTCTCTTTTATCCTTTCAATCCGCTTCTGTTTTTCTATCTTAAAATATAAATGTAAACGTATCAAAATATTTACTTGGTTACCTCGGCTGTTCCTTTGTGCCAAACTGAAGAGGCTTTAGAGCTACACCAGCGTGCTAGGACCGCTACGAAATCCGGATTTTCTTTGTAAACGGAGTGAATTCCATGGCACAGTAAGTAACCTGCACAAGTCTTTCCAGCCCTACCCCTTTGGCATAGGTATTCTTTCTCAGACCAGTTCCGTAGTCTCGTGAGTTCCTCCATGAAAGGTCTGACAAACGGATTTCCTTCTTTGTCTCCAGTTGTCACCCCAGTAGAGAATCAATTATTAGAAATGACTGTATTATTTCCCCACTCACTCTCTTGTTTTGTGCCTGAGTGACGATTAGCACCAAAGTAAACACTTGCTTGAGTGTTTATGCAGCAGTTACCACCAACTTAAACAGGCAGTGCTGGGGAGAGCAATGGTGCCAGCTGCCTACTCCTACTGCACATACAACCAGCACTACACGGTGCTCGGAACACTGAGGAAGACAGGAGCTACATGAAGAAGGTGCTTTTCCTCAACATCCTGTTGGTGCCAGCGCTGTATCGCTGCTCCCAAAAGTATTAAACTCTGAAGTTATATTTCATTCATTATTGAGACTAAATGATGCTGTCTTTTAAAACTCAGCTGGCATAAATGCTCCTGTTTTATTTGCAATGTCGCTTTGTGGCTGTTACCCCCTCTTCCCCCAGGTCCAATGTTTAAAATGCTTCCTTCAGAGCACAGTAGATGATTTTCTTATGATTCATAAAACTATAACAATACAGATATAATTTAGGCATGGATTCCATATACAAGCTTTTTTGTACCCATTCCTCATTTTTATAATCTTATTATGGAATTACAGCGTAAGAAGAGTTGGCACTTTATACAGCTTTTAAAGCAACAATAATTCTGATTTTCACACCATGACCATGCAGCTTTATTTTCTATTTTCTGTCATGTCATAGGAAGCAACATTTGAAGCAAATATGCATGGCTTCCAATTTGTGCATATCTAATTACAGCCTGAAACCGCGAGCAGAGCCGATCACCGTACACTCGGCGATGAAATTCAAGTTCTGTGTTTCTAACAATAACCCACACTGTATGCACAGGTTACACGCTGCATGAACGCATGAAAACTGTAGATTTATCCTTTTTTTTCCCAAAAGAATCCCAGTGTGTAACGATTGAACACATGCCACCCGATTGCTTGGGTGGATCTATTTCCTGAGTTTCTGGAATGGCCACAGGATAGTGAAAGGTTTTTTCTTACCACATCTAGTGATGTAAATGAAGGTGCACAAAAAAATTTGCTGTGTCCTGGAGAGGCATCGCACCAACCCACCCTTTAAGACAGTTACTGTCACAAGTATCACCGGTACCACAGATATTAATGGGTACTTACAGGCAGCCACTGCAGCACTCTGCAGTGAATACAGCAACTGTGCTTTTTATTTATAGAGTATGGCCTGAAGGACAAGCAGCATTTGTGCAAATAAATTCTGGTGTCCCCGCATAAACACCGTAACTCTGAAGTTGCTGGAAAATTATTGGAAATAACCAATTAACTAAACCACCATTTTTCCCCTGAGAGTTCATACCTAGTATTAGAAATCCTAGCGGGAGATACTTGTCCAACTAATTTCCTTTGAGGGCATTTCCAAGTACAGACTTTAATAGAAGATTGGTCTCCTTTTAAATATATCCCACACTGCCTCCAGCTCTGGAGCACCCAACACAAGACAGACAGACAGACAGTGGACCTGTTGGGAGTGGGCCCAGAGGAGGGCTGAGAAGATGATCAGGGGCTGGAGCACCTCTCCTAAGAGGACAGGCTGAGGGAGTTGGACTTGTTCAGTCTGAGGGCACCAGAGCAGACTTACTGCAGCCTTCCCTGTCTAAAGGGGACCTACAGATCCCCGGGGGAGGGACTGTTTGCAAAGGCCTGTAGTGACAGGATGAGGGGCAATGGCTTCCAACTGGAAGAGGGTGAATTTAGATTTAGCTGCAATTTTCACAGTGTGCAAGAATTGAAATGTATCAAATTCAAACCGACAGAAACCAACACCTCTTCAAAAGCAGAGCAGCATAAATGGCATCTCACAGCCTGTGAGCTATACAGAATCTCCCATCTACCTCACTTTACCTCTAGATTCTGACATTCCTGAGCTGAGTTCGTAGGAAGGCCAATCCATCTGATTTCCTTCTTCTCCTTTGAAATGATGTTCATCGCCATCAGGACATTAAGGGCATCATAAACTCTTCGTCTAATATTTTTCTGATCGTAAGCCTGCTAAGAAAACAAAACAGCATTCATTACAACAGGAAAATTAAACAAGGAAAAAAAGACTACACATCTTTCATAGGAGACAGAAAGCCAAAATGGCAGCTCAAGTTGGAGCAGTACTGAAACCCACTGCCTGCATCTGTGCTGCCACTTGGACAGCACACGGCACATTCGGTTGCAAATGGAAGCTTCGGGCCTGCCTGAAGCATCTGCAGCAAATTCCCATCGTGGCAAGCTTCCCACAGCTGGAAAGCCTGGCAAGACCACACGTGGTGGCCATAAGAGTAGCCTCTTTAAATAGATAGTTCCTTGGCAGACTTGTCTGTTTTGTTTATAAATTAAATTGCTAATTTTAATTCTAAGGTTTTAATTTTCAGAGGGTAAGTTTTTGTATTTCAGAAGTAGGTAGGTGAGGGGAACTCTGGCGTGCCAGGACAGGGCAGAAACAGAAGGGACAGAATCCTGTAATAAAGCAGACAATTTTGTGATGCTGTAACGAATTGCAACCCGCATTTCCTTACCGAGTCTGTGGCTAGGTGGCTGTTGGAATTGGTGAACTCTGACACTAGCTCATCAGCCACTTCATTGTATGAAGTTGTTCCTTTGCGCTGAACTTTTTCACACACTTTCATTGAAAAATGCCTCAGACCCTTCCCATTTTTATCTCCTTTTTTGCTTCTCTTACTGAAAGGATAAAAGCAGTTATTTTAATACCCTGCATGTTAATAAGGTACTCTGCTACACAGCAACAGTCTACTTTTTGCAGCAGAAAAAGAAGACTGGAAAGAAACAGTAGAAGGATTTAAAAAAAAAGCTCCCAATCTGTACCCAGTTATTCAATTTTAGTAACCCCCTACAGGTAAACAAAACCACCTTGGATACACTCAACAAAGTTTTGGAAGCAATGGACAACATCATCTGTTCACAAGTGTTTCTCACACTGAAAACTCAAATAATCCTGTTTCTGAAGGGTGTTTTGTGTTTTTTTTCCCCCCACATGTCCCAGTATCATCTCCAACAGCAACGGTATTTACCAGGAAGTGATAAAGCCAACAGTGCTGAATTAGAGCTACAAGGAATCACAGCTTTCAGGTGGAGGAGTGAAAACTGAAAGTGGGCACTGGACACCCTCCTGTCTGCGAGGCAGGTCTGAAGCAGTGCAGCAGGGGTGCCTGTACACAAACCAGACTCACGATCAGCAATACCCACCTTTCTGAAAAGTCTGAGTCTACGAATTCCCGAGTCCGCTTTTTGTCCCTAAGGAAAGACAAATCAAACTTGGATGAAAATGACATTATGTATTTAGATCAACAAAATCAATGGATTTGGGCCCTAGATGGGAACTAATATTTGCTGTTACATGTTTACTGGAAAGGAAACAGCACACACAGCATGACAAACTGGAGAGAAGATGGGAGGACTTCAGAGGTTGTCTGAGCTCACTTCTAGACTAGTTCTAGTCCCAGTTTTACCACACTCTGTATGGTTTTAGGAAATCACTTCATCTGGAATTGCAGTGGAGTACCTCAGGGATTGGTACTGGGACTGGTGCTGTTTAATCTCTGTTGGTGACATGGACAGTGGGATCGAGTGCACCCTCAGTGAGTCTGCGGATGACACCAAGCTGAGTGGTGTGGGCCACATGCTGGAGGGGTGTGATACCATCCAGAAGGGCCCTGACAACCTCACAAAGTTCAGCAAAGCCAAGTGCACAGTCCTGCACCTGGGTCGGGGCAATCCAAAGCACAAGTACAGGCTGGGCAGAGTATGGATCAAGGACAGTCCTGAGAAGGACTTGGGGGAGCCGGCTGATGAAAAGCTCAACATGAGCCAGCTGCACTCATGGCCCAGAAAGCCAAAGCCAACCGTATCAAACTGGAAGAGGATAGGTAGATTTAGAATAGAAATTACAAAGAATTTCTTCACCATGAGGGTGGTGAGGCACTGGAACAGGTCTCCCAGGGAAATTGTGGATGCTCCATCACTGGATGTGTTCAGATCCAGGTTGGATGGGTCTCTGAGCAACCTGCTCTAGTGGGAGGTGTCCCTGCCCATGGCAGAGGGGTTAGAACTGGATGAGTTGTAAGGTCACTTCCAACCTAAATCATTCTATGGTTCTATGATAGAGGAGGTACTGATGTGAACTAGATAATCAAATCCTGTGAAAAATGAGAAGCTGGACTCCTTTGAAAATCCCTACTTAAAACTCCTCCACGTGGAAGAAAAACACCATTAAACAGCGCATAAAATAGCTCATGTATTTTCAGGCCATAGAATGTTTTGGTACCTTCAAACAAAAAACAAGGTAAACCACAAACCATGTTCCTAGCAGAGCTTATGCATACAGAGCTGAAGTAGTTGATGTGAATTTGGCATGGGGAGTGGCAGTCACCAATCACTGCCAGTTTCCTTCTCGTTGTTTATTAGCTACAGGTTTTTATTTTGCAGCTGACAATGCACATTGCTGGAGAACTGCTGGTAAGTTACCCTGCAGTGTCAGAGCCGGGGCTGAGGGCAGATATTCCCGCAGTTAAGAACCCGAGAAGTCACGAAGGGAGGCAGCTCACATAAGTGATGGATTTGAAGCCCTGTGCCATGACAGTCTGCGTGTATCCGGTTGGGAGATCCAGAGCCCATCGGCAGACACCTTCCTCAGCACCAGCTGCCGGACGTTTGTCCTGACAACCCCTGTCCATGGTGCTTACTCCCTCCTGCCGCACGGCTGGGGGCTGCGTGCAGCAGAGCTGGGCAGGGCCCTGAGCAGCGGTGAATGGAGGGAGAGCTGCCCCCCGCTCTGTAAGCCAAGCAGACAGAGGCTGTAGGAAGCCCTGAGGATGAATATGCCTCTACCTCTCTTGATTTTGGAAACAATTTGGAATGTGTGAAGATGAATAAAGTATGGATAAAGCAGGGAGTCTGGACTTGCAGCCCTCTGGAACTGTCTTCAGCAAGAGCTCAGTTCAGAGGCACTGCAGCCCCTTCTTCACAGCTGTTCTTCAGATGAAAATATGGCCTACTGTACAGACTGCTGCAGGACTCAATACTGACCAGCCAGTCTGGTGAGCTTCCTGCTCCTTTTCATGGGCAACCCAAAAGTTAGGCTCATTGGAAATAATGAGTTCAGATTTTGATGGGCATGAACTTTACTGATTCTGTGGTGGGAATATAGCAACTGGGAAGTACAAGCCTGTGACAGTTCTTGCTTACAGCACAGAATGAAGACAGTCACGGTACAGACATTATACTCTCATTTCTGCCACGTTCTAGATGCTTCATTTTTCCAACTCTAAAGCTGTTACTACTGACACGCATCCCCTGTTTAGAAAAATTAACTCTGATAAGGAAATACACATTTTAATTCTCAGAGGCAAAGCACCTTCTCTGTCTTAGAACAGATAAGCTCAGCAGTACTGGTATCAAGAGAAAAGTAATCATGAAATACTGTGAGGACCAAATTTCCCGAGAAGAGACAGGGATGTTACTCTGGAGTACCTCAGAACCCCACAAGAGCTTGTATTTTTATTATGATTTTTCAGTAGCAACAACAGAGGTTACATTCAAAATTTTCCACTGGAGCTTTATTGTTAAATGCCTCTGGAAGGGGCTTTGGCAGTTCCTCCCTTGTTGGCACCTGCTGATAAGATCAACAGCAAAGCTAACTGGATATACCATAAGCTTATGAAAAAAATAAAGGCTGCTTTTAACTGGGCTGATGAATTTTTGACTCTCCTTTTTCACAAACAAACAGACAGTACCAAAATGCAAAATTACGACAGACAGGGAAGTGACTGGTGCTTGTACTTCTGTGTGCACATGCTCCAGACATCACAAGTGCATAACAGGCTAAAGAAAATACTCCTTTTAAGTTGTTCAAGAACTAGAAGCTGCAAGCCAAGATACTGATGTAACCATATAAATAGAGGAAAAAACCTGAACAGAGACTCAAACATCTTTAAATAAAACCAAACTCTTACCCTGGGACCCATCCAGAAGCTTCTGTTATGTGTGTCTGTGTGACCATCGTTGGCGCTGCGTTATATGGACTCCCGATCAGAACAGTCCCTGAACTGGTCAGTCTCTGTGATGTGCTTATGATCTATGAGATTCAGAAATCCTGTTACTGCATTATTCACATGCATGAGATCTAGACAGACAGAGATAATTGCCAGGTATGGCAGATAGGATCTGCACCTTCATACATCTGTTTCTTTTAAAGTATGCCTAGGCAATTTCTTGTAATCACTGTAATCAAGAGAGGCTCCTTGCCAAATGGTTTCTCTTACAATTGTCTGTCTTTGGTACCAAAGGCAATCTGAGCTGCAGGCAAAGCATTCTCTGCAGCTTCTGGCATTCACAAGACCTCAAGGCATTCCAGCAAGCTAGTAACATGCTACTGTACCTGTGGAATTACATGTGAAGTCTGTACACTACAGATAGAGTTTACATGCACTCAAACCTGGTGAAATCATTATGTACAGAGGTTGCTAACACTAAGGCACTTGGCCTCAATATTTAAATCACATCTAAGCTCATTCTTTAAAGTAGGTTGCTAGAAGAATTTAGACAGTATTTAAAAATGAAGCACCATTAATTAGTCATTAAAATAAAACATATGCTATTTTGATTTTAGTATGGTAGGATTCACACCAAAGCTTCCTGAACAATGCTTTTTACTCATAGCTTTGCTTTTTTAAACTTTGTTCCATTTTGAGTACCTACTGTATTAACTTTGTAGTTTCCTTTACTACCTAACTTACCCAGCACCAATGTAAGTGTACAGCAGATACTTTTAGTGTCCATTAACATTGTTTAAACAAGCATAAAAAAAGATATTTCCCATTTCCTTAGCTCACTGAGCATTATTTCACATCCCTCCCAGCACCACTGTGATTACATGTATGTGTCTTTTACCTTGAAAACATCCATTTATCCCATTTTTTTGTGCTAGTGGAGAGCTTGACAGAAACAAGCAAAATCAAAACACATGTACAAGTTGGATATTTACTGGTTGATACTGGAAAACATAAGATCCCTGGCTGGCTGCTTTACACACTCCACACAGGCACAGGAAAGGTGCCAACTTTTATCATTTACTGCTACTTTGACTTGAAGTCAGAAACATCTGTGATAGAATGATTCATTTTAAAAGCTTGCTGAAGTCCAGCAGTGGTGTAACACCAGTGCCTCAGTGAGAATCACTGATGCCATATTTCAATTCAACATTAACCCGTCGCTTCCTGCCACACTGTAAATGTTTACTTGGAGTAAGCACACAATTCTGCCAGCGTACGGCAGACACATGAGAGGGAGAAAAGATTTTAAATGTTTTACATTCCGAGATGAATTGCACCACGTTTCACATTGCTCTACTGATGCCTAGGAAATCACATGTCAAGTGTGAGTATCGAAGGAGTATTTTATGTTCAATCTCCCTATTTCCTTGTGAGAACCCCTCAGTCAGTGGAGGCAAAGTGGCACTGGGTGTTCTCAAGCCCGCCCTGTCCCATCTCCTCCTGTCCCCTGGTGCCACCTGGTGGCGATGGACGCCAGCAGCACCTCACCCAGAGCCCCTTCCCCACTTGGGCAGTGCTGGGTCTGATGGTCCCTCACAACCACAAACACCCACCTCAAGTTCTTCTATACAAACCAGTGTTACTTCACTGTCACTTTGTAATTTACTACCGAGCGTTCGCTTCCACAAAAAATGCTACATGGATGATTTTCAGGGGACTAATTCTATCCTAACAGTGAACATTTTTCCAGCGTGCCTGCAGTAATCACATACATTCACTGCATAGAATACAATAGAAAAAGAAAACCTCACTCCAATTTAGCAAGTAGAGCATCTGCAGGATGTGTTAAATCCCTGCAATTAAGTCCTAACGTTTTATCAGTAATACTTATGCTGTTTAATTTACACCTACAGGTGAAGCAGTTTCTTTTTAAAGTGTATCACACCCCCATTAAATGGTTCTTGTAGTCAGGCAAAGTGCTTGGCAAGTAGCAATCAGGTTACTAGGAACAGTTCACTGTCTTGCCTATTTAGTTCTTTGGCCAAAATACTCTGAAAACCAGATCCCAAATCCCTGAAATACCTGCTCATATGTGGTTTTCACTGACAGGAAAAAGACAGTTTTAGGAAGAGTAGTTTCAACAAGTTAAATCTCTAATGAGATTTACCAGTGAGAACATGACTCAAAATATTCAAAAGACTATCAGTAACATTCGTAATTAGGTTTTTTTTTTCTTAATACACTTTTGAGTTAAAATGTCATCTGGTAAAGTAGTTTCAGTTTCCACTCAAAGTCAGGAAGATAGGTATCCCCCAAGGTCACACACAGGACTGCTGGGAGTGGCGATTCTGGCACGCCCTGCTTGCTGTACCCACACTTCATCACTGTCCCATCCAGATGGGCACTTCAGCCTGCACCCGAGACAGGAAGCAGCAAGTTCCTAGCACTGTTCACATCTTTGTTTTTTTCTATTTCCATATTGCATCAACAGGAAGTCACACAGCTAGTTACACAAGTTAGCAAACCTGGAGTTGCAAAACTTACCATTTGGGGTCCGACATTCACATTGATTGGTCCTAAGGTTTTTGGCAAAATCTTTGTTGGGGAGTTGGTGCTGGAAACTGGTAATGTGATTATTGAAACATTACCTAAAAAGAGCAGTTAAAAGAGAGTTTTAAGTTACTTAGTAACCTCTGAATAACAGAAACCCAACTCATCCTTCTAAAACCCACACACTTGCAAAACCACCCCCACAGTAAATCTTTGCTCTGTTATGAAATAATTTTTGTGAGGTAGTGTCAGAGTGCACAATACAACAGCAATTCATGAGTTACACTCACTGTTGTCCCACCTTGAGCTCAATGTAATTCCCTAAACTGGCCAGTGACTTGCCTACTATTTTACTTTTGCTACAGGATTCTGCCCTGGACTTGCTAAGCTGCACTAGCACGTTCTCATAGAAACCCAGCCTCCCCTCTCACTGCAGGCTGTTGTCACCAGTGACATGCCTGTCACTTCCAGTACTGCTGGGGAAATTTTCCTTTCTGCTGCAGCTGAAATTTTTGGCCTCCAAGACCAGCTATGGTGCTATTTCTCCTTGTCCCTTTTCTTACCAGGGCAAAGAAACAGATTACCTTCCCTGGTACCAACACCACAAAGTCACATGGCAAAGTGCAGCCAAATTCTGCAATGTCAGCATTTGGTTTACTGTTCTCTTCTGATAGGGCTACACCACAGAGTCACCCCCAGCAACACTTCCTGGCCTGCAAGAGGCACTGTTAGTGACACCTCAGACTGACTGTACCACACAAGCAGCTCTGCTGGTGTGCAGTCCAATGCACGTGTCTCCCACTGTCCCACATCAGTCGCCGCGTGTGTAGTTCGTTTCTTTCTCAACATGCAGCACGTAAATTGCACTGCAATAGTTTTTAGCGTATCTGTGTGCCTCCCCTCGCAGACATGGGAAGACTCTCTGAAAACTGTAGCTAAAAAATACAATACCCATGGCCAAAGCCACACGCAGCCATCAGATTTACTGTAGTAGCTCCAGAAAATTAATTAAGAGCTACTGTTGCACTGTGCCTTCATTACAGGGCCACCTAGATAAATGTGTTCTGTCACCAGTAGGTGAACTTCAGTAAACACAAGGCTTGTTCAAATTAATCTTCATTTTAAAAAGACATCTTACAGATGACATCTGTTTAAAAGTCTTTTTGGCTAGTGTTACTGTCAGCAAGAAAGATCTTCAGCTTCTAATCCCTAACACCCCCCCCATTTGGCAGCAGCAGTTTGACCAAGTTTTCAAATACATGTTTCCCTGCCCCTGTCCTTCTTTGATGGGTAAATACAAACACGTGAATGTGTAGACTTTAAACACTGATAGGATGGAAAGGGACCAGTGTCGTCTTTGGAGTGAGGTCTCTCTCACCCACCGTGGGCAGAAGAGAAGAGCAACCAAACTGTTCACAGTAGGAGGTTATTCTGCGTGTTTGTCAGCAGTTGAAAAAATGGTAAACAAAGAATAAAATATTCCCTCCCTCCTGCTTTTATTTCAAAAATAGTATCATAGTCCAGTTACATGTGACCTCTACTGCACCAAATATTTCACGGTGGCAACAGCACCTTCCCCCCTCTCTTCACAGCAAACATGATACAGTAGGTTTGGATAGTCACTGAAAGATGTTTCCAAACAGATCACATCAACCCCCCAACCTGGAGATGGATTTTGCAGCCACTGTCAACACTGTCACCAGTCTTCTCTAAACCAAGAGAAATCTGCCTCTGGATGGCATCCCATCCTGCCCGCAGCCCTCACCCAGTGGCAGCCCAGGTCCGTGGGACGCAGCTGCTGCTGAATCACCTGGAGCTGGCCAGGACTGGTGCCAGTGGCAATAGAAGTATTACCAGAGAGCAGAAGCTGTCAACACAAGCACAGCTGGCTCAGAGAGCAGGCGCTTCCTTGCGGAGATGACGAGCTGTATTCTGTCTCTAACCTTTGAGGTCAGTGTGCCTCTTAGAAAAGCTAGCAATTTCTGAAGTTTTGAAGGCCAGGCTGTATTCCAAAACAAGCATAAACAGGAACCATCTCTTCAAGTCTTATTTAAAAAACAGCATTAAAAAAGGTAGGAGGATGTGGATGTCATATTGCTGGTAGATAACCTAAAAAAATATTCAACAGACTTCTAGAAAATATTCAAAAGATTTTTGTATTCAACTGAAAGCAGAAATATCACCAAACTAATTATATATTCTTTATCACACAGCTCTTGTAAAGGCTTTAAACATGACCAATTTCCAAATAAATGCCAAGTCTTAATAATACCAATCATCTGGGGACTGATTTATGCTCCACTGAAAACCAGCAGTGCCCACAGCACCAAGCTGGCCACAGTGAGCCTGCTAGTTCTGGTAACTGGACTGCAGAGGTGAAAAAGGTCAGCACAGATGGATCAAACTGCAGTGATTTGTATACTACTACTCAACTCTTCTGCAATGTTTCTCAGCACTCCTTTCAAAGCACAAGGGAGGACAGTGTCATTATTGCCATTTTACCTCTGGAAAAATCAAGCACATGGGAAAGAAACTGACACAGAACTCTCCTAGAGGCTTTAACCTTTAAGGCCACTCCACACCCAGCATGCTCATCACTGATGATATTCAAAAGAAAAATCTGCCAGAGGACAGATGTATGTTTCTCTTAGAACAAAAACATTTTGCTTCTACATACATTATTTTTTTTCTCCTCAGTCATCACTATTGTTGTTTCTCATGGAGAAAAAACAGTGTGGCTTTTTTTTCATAGTTGGAAAAACATGATCAGATGTAACTATTATTCTTCCTGGAATTGGTGAAATATTTGTTCTTGCACATAAAAAAGAAAAAATCAGTTTCTCTTCAGCTTCTAGCAGTCACAGAACCAAGTCAGTCATGTGTGTGTACATGAATACTCACATGACTAACTTAAATCCTTAGGTGACATCCTAAATAGCTTAACTTCACACAGTCAACATGTACAAATATGAGGCTAAAGAGGTTTCCGTGATTTTTTTCCTCTCTAACTGAATCTCTTAGGTCTGCAGCTTCATTGCAAAGATAATCAGCAACAATGTCCACCTGAGAAGCTGGAATCTGTCACAGCCACTCTGAAGGAAACCACAGCTGATGGGAAGCACAGACCAACCAACTGGGTCTCACACTATGTGCATATCAATCAATTTTTAGACGTAACACCAGGGAACTGTTGGTAGTTTGGATTTTGTATTCAAAGCTCTGAAACAAAAGTCTGCATTTTTTTAAGTGTGCCAAGGATCTGCCATTTAAAATCCTGGCACTGGCAAAAAAAGAATCAGTTCAGAGCTGTGAAATGTCAGAGATTTTGCAGTCGTATGTGATGTGTCCTCAGGCACCTCTATTAAACTAAAACACAAACTGATCTCCCAAGATCTGGATGAGGTGGTATAAAAGCATAGAGAAAAATGAAATATTAATATGCTATTAGTATGCAGACATTTTCACAGTGCATTTCTTTTTCTTGCACAGACTTCCTAGGCTGTATACCTAACTTTCAACAGTCTGTAGTCTACAGAGGCACACACATAGCTAGAAAAGTGTAAATCAAAGAGAAACCAAAGAGATCTACAGGAAAAAAAAAAAGAATATGGGGCAGACATTATTTCAGTGTACTTCAGGCTTACCCTGCTCAGAGCATTTTCAGTCTCTTACCATTCAGTTGGGACAAATTTACAGGAGTTAACAGTTACATGAATCTCAAAGTACCAAGTGTAGGCCTATCGATAACAGATGCTGTTGTCCTGGTTATTTTACTGGATCTCTCCAAGCACACATCTCTTCCAGCACTCCTCAGGCCTTGAGCTGGAACCTCCTAAGGCCCCGGTCACACATTAAGCACACTGCCACTAAAATATCTTTCTGCAGATCTCATCACCAGTGCTCATTCCTGCCTGCAGCCCAGCACAGCTGCCTATGCACTGAACTTGCCTGCTTTTCATTTGCAAGGGGGGAACAATGGGTATTTTTTGGCACTAAAGCAAAGAAAATTTTTAAAAGGAGTTGTGAGGTGCCCAGAGCCAACTTAACTGGCACTGGGGCCTGAGATATTGCCTATCAAAGCAAATAAAAGATTATATCACAAGGAAAGGCAGAAAATGGTAAATATGTTAAAGAAAAAAAAGAGACAAGACACCTGCCTTGCTGCTTCCATTACAGTAGTACAGGCATACAGCAGTCCTGCACTTTGAGGGGTTTCTGTAATGCCAGCCCTAGCAGGAATTAGTAAAATCAGATTCTACATAAAAAAAGACAGACATATTAAAACAAAGTTCATTGTGAAGTTGGATTAAAAATTAAGATTCCCACCCAAACCAATCTGGATTGCAGTTTGATCTGATTATGGGATATTCTCTCATGGAGCCTGTTCCAAGACTGGTGGTATAGAGCTTCACAGCAATAAACAGACAGCAGGTGACTTCTCTGTGTGTTTCAAGAATCACAGAATCA
>VWZY01010672.1:7953-20867 GCA_013399075.1 Chloroceryle aenea | reverse complement strand
AGTGGCTTAGCCACTTCATCCACCAGGTTCCAAAGTACTTGTGGATGCATTTTATCATGTCCCATGGACTTGTGCACCTTCAGGTTCCTTAGATGGTCTTGAACCTGTTCTTTTCCTGCAGTGGGAGGTTTATTCTCCCAGTCCCTGACTTTTCCTTCTGCAGCTTGAGCAGTGTGGCTGGAGTGTTTTCTTCATGGTATGATCTTCCTAAATTGGTCTCTGAAGCTGCATTAAACTTGTGAGTCAACTCCCCTGATTCATAAGCTCAAGAAATACTTTCAAAGTTAATAACATCCAGATAACAAGTAATAGTATAAATATTTCTCTGGGATTTGCTTCTGTTTTTTTTTTTCCCTTACGTATTCTCTCATTTATATTATTGTTTTTTGATTGGGCAGGGATTCAATATTCTTACAAATATGTAATCAATCCTGGAGGTAAGACTTAAACTTAAATCCCAATGGTGTATGTAAAGGATACCCTGAAATGTAAACTGAGCTTCTTGTTCAAAAGAAAGGTAATACCTTATTCATTTATTGTCCTGGAATTTTTCAGAATGAGGATGCTGAGAACATATAGGGAAAAGGATGATAATGGTGATCTAGTTTTAAGATTCCAAATTTTAAAGCAAATAAAAAATTATGTTCCTTAAATCTAGATTAACATTAATATAAAATATCATAATCATTCATCTAATGATACTAATATGTCTACATTTTCATTACTGTCAGATCTCTTGTTTGTTCATTGTAGCTCTAGTTTGCAATCATAGGAGAAAAAATTCATACTTATGTTCTCAATATTATATATATTAACACAAGAAGAGTTCTAGATATTTGCATGCCTGCAGGGGTATGATCTTACTGGCGTTATGGAGACATGGTGGGATGGATCCTATAACTGGAGTGTTGAAAGGGAAACATACAGGCTTATTAGGAAAGACAGGCAGGAAGAGACGAGAAGGGGCTGTTGCCCTCAATGTCAGTGACTGACTGGAGTGCATGGCGCTCTGCCTGGGGCTGGATGAGGAGCCAACCAACAGCTTATGGGTCAGTATTACAGGGAGGGCAGTGACAAGTGATGTTACAGTGGGGATCTGCTAAAGGTGACCTGACCAGAAAGCCTGAGCAAATGAAGCTCTCTATAGACAGATGGGAGCAGCCTATCAGCCTATGTTGTTGTTTCCTAAAAAGAAGTGATTTATATCACTCCTCTAAGAAAACATGAATAAATTCTTAGCTTTGTCAAATTAAGGACACTGAGATGTAAAAGTTTGACTTTTTCTCCTATTTAAAATAAAGCTAAATTTTGATGTTCTGGTCCTTTCTTCAATGTTAATCAATGCAGTCTAATTGCTAGAGAAGCCTCTGTGCTTGAGTCTGCCACTGTCTTCTTGTATGACCTTATCCTAGTTTAATGAGCTCCCTGACAATGTACATGATTTTACTACTAGGTTTCTGGTTTAAATTAATTCCATGTTAGTTGTGACTGAAAGTCATTACCATCTGACAGCTGTTCTGTGTTACTGTCTATGAAGAATAAGTTATGAGGTTTTATCTATCCACAGTAGCTGAAAGTGAACAGGTGTCTCCATCATTAAACCACTCACACCAAATGGCATCCTTCTTGGTGTTGTGAAATGTGAAGAGCATTGAAATTGATTTCTCCCTCCCTTCATCGAAGTGATCCCACTGTTATCTGATAACAACAGTTTTTACCCAGAGGATATGTAACACTGTGTCCATGATGTCCCTCACTGTATCTTAAAAATTATTGTAAAATGCTCCGCATTATTCTGAACACTTATTTTGTTTGGATTACTAGATCTGACAGAACTTCTGTTGAAAAACGTAGTGAAACATTAACACTTGTTTAAGAAAGAAATGCTTAAAACCAAGCCGTATGATCAGAATCTATTTTTTTTTCATTCATCAATAAATTGGTACCTCAGTAAAAGTTTATGGGGCAAAGAATATGTAAATTTCTGTGGTTTAATCTTCTGCAAAATGCATTGATTTTATTTCAGGTCATTTTTCAAGCCTTTGATTGCCTGCTTTAGCCTGTTTTTCTGTAAGATCTCTAAAATGGTAAGTCGTTGGTCATCTTCCTCTTGTACATGATTTGGTTTAGGCAACTGCTGTCCAGATGTGTGTTCAATCTGCAGATCATCGAATCATAGAATCATTTAGCTTGGAAAAGACCTTTAAGATTTAGTCCAACCATTAACCCAATTCTACCAAGTCTGCCACGAGCACCACATCTATATAACTTTTAAACACATCCAGGGATGGTGACTCAACCGCCTCCCTGAGCAATGTGAAAAAATTTTTCCTAATGTCCAAACCTCCTCTTGTGCAGCTTTAAGCCATTCCCTCCTGTTCTATCATTAGTTACCTGTGAGAAGAGACCAGCCCCTACCTCTCTGCAATGTCAACCATGCTCAAAAGAAATAATCCTGTGAGAGTCAAAACTATGACTAGGATGATAGGTAAGGAAATGGACATTCTGTGTAACAAAGACTGACCAAAAGAGCTTGCTCATTGCCCTTCTACTACTGTGCTAGTGACAAGAACTTTATTAAGCTGTTCTCAACGAGTCCTCTAAAATGAGAAATCCAAAAACATCCCCAAAACTACTTCCATGATGAAACTTTCTAGATGTGTAAGGAAGAATAAGCCTCTTCAATTTCAGAAAACTGGACTTGATGTTTTATTCCAGTCATATGTGCCACTCATAATCCTTAGAACAGACTTTGGTAAAAGAAAAAAAATATATAATTAAATTGGATGTTTATCTTACTTATTCTAAAAGTTTAGGGCTTGAGGAGAAAAAAAAAATTACTGAGATTTTGAATGTTTTCAAGTTTTAGGCAACAGCAGGAAAATAGAAAAGCAGAAGTACCATTGTATTAACACCCACATAATGTGTCAGGAAGACTGTAAGCCTGAGTTTGTTATGCAGTTTTCTGTTATATGGCTTTGGAATCTTGGATCCCTTTATACATTTTGGGTAAAAATGCTTGTTAGAAAAATTACATCTTTCCTCTCCTTGCCATTGATTAACAACTTTTGCTGTGATGGAGCTTTCAAACCGCCCTATCCTCCCTCCTTTCCCTTCCCCCCCTTCCATTCAGACACATCATAATCCCGTATTTGTGCAAATTCTTATTTAATTCAAAATATTGTTTCCAGTCTTCATTTCCTTTTCCCACCTCTGAGTTCTGGTTATGACTTCCAACTTACTTCCTTTTCTACATGGAGACCTATAATCAAGAACACATAAAAAATAAACCTTGAAGTCATCCTGTAACTTTCAGCACCTAGAAACAGATTTTATAGCACCTCTTTTTTTTTTTTTTTCTTCCCTAGATTTTTTTTACAATGGTCTGAGCACAATTTTGGCCTGAGAAAATATAATTGTCACTGCTTACATTTGTGACCAGTGGCATGAAGGAGCTCATAGTGCTCTTCCACTCTGATAGAGAGTGTAGATACACTGTGATTTGTGAGAAGTTTGACAGTGCTTGGTGAAAATAAAATCTTTGGCAGGTCAGTTACAAAAAACAGAGTTCCTATTAGCAAGTAAAAATTGCCATTTTCGAGACTGGCCAATATCATCCCCCCCCTTGTAGTGTCGTTTCCTTGCTCTGAACTATGGAAATACTAGAACTGCTTAAGAGGAAGGCAGTCAGATATTTTTCATCATATAGAAAAACACTTTATTCATTACCACTTTCTTGGAAATGAATGAATAGTTTTCACTTTATTTTTCCACAGTTGTCAATTGTTGAAGAACCTTAAAAAACAGTACATACAGGCCTAACTAAAATAAGTGTAAACTGAAAAAGACTAGAAAAAAACCCCGAATAAAATAGAGCCTAGTGGAAGGGTTTAAAGTCTCAAACAATAATTAGACTACTATTAGACTACTACAATGTCTGTATCTGAAAGCACTTTTGTGCTCTTAAATATGTAATAATTCAGTCTGGGATGACATTTTTTTTTTTTTTTCATACCATTTTACATGGTGCTGGTTTAGATTTATGAGCAAAACACTGTTAATAACACACTAATGGTTTAGCTGCTTGTACAGCTTCAAGGCCTTCTTTCTTTCTCACTCAGTCCTCTCAGTGGATAAACTGGGGGTGCACACAAGTTTAGGAGGGGACACGACCAGGCATAATATATAATCTATGTCAAATAAAGTCATGATCAGAAACAAAACAGAGAGGAACAGGATTTGAGTAAGTTAGCTGTCTTTTGTCTGAGCATTGACTAGGTCTTCATCTACCTATCGGAGGTGGTGAATGATTGCCTTTTCATCACTTGTTTTGTTTTGATTTGTTTTACTTGGTTTCTTTTTTTCCTCTTCCACTTCTCCTTCAATTGTTAAACTATTTTTATCTTGACCCATTTATTGTGTCACTTTTGTTATTCCTTTTACCATCTACTGTCCTACTGTAGATGAAAAAGGAAGTGTGTGAGTGGCTATGTGCATGCTGAATTTAACTCACAACAAAGCTAAACATACATTTTCAGAAAAGAAGAAATAAATGTGAGCATTAATAAAATACGACCTCATTAGAAGTGTTTTCATAAATAGCGCTTAATTTATTTTGTTCACTGGGAAGAAACCAATGTACACAAACAATTTCAAGAGGAAGAATACTAGGACTATCAAGCTATTATTGCTCAAGATTGTCTGTACTAGGTCATATAATGAAGGCAGTCTTGATACTATTGGTATACTCTTGGTACTGTTGTTATAAATGTACATCAACAAGAAGGACCTATGGTCTGCCTCTGACCGTGCATCAGAGTAAAAAAATAGGCAAGGGATGTTCTATAGCTTCCATAGAACATTACTCAGAAGTGTAATTTGGGTGCAATATTGGAACATTAGACCTTTCAATAATAACTTTAAATGATCAATGACCTAGTTCTTTTCTCCTTTTTTTTTTCCCTTCCTTTTTCTCAAGACAGTTCTACATCCTCAGTGGCCAAAGGCCATATCTAAATTATGTTTTTTATATCTGTGTAGACCAAGTACCTTTGCAAAGAAAGTAGGACAGTGTGAAAGATAGTGGTAGAGTGGAAGACAGGTGCAATCAGACCTAGGAAATACTTTCAGATCCAGAATGGATGACAGTTGTTATTAATCACTGATTCCTGGGAATGGAGAAATCCAAGAGCAGCTAGTATTGTCATCTGAGGAATCTTAAGTTATAGTATAGTTCAAAGCATGAAAAATATTTTTCAAGGAATGAATCAATATATCCTTAGATATCACTAAGTTTTTTATAGACATCTATTACTCTTGGAGGAGAGGAGGAAGAATATGTTCAAGCCACCTGAGTGGTGATGCAAACTCTCACACATTTACATTCCCTTTCCTGAACGTAGTGGAGTGCAGTGTTGTGCAGATACATAATAAGCCTAAATGTAGCAAAGTCAGATCAGTATTTTATCACACATTATCCAGTAAGTTTTCTTTCTGTGTGGTTGTGGCTATCCTGCTGCTGATTCCTGACAAAGCAAATTTCTTTAATGGTACTCCATGGGGGTATATATACACTGCTAAATAGAAGAGAGTTGAGGAAAAAAAAATTCTATACACAGCTCTTCAGGTTAGCTCCTCTACATCAGACTAGATCTATACAGCACTTTAACACTTTGCCTGAGACAAGTGTCACACAACCCAACACTTTCATACTGAGTCTTTTCTGTGCCCATGTAGTGCCCATAAAATTTGAAAGAATTACTTTCTTTTCCTGTTCTTTTCCTGTTCAGTGCACGAAATAGGTTAGAATTATACTTTTTAAAATGTATGGAGTGTGTGGGCTGTGTTGCTGCTCACCAGAATGGTGTTTTTATAAGATGGTACTGACAGTGTCCTCTTTGCCTAGTTCTTTTCTCCTTACATCTTGTCAGGCAGAATTTTCTGCCCTTCAGTTGTGCCTGAATTATTATTAGCCTGGGGTCAAGGTTATCACATTCCAGATAACTTTAATATATTCCTAACACTTATATGTGAAGTTGTTCCACTAAGAATCAAAGAATCATAGAATGATAGGGACTGGAAGTGACCCTTGGAGATCATTCAATCCAAGCTCCCTGACAAAGCAGGTTCACCTAGGGCATGTTGCACAGGGTCACATCCAGGTGGGTTTTGAAAGTGTCCAGAGAGAGGTCCAGAACCTCTCTGGGTATTCATAAGATCAAACTTTATTAATGCTACAATTGGTGATACAAACTAAGTTATGTTGTAAATTTGAAACCACAAAGCAATATAAGAATTATCCCGTTATTTAAGAATACTACCTATATGTAAGAATTTACCCTAATGCTTAAAAGAATTTTTAGCATCATAAAGCAAAAAAAAGATACTTAAGAATGTATAAATAATACAAATAAAACATTAAGAATATGTCTAGGGAGATGTCTTTTCAGGGTCCACAAGGTGATATTTTTGAATATCACTCCATGTGGTTGTTTTTCATATTATATTCAGATAAACAAAGTTAGCAATCTTTATTTTGCAGGAAAGAAAATCACCCCCATTACTTGTTTACAGTTGTAATAAAACAGTGACTTTCTATGACAATTCTGTTTGAATTGGTCAGAATGAAAGCCAACAAAGTTAAAATAGTTAATTGCATAGTATAAAAAATATGATATAGTCTTATTCTTTGAGCACTGTTTTTTAGATAATAGAATTTTTCATTAAAAAAAAAAAAAAAAAGACTAATGTTTTCCTTATTATCCAACTCTACTTCTCTATGAAAATCTCACAGTAGTTACCTGATTTATGGAAGTTCCACTGCAAGGCCATGGCTGTCTCCTGATGTTATTTGTGAGCTACATTGAACTACATGCTCAAGTCCCTTGCAAGTCAATGAGAGTTCTGCACAAAATTTTGAAGGTGTAATGTAGCTCGAAGGTCACTTTTCTTTAAGGAATAGTAGCTTACTAGGAGTGCTTAATGAATGGAGCAGGGCTTTCAAAGCTTGAGGCAGGATTCAGTGGGCTTTAGCAATCAATATTTCTGACAGAGTGTGGGGTGTTTTTTGCTGTTTCAAGCAGTACACTTTGAACTGATTATAGTGGACCCTGGATTCTGTAAATGGCCTGAAAGTAGAAATAAACACCACTTATATGTAATCATTTCTGGCATCAACAATCTTTATTTTATCATTTCAGCATCAATGCTCCTTCTAGAATCACAGAATCATTTAGCTTGGAAAAGACCTTTAAGTTCACTGAGTCCAACCATTAATTCTCCTCTACCAAGTCCACCACTAAGCCATATCCCCAAGCAAAATATCCATATGACTTTTAAACACATCCAGGGTTGGTGACTCAGCCACCTCCCTGGGCAACATGTTCCAATGCCTGACAACCCTTTCTGTGAATAAGTTTTTCCTTATGTCTAGTCTAAGCCTTCCCTGGTGCAGCTTAAGGACATTTACCCCTTGTTCTACCACTAGTTATTTGTGAGAAGAGACCAGTGCTTACCTCTCCACAACATCCTTTGAAGTAGTTGTAGAAAGTGATAAGGTCTCCCCTCAGCCTCCTCTTCTTTAGACTAAATAGCCCGTGTTCCCTCAGCTGCCCCTCGTAAGACATGTTCTCCAGGCCCTTCACCAGCTTTGTTACTCTCTTCTTTCTTGTATTGAGGTGCCCAAAACTGAACACTGAACAATCAGTCTTGTCTGTCCAAGTCCCTTTACAGAGCCTCCCTACCCTCAAGAAGATAAACACTCCCACACAATTTGGTGTCATCTGCAAACTTACTGCGTATGCATTCTATCTCATCAAGATCATTGATAAAGATGTTAAACAGAAGTGGTCTCAACACTGGATGCTCCTTTTGGCCTTTTGTGTTGATAGGATTCATATTTGCTACCCTCCAATCCTATGGGATCTCCCCAGTTAGCCAAGACCGATGGTAAATCATGGAAATGGTCTTGGTAAGCACTCATGCAAGCTCCCTCGGTACTCTTGGGTGTAACCCATACAGCCCCATAAACTTGTGTATGTTTAAGTAGTGTAGCAGGTCACTATTTCTTCTTTGAATGTGAAAGTCTCATTCTGTCCCCACTCCCTGTCTTCAAGCTCATGGGATTGGGTGTCTAGGGAACAACTAACTATACTGCAAGAGACTGAGGCAAAGAAGGTATTAAGCACCTCAACCTTTTCTTCATTCCTTGGCACCATATTTCCCCCTACATCCAATAAAGGATGGAGATTCTTCCTCATCCTCCTTTTGTTGTTAATGTATTTATAGAAACATTTTTAATGGTCTTTAACAGCAGTAGCGAGGCTGAGTTCTAGCTGGGCTTTGGGTCTCATGATTTTCTCCCTCCATAGCCTCACTACATCTTTGCAGTCCTCATGAGAGGCCTGCCCCCTCTTCCAAAGGCCATAAACTCTCCTTTGAATCACAGAATCATCTAGGTTGGAAAAGACCCATGGGATCGTTGTGTCCAACCTTTCACCCTACTCTACAATTTGACCCCTAGACCATATCCCCCAACACTACGTCTAAGTGATTCTTAAACACATCCAGGGATGGCGACTAATCCACCTCCCTGGGCAGCCTATTCCAATATCCCACCACTCTTTCCACGAAGAATTTTTTCCTAGTGTCTAGACTAAACCTACTTTGTTTCAGCTTGAGGCCATTCCCTCTGGTTCTGTCACTAATTACACAAGAGAAGAGACCAGCACCAACCTTTCTACAATGTCCTTTCAGGGAGTTGTAGAGAGTGATGAGGTCTCCCCTCAGCCTCCTCTTCCTCAAACTTGACCTTGTTAAAACTCATCCCATTAACACTGGCCCAGTGATCCAGTCTATCTAAGTCTCTCTGGAGAGCCTTCCTATCCTCACGCAGATCAACATACCCACCTAACTTGGTGTCATCTGTGAATTTACTGATGATAGAATCTGTGCCCTCATTGAGATCATCAATAAAGATGTTAAAAAGAAATGGTCCTAACACTGAGCCCTGAAACTTGGTTCCCAAGTTCCAACCAAAGATCTCTATTCAGACAGGATGTTTGTCTTCTTTGCTGACTCGTCTTTTGACACACTGGTACAGCTGCTCCTGTGCCTTTAAGACTTCCTTCTTGAAGTATGTCCAGACTTTATGGATTCCTGTACCCTTCAGGACTGCCTCCCAAGGGACTTTGTCAAGCNCCAAGGGACTTCGTCAATCAGTCTCCAGAACAGGTCCAAATGTGCTCCAAGGTGGCAGTTTTACTGACCCCTCTTTACTTCCCCAATAATTAAAAACTCAGTCATTTCATTATTGCTATGACCAAGACAGCCTCCAACCATCACATCACCAACAATTTCTGCTCTGTTCACAAGCAACGGGTCCAGGAGTGCACCTTCCCTAGTTGGCTTCTTCACCAGCTACATCAGGAATTTGTCTTCTACACACTCCAGGAACTTTTGGGACTCGTTGTCTCTCTGCTGTATTGTATTTCCAGCAGACATCTGGGAAGTTGAAGTCCCCCAAAGACTCCACCTCTTTTCCAGGTTAAACAGCCCCATATCTTTCAGCCTTTCCCTTAATCATCCTTGTAGCTCTCCATTGGACTCCCTTTACTATTTCTCTGTTCTTCTTGAATTGGGAAGACCAGAACTGGACACAATACTCCAGATGTGGTCTCACTAGGGCAGAGTAGAGGGGGAGAAGAACCTCCCTCGACCTAATCTACCCTTTCTCAGTCTTGTTTTTACCATAATACACCATTTGTATTGCAGTGCAGCCAAGTATACTGACCACATAGATGGAAGTTTGAATTCTAAGGGCCAGTGAACACTGGTTTTTTTCTTTGTTATGGGAACAAAGTGCTCAACAACTCTTTGCTTAGCTACTGTGCAATATGAGCCAAGATTTTAATTTAGTCTTCAAAATGTATTACCAGCAGCTTGCAAACTAATATACCTCTTCAACAAAAGTGTAGTGATCAAAAACATATAAAGACATTTATTTACATCTTGACCTACATCTTTTGTTGGGTGAATTTGGGGGAAAGCATAAAGGTTACCAGAGAACAGTATGTAGATTGGATGTTCTGTTACAAGTGAGATTTCCTTATTTCATCATTCAGCTCTTACTATCAAGACCAGTAAATAAAACCTATTTCCTAAATACCCTTAAAATAAATATTTGTTAGCATTTTTATCAGAGCTTGTCATTCTAAAAAGTGAAAATGTCCTACTGTTTTAAAAGACCAGCAACTGATACCATTAATTATATCTTTTTCCCTTTCCTTTAAGCCTTCAGGATAAAAATAAAAGAATTTTACTTTTTTTGAATTAGACCCAACTATGAGAGTCAATTTACCTGCCAGGTTCTATGAATTCTAAATAAACAGTAACTCACCTGTCAAGCAATAAGCTGAATCACATTCCAAATGTTTTTGTAGGAAGGTCTATATGGCTTTTTGATGGATAGAAGTGTGTTCTATCACATTAACGCCATTCAGGATCTGTATTAGGTGTTTTTAAGCAGATACTCTGCCAGTATGGCACTGAAGTAACTATATTTTTAGTAGGCAGGGAATTTAATGCTTGATTGGAGATTCTTTTGAAATGTGTTCCCAAGCACTGGTTAGATAAACCCAACAAATAACCACATTACTGCATGAAAATAAAAACTTATCTACTGACTCCCAAGCAATTTCTTTAAACTACTCTCAGGCCCAGTCAGCAAATATATTTTTGAAGAGAGTTAAGACATTGATTAGAAATAGTATCTGCCAACAAGTACATATAAATTGAAACCGTTCACAATCATTTATATAAGCCTATAAATTTTAACAACACCATTGCCAATCTTTCGCTCCTTTTTTTCTCACATAGACACCAACCTTAAGTAAAAACTGTTTTAATAGGTGTTAATAAGTTATTAAACTGGATGTTTGGAAAGATGATTATAGAGTAATACTTTTCATTTGTATCTGCATATATTCTTGCACTGCTTCAATCACTTTTTTGTGGTATACCTATCTTTATTATGAACTTAGGAAGATGTGGTCAAACACTCTGTCAGCACAGTGCTGGTGAGGCTATACTTTCAGTAGGCAAGGAACTGAATGCTTGATAAGCCAGAATTAACCTTAAGTGTACTCTATGAGCATGTGGCATCATGATTTGATTCTTAATTCCTGTTTACTACAGTCTCTTTCACACAAGTACACACTGTACCTTTTCCGTGAAGATTTGTATGAATAGGGTAGCACATGCCAGGCATCCAGATCCTGCTACAAAGTGAGAAAGTGTGCAAACTGAATCCAGAGAAATGATGTCAATAGTGCTCCCAGTTTTAACAGTGGACAGAACCTAAAAGAGCCTGGACAATTGTTCAAGTTGCACACAGAAGGTAAGAAATCCACATCTGAACATAATAATCTGTGAATAAACCAGTACTAGGTTTTCTTTTTTGTTAGTCCAATTTTTAAATTTTGATGTTTCTTTTATCATGTTAGGCATCTGCAATAGGACAGAAAATATTATTCATGTACAGTATACACATATATACACAGGTTTTGACTTTGAAGCCTACCAGCTTTTCCTAGATAAACATCCTTTCAGTGATCTTAGAATCAGAGAATCATTTAAGTTGGAAAAGATGTTCAAGATCATTGAGTCCAACCATTAACCTAACACTGCCAATCCCACCACTGAACCAGATCTCTAAGCACCTTATCTTTATGTCTTTTAAATACCTCCAGGGATAGTTACTCAACCACCTCCCTGGGCAACCTGTTTCACTGTAACAACCTTTTCAGTGAAAAAGCTTTTCCTAATGTCAAATCTAAACCTCCCATGGTGCAGAGTGATGCCATTTCCTCTTGTCTTATCACTTGTTACTTTGGAGAAGAAAACAACCTCCAGCTCTCTATAACCTCCTTTCAGGTAGTTGNCCTTTCAGGGAGTTGTATAGAGTGATGAGGTCTTCCCTGACCTTCTTTTTCTCCAGGCTAAACAACACCAGTTCCCTCAGCTGCTCCGAGTAAGACTTGCTCTCCAGACCCTTCACCAGATTCATTGACCTTCTTTGGATGTGCTTGAGCACCATAATGTCTTTCTTGTATTGAGGTCCCTAAACCTGAACACAGTACTCAAGGTATGGCCTCACCCATGTCAAGTACAGGGGCATAATGATTTCCCTTATCCTGCTGGCCACACTATTTCTGATAAAAGTCAGGATGATGTCCTGGTTTGAATTAGAACAGAACTAATTCTCTTCAGTGATTTTACTTTTCAGCTCAGTTCTTCTAAATAACTGCATTGTCTGAAGTTAGAAGCCTGTTTTCACAGTGTCTGCTGCTAGCAGTGGTAACACCCCATGTTGAGAGTTACTACCAAGGATTGGTGTGCAGACCAAGGTCACTGCTGGATCTTGTGTACCACACAGGGGGGTGCAGAAAGTGAAGGACTGCACCTGCAGGAAGAAGCATATAGGGCAGGTGACCCCAAACTGGCCAACAAGTTATTCCAGCCCCTATACGTCATATTCGGTATAAAGCTGAGGGACTACAAGGGTCTTGCCCCTCTTTTTGCCCTCTTGTCCCACTTTGACATTTTGGCTCAGGTCCTCTTGGTGGTAGAATACTGGAACAGGTGGTAGAACACTGGAACAGGCTGCCCAGGGAGGTGGTTGAGGCCCCATCCCTGAAGACATTCAAGGTCAGGCTTAACGAGGCTCTGAGTAACCTGCTCTAGTTGAAGATGGCCCTTCTCTCAGCAGGGGGGTTGGCCAAGATGACCTGTAGATGTCTCTTCCAACACTGACATTTCTATGATTTATATGATTCTGTCCTGGTTTGGGTGAAAACAGGACTAATTCTGTTAAGTGATTTTACCTTTTAGCTCAGTCTCTTCTAAGTAACTGCACT
>VWZY01010671.1:26682-47756 GCA_013399075.1 Chloroceryle aenea | reverse complement strand
TTTTTTTGTTTGTTTGTTTTTGTTTTTGAGTGTGTTTTTTTTTTTTGTTTTAAACTCTTAACCAAATTGTAGGGAAAGTCTGTGTACAGAGTAAACTTTCATCAAGCCTCTGGTTCTGTTTGGCTTACCTCTCCCTGCCTGCCCAAGGTTGTGACTGCTGCCTGTGCTGTCCATCCTTGTTCATTATACTTGCTGTCTGTATGTATATATTTGGTCATGCTAGATCCTGCTCTGTTGGTAGAGCTACCTTCTTCTCCGCATATATATTTGAGGGCCTGTTTGTCTCTAGTGTCACTGGACTAATTAGGGAATCTGTCTTTCTGAATATGTGGTGGAAAGGAAGAGTAATTTGTAATTAAAAGTAATAAATTCCCTTGAGCAGACAAACTCCTTTGCTGAGTTTTTTTTCCTCTTTCACCCTAGTTTTTAGTAGCATCCCTGTGAAACTACCTGTGTTCAGATACTGTCAGGCCTGGAAAAACACCAGCCCTGCCTAGTCATTGTCCCATTCTGGGCTGTACTGGTGGTTCCTTGGGAAGCTGTAACTTCTGGTGGGCCTGGGAAGAAATTCTCTGTTCTGTGGGGATTGTATCAGGATGGTAGCACCAAAGCAGAAAGCAATATGGAGAAATGTGGATCACACTCCCCCTCCCTGGTCCATCTCCCAGTAGGTAGTACAGCCTCCAGCTGCTGCTTCTCATGGTTTACTATCACTCCTATGTTGTTTTCTTCCAACCAAGCACATGGTCTGCTGGTATCCTTATGTCCTGCACCCTAAAGGTGTCCTGTGCTGGTTGGTTTCCTTCACTCAGGTGTGCCAGTATACTCTGTTCCTGCATGTTGTTGTTGTTTTGCCAACTCTGATTCAGGCATGGTTATGGGAATAGATTAATTTTATCTTCAACTGGATGTTCAGCAACTTCAGTGGTCACTTCCAATCCATCACTGAATGCATTGAACTGTGACCTTCATATTTCTAAATATGTGGTCTCCAAAGGGCCTTGTAAATCCCCCTGCATTACATCAGAACTGTTTTAACAGCTTTCAGCTGGCTAATGGCTAGAGTATAGCCACAAAGTAGATGCTTTATGTCTCTGTTGTGTATGTTCTACTTTGGTTTAAAATGATCTTCAGATGTCTGAAGGTCCAAGGTAGAAGTGTGTTTGTTAGTTTGTTTATTTTTCACTTTATTTGACCAAAGATGTTAATAAGTACACTGATGCTTATTTTCTGCGTGTCTTTTCACATACTGACTGAAATTTCCCACGCCAGACTTAGATTTGGTTGCTAAAAAACAGAAGGTGGTAGCTGCAATTTGTAGGGTTATTGGTCTGTCCTCCCCTGTAAAATTTATCAACTTCCTCAATGTGTTATTCTTAGTGTTAACCTCATGTTTTGTCTTTCTACGTATTTCCTCAAAAAACACACAGCCCAGCATTAGTCACAGGAACAGGAGATTTTGGTAGTGGGCAAGCTGTGCTCTGTTCCAAGTTGTGCAAAGCTGTTTATTGATCTTGTGATTGTAGAAATGAAAGACTTGCCTGTATTTTAGCTGGGTTGGTGTGTGGTATGTGTGGATGTATACATTTACACATGCATATGTTTTATTTAAAGATATAAACCATAAATAAATATAGGTGTATATTTAATATGTATTTATAATACATATGTATTTCATAATAGCAACGTGAGAATCCTGCCATACATTTGGCTTCAATCTGGGCATGACCTTTGTTGGTCATGATGTGCAAATGCTCATAGAGGTAAAATCTCTTAGGTGAGGATAGATTTCTTATGATGCTGTTTAATGATACACGGGTCAGTTAATTGTGGTAGGTTGTTTCATTATCTGAGCCATCAGCTCTGTTCCCTGAAAAGTTTGATGTAAAACCATTGTTTTCTTTATAATAGAGCATTTTACTTTTGCCATGTGATGATCTGTTATCAGGCTGTGTATGTTGGTGGTAAGTAATGTGTGACATATGATAAGTCTGTGAACATGACAGTTGTGACTGCACCCTCTTTAAAGTTGTTACCAACACAGTGAATGATGTTCCACACTAGACTCTATTCTATTCTGCTTGTAGAATTCCAGTAGCTGCTGATGGTTACAATTAAGGTGAACTTCTATAATTTGTGAAGAAGTAGGAAAGAGGTTCTGCAATTCCAAGGCAAACTTTCCATAACTGAAAAGCATTACAGTGAGTACTTGCCTTGTATATCCTATATTTTCATACAGAAGAGAATGTATATTAATCATGTGGGATTCGCCAGACGTTTGCTTCTGCTTCACAGCATTAGATCTGTTTGTCCGGATGTCCTTTAGAGTGGCAGCTTTGCCATTCTTGAGGTAATTTTTTTTTTCCTAGGCTAGTTCAACTTATGCCCCAAATGATTAATTTCTTGATCTCCTAATTATTTAACCTGGGGTGCTGGTTTTTGCTTGGCATTGCATAGCTCTCAAGAGACTGATTTTTCTGCCTTGCTGTTCTGGCTCAGGTTGGCACAGTCCAAGGATTTTGATCCTGACTTTCTTCTTTCCTTCATCGGTGCACGAGGCTGAAAACTACTTAGTACAAATATGAAAGTTTTCTTGAGAAGAAGGCTGCTGCTTCTTAGATCAGCCTATAATAAGGCTGAGTTTTAACATCAAGGGTTTTGTTGTTTTTTTTTAATATTAGGCACCAGGTAGGCTGTATCACAAGTTTTCATTGACCTCTGTTGAAAGAAATGGAAATGGAGTCAGCTTAGATTTAGGTGTGTTTATATTTGGTCATGCTGTGATGGTTGATGTGGTTAACAGTCAATCACGCCTGTGTCATTATCAAGATGACATAGTAGTGTCTCATATATGGCAGTTCCTAGATGGATATGATGCCAGTATACACTGGCAGGGTTACAATATTCACCTGTCAGTCTGAAGTGCTATACCAAAAACAAGGTTAGTTTAAAGCAACATTACACTGTTTCTCCTCTTTCCCTGCCCTTCTGTCCACCCAAAATGACTCGGCCCTGGCGTCTGAGGATAGTATCTCTTGTATGCATAACACTTGGTGGTTGTAATTGGTGCGTGGTTTGTCAATGATTATTTACTTGGTTATGGAGGGACTTATAGATGTTATTACAGCCCTAACAAAGGGTTATTCAGTTGGCATATTTTTTGTGAGTGTAGTTCTTTATTGTGATATACAGATGTCAGAAACAAACAAAAATGTTTTCATTTGCCGCCTCAATTTTTCTAATGCCAGTTCTGGTAAGAATCTGCACTTACTCAGAATTTATACTTTGTGTCTAGGTGCCCTGACTCTAGGTTGCTAATTTTTTTATATTTTTTTTTGGTCATCCTGCACAGACTTGCCTTTCCTTGTGTTTATTTCCCTTCAGTATAGGTGGCCCAACACATACCTGCTTTGCAAAGCATTTTGATAGCTACAGACACAAGGAAAACTTTTGGCATGGCAAATCACTCTTCCGTATTTGGTATATTCATTTGTACAGCTCTTAAAGGCATGTGCCTCCAGCAGTGTCTTACCTGACTAAAGCTTTTGAACTGCATTTCCAGGTGGGAGTAACCAAATGCTGTTATTTGGGACTGCTTCAACTCTGAGAGAGAGAGAAAAGATGCGTAGTGTAGTTCTGGGAGAGAAAACGTTATCTAGAGCTTCTGTGATTGCACTCCAATGGCAATGACATAGAAAAATCCATCTAAATGGATTTTATTTATTTTTTTACTCAGCTTCAGAATTTGGTCTACATATGCACCTGCTAAAACAGAAAGTAAGCCTGTTCTGTAAAGCCTTGTTAAGAGCCTTTGAAATCTCTGGGGACTATATGGCAAAATGGAAGTGACATGTTGAGTTCTTGGCTTTTATTATTGCAATGATTAGTGACTGTAGATCTTTGCTTTCCAATGACCTTGTGTCCCAGAGACTAAGTCTTCGTAATGTTGACAATCTATTAATATTAATATTTATCCTCAAAATACATAAAAAGGAATTATGACCTTGCATAAGAAATGAAAATAAATAGGTAAGGGAAGCTATTATTTATTTTTTCAACATTTGCATTCTGTGTATGACTTCAAAAAGTGTTTTTCTAACATGAATTCATCTTTTCTAACACTCCAGTGTCCCACTGATTTGTTCTTAAAATACTTCTTTCTGCACAGCAAGCTTAGTGCTTTGCAGACCACCCAGAACAAGTGAATTTAAGCTGCAAGACACATTTAGTGATTGGGCCTTTTTAAAGTTTCAAATAATATTTTTGTCTTCCTTGACTTTTTTAGTAAAAGCCTATATTTTATATGTGAGATTTTTTGAGGATTAAGAAAGGGAGTGGCTGTTCTCCTCCTATTTGCTAAACCCACAGGGCGTATTTAGCCTAATCACATTTGAGCTCATGCTTGTCTGACAGAGCTTACTCTACTGTCAAGGAGGTATAGATTGCACCTATGCAAATAATAGATGTATTTGCTCATGCAAAGAGATTAATTCACATCCATCAGTGACTGGCAGTACGTGTTCTCCATCTTGCTGGGCAGTTTCCATCTGTGGGTTATTTCTGCAGCAAAACTCTTCTTGTCCTTTGAATTCTCTAAGAGTCCCTCTAGCTTTGGGTTCAAAGGACTGTAAATTCGGTTTTAAAGTAAGTAATACTGGAATAAATTGGCAAGCCTGCATCTCAAGAAAGTAGAGGTGAGGTGCAGTGGGAAAGGGACAAACCTGGACTGGGAATCCACCATGCTGGAGACCCCAGGCTCAGCAGCTGTGTGTCCCTGGCACAGTTTTTCTGCCTGGACCTGGCCAGAGATACAAGAAGTCTTGGGATGCTTGGGAAAGACCTGCTAGGAGAAATACCACAGTTTCCCATGTCATTTTGGAAGCAGCTACTCAGCACAGTGGTAATGTGTTCACCATCCCCTGGAAAAGGAGAACTAAGAAAAAAAAATAGGGGGTGGAGAAAGGCAAACCAAATGAAGTGGATCAGCCCACAGGGAGTTACGTGATATGGTGCATAGCCCTGCACCAGAAGGGACACAGCAGGGAGTGCATGTGTAGGAGAAGGCTGCTTATAATGACACTGAAAAAATATCTGTTGGCTCCTCATAGAAATTTCATTGTCTTTTAGCCAGAGTTACATAATTGTGCAGAGCTTCCTAATTTGTCACTAGCGAGGAATTTTCAGCTTAGAAGAACTATCTGTTCAGTAGATGTGTAAATATGAGGTGTCCACATAGGGATATTTTGTTGTCAGAGTACACCTATGTGGATTTTATTTCTTTTTTGATTTCATTCTCAATGGAGAGTTATTCTGGCCTTTCTGGAGATGTATTCTATATCATACTTCGAGATAGTTAGAATGCTAAAGCCTACTTCACATTGTCTGCTATTTCTTCTCTCTTGACAATAGTTTAGTTGTTTACTAAACTCAGAAGACAAGCAATGATTTGACTTGCCTTCCCTGAAGCTGATCTGCAGTCAATATTGCTTTACAGCCAACAACTGGAACAACAGAAATAATGTTTTCAAAGGATAAAATTGTTCTGCCAAAGCATCCTCTAATGACTTGGGGCTCAAGGCCTGAAAAGGGTTGTCTGCTACAATAGCCCTTCTCACTTGTAAGGCGGTTGTTAAAAGCAGCTTCACAAGTTATTGTGGGAACTCATGCTTTGTAAGATTTCTTAAGATGTTTATCTCACCAAATGTATGACACACCAGTGAGAAACTGCTAACTGTGTACATGGAAAAATCATTATAGCAGTTGCCCACTAAGAAATCTTGGATCTCCACAGAGACAGCTAGGGGATCCAAGCAGATGAAGACACTGACCATGTTTTCAGCAAAGGAGTTTTTTGACATGCTGAACAAGAGACAAGGACCAAATTGAAAGCAGGTCTCAAAGAGGGGAAGGGAAAGTTGGTTCTTGGTTGCTGGATGAAAGACCCTCAAACGGTGAACAGGAAGATGCTGGGCTTAGCTTCCACTATGTTTTAGTGGTTATTATGGTTCTGGTGTATGCACAGATCAATTAGAAACGTGACTGCTGCAGCAGCAGGTGTTGGGTAGCTGGAGGTTAGCACATGTTGCCAGCACTGGAGCTCAAGGTATCATCTGGCCTAGGGAGCTTTTAGCTACATAAAGGCTAAACCAAAAGCATCACTGAGTCAGTGGTGCTTTTGTGAGGTATTGGCCAAAGCATCCTGTGCCCTGTCACACAGCCTGGAGCACAGCAATCTCCATCGACTGCTTTAGTGGGCCTCTGAGTTTCCTGTGACCTTTCCAGGCAACTGCATCTTCTCTGCTGCAGGTTATGAGCAACCATAGAGCTAGCTCAAATACTAGTCCTCTGCCCTGTTTGGGCCTGATGCTGCTGGGAGGCTAGATGTGCTATGGACATTTCAAGTATCAGTGTGCCTTGGGCTGCTACATTCTTTCTAGGCAGCTTCTCGAGTTTGGCTTCTGTAAGAGCTTTTATAAATCATACTGGAAAATGGCAATAAGCTTCAAAAATCAGTTGGTGAAGAAACTTTCTCAGCAGAGCTCGTATGTCAGAAAAGCAGCTTGCAGCTTGGCTGCCATTTGCACTGAATGTCTTGCTATGGGGAAAATGAGAAGAAATTATTATTTTGAAGTCTTTCATTGAGTGATGATTGATAAGAGCTGTTCATCACAGGGAGACTAATCCAGGAGTCAACAGGTGCCTCTTCTGCATTCTGCTGCCAGTCACGAGTTAAAAATAACAGGGAGTACAACAGGTTATTCCAATTTGACATGCAGTGCCTGGGAACAACAACGGACAAGTCCCAATTTGTGTCCAGCTGTTTAAAAACTACCACCCAGCTTGGTATTATCCTTCTGCCCTGAGGAGCTTGTCTTGTGAAAAGAGTTATTGATGGATGATTTCAGCATTCCTCAGGGCTGTGCTCATGGTGAAGTATCTGCCTTCAGTCCTGATTTCAAAGTAAATGATCTCTTGGTCATAAATAACAAATAACTTTCTTTAATATATTCTCTTTGACTATAATCTCAGTTCTTATATAAATCATTCCTTTTGAAGGTTTCTGCTTGGAAAGACCGGGAGTGTGAACCACAAATCTTAGCAGAGATGATGCTACAGTGTTTTCGAGTCCAATTGCATGATGTGTCATACGTATTTCTGTGCCATGAGTAGCTCTCCGTTTAAATCTGATTAATAATCTGCATTTCATACATCTTTCCCTGTTAAACTCTACTTTCCTTGCACTGGAAGAGCTTTGCAAAAGTGGTGCTTCTCATTCTATAGGTTCATTTTATGCTTTTGAAGTGGGGCAAAGGTTTTTGAACTGTTGCAGGGCTCAGTCAGTGGTGGTTATGGTGGGGACTGTATGGCCCTGTGGGATGGGTCCAGGCTGGTAGAAGTCTTGCCCCAGTGTGCTACCTGCTCACTACAGCCCCCTGCTCTTGGCACCCCCCCAGGGTGGGCAGGGTCAAGGCTAGGTGGACTGTCCCAGCAGTTGACTTTTTCTCTTCTGGGGGCTTGATGTCTGAGACCACATCTCTTGGCATGTGCTACATAGCCAAAAACTAGGTATCCCATGGAGATGCAGTGCAGCTTCTGAACTGCAAATGTTTAACACCACTTATCTCTCTTGGAGTAGGGACAGCCAAACCCAGCAGAGCTGGTTTACAGCTGCTGCTCCAGGAAGGCTGGGTCTCCTGCAGCTCTCATGGCATATCTATCAACCTTGTGCAAATGTCCCAAATGCATCAGGGCAGCTCAAATGGCACTAAATGCATACAGATAGGTGTTTTGTACAGGTAATGTGTGCTAGCTCTAGCAGCCTGACAGAAGACAGGGTCTAAGAGCCCCTGTTGATGACAATTATGAGTATGTATTCTAAAAAGGAGGTATCAGCAGTTTGCTTCTTGGCTAATTTGTGCTAGTTGCCTTGTTGCCTTATTAACTTCCTTTCTGCTCGTCCTCTCTCTTTCTTTTTCTAAAAGCTCTGACTAATAAGTCTAGAGCAAGGGTTGGTGGATACATCCTTATTCAGATAAGGAATTTCATCTGAGCTATTACTTTTTCTCAAAAATCGGTATGTCAGGTAGTTCAGCCCTCCCACTGCTCCCAGGAGCAGAGACATGTTACTTCTCTTCTTCCCTGCCCCCTGCCCCCGTGCAGGTTGTTTACATAGGTATCAGTGAATCATGACTGGAATTATTAATCTCCGTAACCCAGAAAAGAATATACAGTATTACCAGCTACATGCTTGGAGTTGCATCATTATTAATAACTTGTAGCTATTAACATCTGAAAAGCAATTCTTCTGTAGTTATTCGTGGCTGCTTGTGTTGGTGTATAAACATATATATAATCCTGTTTTGATTAATTGCAATCTAAATAAATTACACAAAACTTAGAAGAAAGCAAAACTGTGAAAGGCCTTAGCATATACATACAAACCCTTAATCTCTCTGTTTTTCAGTTCCATTTCTGTAAAATGGAGTGGTGGTGTTATCTTCTAACTTCAATTTACATTGCAGCCCCACCAGAACATGGATTAGTTTCTAACTGTTGGTTTTCTGTCCTTTTGTGCTTCTGCTTTGCTGAGCACAAGATGTCTTGATTTTGATTAGGAGCTGGAGGTACCACTGTACACACAAAAAAAGTGTGTGTTGGGGGGAGTGGATATTTTCTGTTGAAGGAAAACTGAGAGACAGAGAATGGTATATGATCCATGTGATGCTAATTGCTACCTGCAGTTGCCTCATTCGCTCTACATATGCAAATGTGGCCTGCTGCCTTGAACTGTGCTTCTGCAAAAAATGTGAGCTAGAAGTTACAATTGCCATTTGTACCATAATAAAATTAAAGACTTTTGTAATGACATGTGAATTCCTGAACTTGGTTCTTAAGTTTTAGAACTAAGAAAAGTATTAGGGAGGTTTTCTACTTTTTTGTTTGGTTGGTTAGGTTTTGTTGTTTGTTTGGGGTTTTTTTTAAGTCTGTTAAAATCACTGATCTAAAGAATTGGCCTTTTTGCCTGGTACATTCTATGTTTTAATAAAGGCCTTTTTACAGGAACGGGCAACTCTACTATTTTCTGGTTGGTGTGGGTTTTTTTGTTTTGTTTTGTTTTTAAAAGAATGAGAACATCTGGGTGCGCAAATATCCACTGGATTTTTTCACAAAACAAAGCTAATCCTGTCCCTTTCCCCATTGCAGTTGATTCTGAATTGAAATATATATAGAGAGTGCACTTTTAAATAGTCAGTTTACTTCTATGCACAAGTGTAATCTGTAATAAAAACTTTGGTAAGCTGCTTCTGCTGATGTTTGAAAACTAAGAAACTCCTAAATAATAAAATCATGTGGTAGCCTTGGCAGGATAGTATTCAAACAGACCGTACTCTTTTGTGAAGTGTGAATTCAATGTGTCATCAGTTGGGGAGGGGGTAATGTATTGATCCTAGATGTAGGAGTGCTTGCAGAAGGAGAGGCTGGACTGTAGATGTAGCCTAGGACACAAGGTGCGGAGGCAGCTCTAGAGCGCCCCATGGTCCCTGCAGCATTTTGGGGGTAATATCCATCCACAGGACAGGGCTACTGGTATGAAGGAGGAGGCTGTTCCCTTCCTTCAATCCCAGTGGTGGCTCCTTTGTTTTGAACCTTGTTTAGTGCTTTGTCCCCTTGCTCTGTCTCCTTGGCACGCAGGATCTAGCAGAGAGGAATGGGTAGTTGAACAATGCGATATTCCCTTGTGCAAAGCTCCCTAGACTCAATGGAAATTCTGCCAGTGCAAGATTGGATCCCACTAGTGGAAAAAACTTACTTGGGGAAAGGATGAGATCAATGTGCTATTGTTCCTTATGCTATATTTAAATGCATGTATTTCATGGAAGTTTAAAAATTAAACCTCGACACCATGTGTATCTATAGTCTGTATGAATAATTTGAGCTATTAATTTGCTGCACTGCGTCTGTTGTTCACAATGGGGCAGTGGCTTTCCTATCTCATCTTCAGCAACAGTGATGAGAGAATAATTGTGGTGACAGCAGACAAAGGTACTTATTTTTGCAGAGATGACTGGCCAGGCTGGGGGTAAACTGAGCTTTGCTTATTTCTTCCCCACCTGGGTTCCTCGTCCGATTTGAGTTTTTTAATTTATTTTGCTGTTTAAATTTGTAATAAAGATGTGGATTAATTTCACGTGCCTGGTGATCATTAAAGGACAGCTGCTCTTTGCTACTTCCCCTTCGCAGATAAATGTCTCTTTGTTATTTTTGTATTTGTTTTCCCCCATTGGTTTTGTATTTATCAGTTTTTCTAATTAAAAAAACAACAACAGATGAATGGATGCTATTTCTGAAAGAAAAAGCCCACTAACCCAATACAGACAGTCAGTGTCATTTTGCTGATGGGATGCTTTGCTTTTAAGAAAATCTGGCATTTGAGCTTTTCCTTGGCTTTTGAGAGGAGCCAAATGCATAATTCACTCGGCCTCTGTGCGCTATTTTTGAATTCTGCTCCATTTGCAAGAGAATAGCAGGAAGGATGTACAGTGTCTATTTCTTTCTTGCGCTTGTGACACAGAAAGAAGGGGTGTTGGTTTGATTAACTTAGAAGCCCCTGAAGAGCCAGATGAAAAGTGGCAAAATATAAATGAACTCTCTTCCCAGCTACTTTTATTGTTTGCTGTTGCTTGTGTATAATGGCCCATGATACTGAAAACACAGCTTCTTGGAAACTGGTATTGTATGAGCTTTCATCAGTGGGCTGTGAGGGCATACCTCGGATTTTGGAGGTGCATCTTTATGAACAGAGAAATCCCCCGCAGGCTTGAGCATAAAATGAATGTGATGGTTGTTTTTGAGGTGGTCCAGTGGCACCATGTCAGGTGTTGAATGGTGGGACACCTGCAGTGGATGCCTGTGCACACTATTTTGCAGGAGCAGATTTTGCAACCCGAGCTGTTGAGTGCGATCTTACTGTGGTGTAGTGCTAAAAGCCTTGTTTTTCTATCCTAAGACTCATTCTCTTGCAGCTGTAAGGCCCTAGCTAGTATAAACAGCTATCTCTGAATGCTCTTTGTTGTCTGACAAGGTTTGAGCTTTTTTTCCACAGTTCACAGGCTGACAAAGGTTAGAGGATGGTGAAGGTATATGTCAGAACCACCAGGATAAGGTAAAAACATCCCTTCTTGATCAGCCATGTTAGTGGGTCAAGGGTAGAAAAATAGGGTTCTCAGTGTCTCACCAAGGGTTGCAAGAGTGAAGTGGCACAGAGATCACTGAGTAGGGAGCCCTGTGAAGTATGCTAAAAAAAAGACAGAGCAGGTGAGAAATATACAGAATATCTGCTGTAGCTCTGGACCTCTTGGATAACATCGCAGTGAGTTCTTCTTAAACAACCTTCCCACAACCTACATAGCTTTATTATTTTTCCTACCTATATTAATCCTGTAATATTACCAGGGATGGTACACTTCTTCTTTTCTCTCCCAGATGTTTTCCAAGTTCCTTGAAAGTATTAAATCTGTTATTTTTCCTACTGGTCCAATAGCAAAGAAAATCAACTTCTTCTCTTAGCATAGATTTGACCATAAATATTTCTTTGTGGTCCAGTGGTGACAAGCAATGCAATATTATGATAATCAAATCACCTTAGATTTCAGAGATAGTTGCCAGTAGTGGGTAAATGTAAAACATTGCAGAATTTGTAAGATGAGTGGCAAGAATATATTGGTAGAGATGTAAAAGTCCCCAGAGCTTTACTTTGACAGGTCATATGTGCTGAGGCAGTATTGTTAACATGGTCTGCACTTCTGAAAGCAGCCTTTAACTGGAAAGGTAAAATTTGCCTGCATTTTAAACACCTGGTGTAGGTAGAGGGATAACTTATGCCCAGATCTCCTGGTGGCCTTTCTTCTGCACTGCTTACTGTTACACAGCTTTGTCTTGGCACCAGGATAAACCTCAGCCTTGGCTAGTTCAGATCAGGTAGGTTGTGATCTGATCTGTTCAAGTTGTGACACTGTTTGTGGTGTGAAGAATACTCGGTCTGAGAGTGCCTAAGGACAAACACCAGACAAGTGGTGAACTTGGGTTTTGCATTAGTCAAAATGGGCAGCCATCAAGTTGCTGAGAGGTGCAGCTAGTGTGACCTGAGTCATGGCACTGCTTTTCTGTTGGACTGAGATACAAACAGGGACACTGCACAATTTGAAGCTAACAGCACGTGCTAACGGGGAGGTGCTGGCAGGGCCAGGGTCCCTAGCACGTCTGCAAAGCCCATAGGGCTAAATGCCCCACCACCCACCCCCCCTTTGCAGTATCNACCTGAGCTGCACACACTGTGAGAAGTGGTCCCAGCTTCTCCCAGCCCCAAATACATCCCCAGTGTGTGCTGGCACAGACATACCTGGAAGCCAGCTTGTGAAACTGATCCAAATGAAACTAACTCAGCAAATATGGCCCAAATACTTAGCTTTTGCTGAGATTAACTTCCTAATTTTGGTTTGCTGTGTGGCCTTCTGCTTGTTTGTGCTGGTCTCAATGTGGGGTGAGCAGGCGGACAGAGTCATACTGTGTATTCAAGATCAATATGGCCTTATACTGCCCTTGAGATATGAAACTAGTCTTAGTTTTACTAAAATGTGGTTTCCTGTTTTTTACTGAAGTGTTCACTTTCTTCTTTGGTATTCAGGAAAGAGTGCTAGTAGCCCTAGGCTAACCCATAATGCTCATCACAGCACCAGGCCTACAGGTTTATGAAACTCCAATACAGGATAACATTGCCCAAGACCAATGAAAAAGTCTATAAGCTCAAACACAAGGAATTCCATTAAAATAAATTATTCCTTTTACATTTTTCATGTGGATTATTTATTGGGATGGGCAGCAGGGCATGGGAAAGTGGTGTAGAGCACTGCCTCTAAGACAGTCATTCTAGTGTCTAGAGGACATTGAGAATATCTATATAAATATAGATATATACATTTATATACAAAGCCCTGGTATATTAATTGTGGATCTCTTCCAGTTGTGACCCAGCTCTTGCCCTTCTTTTTCACATTCTTAGGGAGAAAAAACCCAAACCCCTAAGATCAACAACAATAACAAAAAAAATGGGCAGTGAAGCTAGAATGTGCTAGATCAATGCAGACACCGTGAAAAATAACCAGGACATGCCTTTGTGGCTTTTGATGCAGCTATGGCTGTTGTTGAAACTAACAGATGCAAAAGCTAACTGCCAGATACCCAGCGTGTGTGCCAGTGCGGACAATCCTGCCAGATGCCTGGCAGCTGCTCTTGCCCCAACTCCAGTGGCTTTCTTGAATACAGATTGCCTTTTGAACAAAAAAAAAAAGTTGTTGTTTGTTTTTTTTCTGAGATATCTTACGAGAGCATCTTCCCAAAAATACATTAAATATGGGGGTTTTTTTTAGTCAATGATCCACTGAGTTCATATTAGAAGGAAGAAGGGTACTGAAGCCTGGATAATCTTGATCCAGTATAAGTCCAGCTTTTTGGAGTGTAGCTTAGTTGCAGAAATTGGATGATCTGCAGTTCGGAGTTTAAAAGGCCATTCTGTACCTACAGCAAGAGTTGTTATATTTAAGCCAACTGGGCAGGTTGGAGAGAAAAAGCTATTTGGTTTTTCATAAACAAAGCTTTTGCTGTTCCAGGCTATGATGTTGAAAGGAAATCAATGTTTTTTTCCACCAAATGTGGTTTTATCTGGCCAGAATAAACAGTTATGACAGGATATTGGTGCTAAATTTATTAATAGTCTTCTCTAGCTTTGACATTCTGTGAAAAAATTACCTGAGATAGACAGAAAAAGTTAAATTCACCTCAATTTTTTTCCTTTACTTCCTGTTTAAACTGTCATATATCTAACTGAAGTTTAAGCAGCTGACCTGGAAAATACCATGCAATAATAATAATAAAAAAAAAAATTAGAAATACAGTTGAGGCTAGGATAAAAATATTCCCGGAAGAGGAGTATATAACATGATCCTACAAGGAACAGAACCTCCAAACCCACCATTAACTTGATGCTGATATTTTTTAACAACTTCAGGCTGCAGCTTGTGCTTATTTTCAGGCAATACTTTTTCTTTCTGTTCAGATGAAATGGCAGGTGGGTTGACTTGCAGATCTTACTGTGTAAGCATCACTTCCAGGTTCTTTAAGGTCAAATTTAATTTTGTCCATTGTTAATTTAATGACCCTTTGTTTCTCCAAATAATACTCCAAGATGTTCATTGAAGGATGGGATTCACCACAATTTGCATCTGCAAGCCCTTTATTGGGTGTTTGTCATTGAGGGCGAAGAGTGGCTTTTGCCCCCCAAATCTGTCACTTCCTTCTGTGGGTTTACCATCGGCACACTCACAAAATGAGATTGGACACCTTTACTTGCAGTCTGTTTTATCACCTTATATGTTTATTGTTTATAGCTTTTTTTCCAAATACAGCCACCAACACTACAGCTGAATTCTTATGGCTGAACACCCAAGAGTTGCTCAATTATTATACAGGGGAGTCATTATAAAGCTCCTAAATCTACAAACTTGGGTAGGTTTGGTGCAGGTTATGGGTAGGTGCATCAGTTTTGTCACAACAGTGTGATGTGGTATTTTACAGAGTGAAATCAGAAAATTAATACACCTTTCTACTTGCAGCTTCATGTGATGATTCTGTTCTGCTTAATTTGTTTCAAACCTCTCTTTCTCCACTTGTTTTCAACTTTGTGCTTAGCCAGGCTGAATTATACCCTTGCTTCTAGTGTTTTTGAAGCACTTTTGCTTACTTTAGGAGGTATGGAGAGGAATGCTTTGAAAAATCAATTATTATTATATGACTCTCTTTTAGGTAAATGTAACTGTAGCACTCTAGTTGCTCTGTGTTTGAAATATTCAATCAAAACCACCATTTGCTCTTTAACCCAAGTTACCAAACATGCTGAAAATGAAAGACCTCATTCAGGGCTGTGGTCCTGCCAAGCTGTGGCCATGTGTGTTTCCCAGGACCTTATTTACGAATGAGTTCCACCTTCCCAGACTTGTGAGAGATTCAAGAATATGAAATTTTCAGAAAGGATAAAAAGAATCACTTATTTGCTTGCCCTGCAAAGAACTGTTTAGCAAGATCACTGTGAGGTGTTTTGCATGTTGAATGAAGACTGAAAAGGAGCTTATTTACCCCTTAAAGTAAAGTATGTTGCAAAACTGGAAAATATATAACTCTGCTGCCCTAGAGTCAAAGGCCTTAGCAAATCTGCTGACTCTCTTAAGAAAGGTACAAGGTAAGATTTGATCTTGAGTATCCCAGTTCCTCATGCCTAACCCATGTTATTTCTTTTTACCATAAAAGGCCTTTTTAAACTTTATCTTTTGAACTGCTAATTTTGTTCCTTTTCTGAATATCTTTAAGTGAAATACAGGAAGAAGTCAGATAAGGCATGAATGAAGCTGGTATTTGAGTGATATGAAATTATTTTAATTGAAATAATGATGAAACTATTTGTTGTGTGTAAGGGTGTACGGAGGTAATGAGCCTATACCCTGATATGTCATTGTACTGGCAGATGCTGAGGCAAGGCTAAGAAGATGATTACTAGGCCAATTACTGCTGCATATGGCACTAATGGATGGACTCTGGATTTCCTCTTATCTGGTATTTCCCCTTTTGCTTAGCTTTACAGCTGTGTTTAGCATGCTCCTTCCTATTGTGAAAGCCCTGGAAGGAGCCTGGAGGTAGGAGTTACCCCCAAATGGCAGGATGAACACCCACCCCCCATTTGTCCCTGTCTTTCCCTCTGCTTTCCCTCTGCTACCATCCTGACACTGGGTAGACAGCTTAGCCAGGCTGAGCAGCAGGTACCGGTCCTGTCACATCTTCCAGTGGAAGCAGAAGTCATCTAGCAACCACCTGTGGAAGCTTTTGTCCTGCCTCTATACCGATGTGCCACAAGGGAATGGTGATCAAGTATTTCAGCATCCATCTACCTCCTGGTCCTAGGAACAGCCTCCACTATTGCCTTCTTAGGAAGGCTGCCTACCACTGCAGTGAGGGGGGAAATCTCATCAGGTGTAGAAGAATGACAGTGAAAGAAAGGCAAAGGGTGCTTATCAGCATAAGTTGCTTCTGTCCTTGGGGCATATAAAGGAATGTTTGTGCCAGCTTGCTTCACAGGAAGGTTCTTCTGATTTATGGAAAATAAGTGACAAATTATACATTCTCTGTGCATTGAAATCAGGGGTGATAAGCAGCCAGGATGTGGAGAGAGAGGCATGTTCTCCCAAGGAAAGAAAGAGCAAGGACAAGTGTGAGAAGTGGTAGCACTCACCTAGACATGCCATCCCAGCTCTCTGCATAAAATAAGGTGCAGAAATTTGTGTCTCTGAAGGGAGTGGAGAGAAGGAAGAGTCCCAGCCAGGGATTTGGGCTGGGGGATGGAGGGGCTGGGAGGAGCAGCTCTGTGGGTAGGACCCTGAGGGTGCGAGGGGGTATGTGACCCAGAAGTGTACCTTGGCAGCAAAGGAGTGCCCACCTTAGTCTTAAAAGTGAGTAACTTGCTCAAATTTAATAAGGTCCCCTGATTTCTCAGGAGCTCTGCTAGAAACTTACAGCCTCCTGCTCCCCCAAAGCTTTCTGCCTACCAACTCTGTAGTGAGCAGCCTTGGTATCAAAGATTGGCTTTGGGCTCCGCTGAGGCACCACAGAGGGAGCAAATACTGATGAGGTGTCTGACCTATCCTTGATACATGCACTTCCCACTCAGGCAAAATCACAGCTCTACTCATTTTTTTTCTGAAAGGTGCAGAGAAGAACACTTTCAAAGGGCTTATTTTTTTGTTCATTAGCTTCTTATGTTAAGTATTTTCTAATCAGCATGATGGTGCTGAGAAGAGTTAAGAAATACCAGGGAGTGATACTAATGGGACTGTGTCTATAACCTCTCTCTATATGCAATATATGTGTATTTCAAGTGGTAAATTTTTGCTCAGAGCAGCTAAAATAATTTGTCACTGTTACGGTATATCACCTTGTTACAGTGCGTATCTGCAGGGCCAGAGAAAGGTTTTTCCACTGCCCCAGGCAGGTACAAAATTGCTGCCTAGATAAGAAAGGGCATTGCTGCTGTCAGTCTGAACTGCTCCTCTGCCATGGCTTGCTGCCTTCTAGTAGAGGTGGCAAGAAGGCAGCACATGGCCAAATTTTAGTTGCTCCCAGGAGTTTGAATAAAGATGCTAATCTGCAACCTGCTAGGGTGGAAGCTGAATGTGCTCTCTGTTCTTCTGTGTCTGCTACCAAGCAGCTGTGTTAGGTGGCAAGATTGTGTAGGTAGCTGCAGGCAGTAAATCCTACCAAGGCAGGTAAAGCTGACTTCGAATTGGGGGGGTGGAAACAAGGTCCTGTTCTTTCCTTCACTCCTGCAACAGGGACAGTAATTTCAAGCAGAGGATAAAGTGGGTGTTGTAGCAACTCTAAATTGGGTGACTGGGCTGCCTGCTCTTTCCCTTGCCTGAGATAACAACCCCTGCAGTAGGGGGTTTGCTGCCTTAAATCTGTCCTACCTATTTGCTAAAACTGGCCATGCTGACACAACTGGTAACAGAACTTAACCCCCCAGTAAGGCTATTGTGATATTTCAGCCTCAGGTCTTCCACTGGATTAGCTGTGCCTATGACAAGGGCAGTGGTAGCCTGCTTGGGAAAGAGATTAACATGGGTAAAGCAGAGAAAGATGAATTGTACTGGTTGGGTAGATCTGATGAATAGACTGAAGTTGTGCTGTGTCAGCATTTTGTATGCCTAGGATATTGTCAAAGCTCATTACCTGTTGACATTAGTTGTTACTGCAAATCATCAGTAGTTTTGCAAAATGCATCATAGTGTCAAATTGTTCACCCAGGGAATCAGGATATACTGTTCAGGATAATTTGGTTTCCTTTCTGTGAATTTAGTTTTTCTGTAGTTGATTGAACTAGCAGAGAAGCAGCAAAGGGGGGTTCATTTTGTCAGAGCTGGTAGGTGTCTAGGACTATTTGAAGAGAAAGGCCAGAGGAATTATGATAGGCTGAGGAAAGGAGGAAAGATGATGATTTTTTTTGTTAATCACACTTTCAGAAAGAGCTAAGCTGTTATAGTCGAAGTTTTCTCTTAAAAGCAGAAATCCCAGCCAAAGGCAGATACCTGGTATGATACATTTCTACCTGAACAATAAGAATTTAGTGAAGTTGTTAACTGGTAGAGTTTAATGGTGCCAAGTCTTGAGTGATCTTAATTATAGGCTATACTGTCTGTAAAGTGTGTGAAGTGGTTGTGTGACTGGGTGACACACAGATACATATTCATCTCCCTTTTTATTTTAATAGCAGTCTGTTCTTCCAAATGCGTTCACCCTTAAGGCCACCTGAAGGCAGAATGATTTCACTTGAGACTTTTCTTAAGTAGGTAGCAAAACACTAAGGTTTCAACAGTAATAATTGTTCACATTCACTAGGAAGAAACCTTCCTCTGGTGTAATGGACACACCAATGCAACAGCATACTGGGACCATAAAAACCACACAATCGGATGGATTTCCACAGTGTAAGCATTGCTCTAACACTGACTCCGGTAGCCCTGTGCTCCTTCCTGTAAGACTTGTCCTAATTAGTATCCTTATAACACACATGAGTGTTGGAGCTGTTCCACATTGCTGAGTGAACCCAGGCCAGAAGTTGCTGTATTTTAAATCTGCCCTCTGTTATCAACCAAGGATTGGGTAACCTGTGTTACTTCTTAGCCACTTGCAGGGCTGCTGGTGAGATAATTTGAAAACGTATGCCTGTATATAATGTGTAAGTGCACCATCATGATGAGAATCCTTTTCAGTTTAATTCAAGAATTATTTGTTCAACACAGAGATTTAATTTTGTTTGGCAAAAAAGAATTGTAGAAAACAGTAAGATCAGAGCCACTGAAATATATGAAATAAATGAAGATTTAAGGAAGCTGTAAAACATGAGGATAAGATTTCCTCTGTGTGCTGGCTTGTGACCCACCAATGTTTGGTGGTGCCTATGACCAGATTGAGGGACAGGGTTGGTTTATGACTGTAGTAGTTGATATTGCTAACTTCATCCATTCAGAAATCATGAAGCTTTATTATATAACTTGGTGGTTTGACACGGGGGTGTCATTGTCTGTCCTGTTCATACCTTTGGAAGTTTCTGGGGTTTGTCTAGGTGTATTAAATAGATGAAGAAGTTAATGATGCCTATATCTTAAATGAAGGATAGGAATTGAAGTACCAGCTTCAGGGGCATTTAAAAAAAAATCACCACCAAAAAAATAAAAGCTGGCAAGGTATGAGGCTATATGGCTGGATTTGGAGAATGGCATAAAAAAAAAAAAACAGAAAATCTGTCAGGTAACGCTTACACAAATAGATTTCAACAAAAGGCAGTTGCAGTTAATTTTCTTGGAAAATGAAAGTTTATTTACTGACTTGAAGTTTTTTAGGTTACTTAACCATTTAATTCAAACTTTCTGCCAAATTTATTAGAGCAGCACTGTTTGGACTCCCCTTTGTTGTAAATGTAACATCTGCTGAAGACTTACAGAACAGGGTGTTTTTTAAAAGCCAGTGTTGTTTCACAGTAAGACAAAGTGACTTCAAATTAAAACCATGAGTGACTGAACCATGCTTAAAATTCTGTTAGCTGAGCAGTAAATGTTTTTGTGTTTTTTTTTCTTTTTAATTTAGCACAGACTTTCATGTTTTACACTGAACACAGAAACTAGGGACTGAGCATATAGCACACCAAATTTCTTAATCTCCCCCACCATTAAATTGGAATTCACATGAGTTACAATGAGGAAAGCTTGCAGGGATTCTGTTCATGTTGGGTGGATGTAATTTCTTAGTTACATTAATCAAGTAATGTAAAAATAATGAATTCTGATTTCACTTAAGAGATCTAGAGAAATGTACTGTCATTCTTTAATTTACACACATCAAGGCAATGTTAAGAGATTGTAGAAGCTTATATAAATAGTGGTGAATGTGGTTACTAGAAAAGCAAACTAGACTTTAAGTCTTATTCCAGGCTGACCATTCTTAGGGGCCCAGCTCATGTTTGCTAGTGGATTTAGCCGGAGCAGCTGAAGCTCCCTCCCAATAGGCTGTGTCTCTGTCATTGAGACTGCAGTGCTTATAGTACACTGACTTAATGAGATGTGCCTCCGGTCCTCAACAATTTATATCTATGCATATTAACCTTTGTTGCATTTGGCAGCAATTTGTGAGGTCAATTTTCCCTTTCCCAAAACTGACTGGGGAAAATGGGAAGCAGAATGTAAATGAAAATTCTCTGTGTCCCTAAAACAGGGTGAAAAAGGGTATGGTTTGTAAACTCTTACCTTGATAATTACCCCTGATTCTTGCAATCATCATGGAGATGTAGGAAATCTCGTGTAGAGCTAGTAGGACTCTTTTTATCAAGTAACATTTTATTCATCCTTATTAAAGAATTGTATTCTTGAAGAAAAGACCTCAATTCCCATCACTGCATAATGTCTCTTACAGATAAAATGTAGCCATGAGATTTTTGTGAGGATTTTTTTTAATCTCATTTCCCACAGTCAAGGTGACAACAGGGGAAACTGAGCAGATGTTGTCAGGGAAAGTGGCATCAAAACAATTTTGACAGCTTCGTTTTAATGAGGATCACATTGATACTGACAAAAGTAAAATTGGAACATTAGCATAGTTCCTTGAAGAGTTCAGGAAATCATTGAAACTAAATGGCGTGACAAAATATAAGTGACAATTAGGCTTTGCATCAAAAGTGCTTGCTGTTTGGTAGGTCAAATGACTGCCACGCTTCCTATTGCCATGTAAAATCTAACAGTGGTATATCTGTAACGCAGAGACCTTTGGCCAATTCACTGTTGACGTCTGAATCGGTTTTTCCTCCTGCTTCTCAGACTGAATTTAGAATGTGGGACCCATGATATACAAAAGTCTTTATTTTAGAGATAATTGCCCTCTTGACGCTCATCAAAGATTTAGTGTCCAATGGTAAATGCCTCAAG
>VWZY01010671.1:0-26613 GCA_013399075.1 Chloroceryle aenea | reverse complement strand
AACAGAAAAACCTCCTTGTGTCTTGAAAATTTCTATCTTTCATGAGTTGTTTTAAAACTCGGACTGATTATGTGTTCAGGTGTAATTAATGGGTCATCTTGACTTGAAATCTGATCATATTTGCAGATATTAAAAAACTCAAGAGTAGGGTGTGATCTGGCATTTCATGTGTGTTTCATATTTTTAGTAAGCTTTGAGGGAGGCTTACAGCCACATTAAAAAAAAAAAGTTTAACATTCATTTGTCTTGTTTCTGTTGTATTATAACCTTGGAAGATAATAGAAGATGCTACAATAGAGTTGTGTGAAATAGATTGACATCATAGATCTATACAAAATAAAAATGAAATGAGGCTTTCCTGCACCACCATTTATTTTTTTTTTTTAGATCCAGAATTCGTCATCAGGACAACTTCATTCATGGGTGTAATGTAGTTAGTGTAGTTTTCACTACCACTGGTATAGACAGACAGTTTGCAAGCAGCTGCAGCATTTGATTGGTTATGCTTTGCTGGTACTTAATGTGGTGCTCGCAGATGTAATGTATAGGTTCATTTTCTCATTCAACAATTGTTATCTAGGTAAAGTGAGTTATTTGGCAGTTGCTTTGGACTAAAGATAGTACCTGCACCTATTTTTAGCAATTGCAAATGCTGACTTGTCTTGAGGCACTTTTCACCAAGGTCACTTTAGTGTAAAGCCCATTAGTTTTTCAGTGTTATGAGGTTGGAGGGTGGCTTTGCTGTGCCTTGCTCTTCATTGCCATTGTTGTTCTTCTAGTTAGACTTCATTGCTACCCATTCACTGAGGAAAAATTATAATCATAGGCTGCTGCTCTAGCTGTGTGCTTACAGCACCTCATTTGTGATCTGAAAAAAAAAATAAAAAAAATAAAAAGAACAAAGCCAAGCTACAGAGATGGAGGGAAGAAGACCAACTGAGTCCTGGTCCCCCATCCTTCCTGCTGGTGTGTGTGGGCAGGTTGGCCACGGTCCTTCAGGAGGAGGCATTTGCTAGGAAAACTCCACATTAGTGCCCTTCTGCAGCAGCCGGAGGTTGCCTGTCCTCCCCTGTGTGTTGTGAAGTCTCAGTATTGGGAATGCAAGCACTGGATGCTCCATGGGCCACCATGACTCAGCCTGTGATTAGTAGAAGCCAGAAATGTTGCTGTTAAGGGGTATGGCTTCATTCATGTGTTAGCTGGGCTTGATCTCTTGACATAGAAGGTCCCTGGGAACCTACAAGAGCAATAGTGCACCATGCTTGCAAATTGGAGTCAGAGGAGTCCCAGGGCTGCCAGGTTTGCTGCTTTTTCTTATTCTCCGGTGCTCTTCATAAGATCTCTTGGAAACATGGAAAAATTCCCCTTTTCATTAAAAGCAATGACTTTGGAGAAGAAGCTGGAAATGAGAGCCCTGAACTTCTACAAGACAAACAGAATCATTGTATCTTCTTTTTAAAATCTAAAGACTTATTTGAAGCACTTCTCAAAATGGCTGGCTAATGACTTTTGAATGGCAACCCTGGGCCTTTCTGAAAATACTCTTTTCTGGAAGTCGAACATCAGCTGACATAGTGACTAATTGCACAGTGTCAAATAGTGTAAAGCTATTCAGTAGCCCGGAAAATCATCTAGATGTCTTTCACCCCGTATCTTTGCTCCTGTTGCACATGCACACACATTCATCCAGTTCTTGATGAATGGGTAATGCTTGGGCTTTGCTGGAGTTTTGAATGCTGCTTTCTTTGCTTTTTGGCTCCGATTTTGAACAACTTGCTTGTACCATAACAGTCTGAGGGCTGTTTGCTGACTCATCTTTAATGCATAAACCCAGGTAATATTTTGGTTTAAAGATGAATGTTTTATACTACCTATCCTTGCTCTGTCAAAGCTAAAATACTTGTTGACCTAATCTATTTTATAAGGACTGCTTTTTCATTGATGATCTAATTGAATTATTTTTTTTGCATAAGGGTGGAAACTTATACTATGCTTTACTTCATACTGTGATCTTTCTGTATTATCTTCTGTACTATGTGTATGCATCTTCTGTGGCGTGTATGCTTCTCCTAAATAACAAAACCTAGCTAGTTGGCTTACCCAGGACTATACTCACCAGTGAAGCATGTGGATTTTGTACCAATATGCTGCCCTCTTTCTGTCTAGCAGTAACCAAGTTCTTCTGTACCATAGAAAGGGTTTTTTTGTTTGTTTGTTTTGTTTTGTTTGTAATTTTTTTTATGCAACCCACACACCATGGAAGCTGAAGTCACATTTTCCACTGACCACAGAGCTGTGAGTGATGGCATGTGTTTGTGAAAAAAAATAAACCAAACCAAAACAAAAAACCAAAAAACCTAGGAGAATTGATGTCATGCTCTGTAGGATATGTTTTTCTACTTCTTAAAAATTTTCTTTCTTTCCACATCTCTCCTTTTTCCTCCCCTTCCCCCTATTGGCTGGTATATAGATATTTTTTTTTCCTGTTTTAGTTAATTTTTGTGTGTGTGTTTGGGTTTTTTTGTTGTTTTTTTTTGTGTGGTGTTTGGGTTTTTTTGTTGTTGTTTGTGTGGTGTTTGTTTTTTTTTTGTTGTTGTTTTGTTTTGTATTTTCACCTTGCTGCAAACCACAGTGAGGGAACTGTAGAAAAAGGCAACTCTAATACCTTAGGCTCAAGCATTTTTTTATAGTCTTTAATTTTTTTTTAGTCTTTAAAATTAGTGCAATGTACCAGCTTGTATAATATTAATAGTTTTTTTCCTTTCTTCTCTGGAGGATATTAGTGAATTTAACATGATACTCTGATAGAGCACATGAGCAATATGTGTTTGTTTCTCTAGTGGCACGCTGAACTTAGTTTAAAGTAATATGTATTTCAGTTTAAACTGTAGAGGGGCTTGTTCTGGAATGACAAGTCAAATCTGTTATTGCTCTGGTACTTTTCCTACTGCTGCTTTCAATGATTAAAAAAGTTCAGCTCCTGCTTATAAAGGCCTCTCTGGGAACAGTTAAATGAGTTTTCATAAATTTTCATTGGGAATTTCTCAGAAAAGAAAAAAAAATAGTTGAACTAAAGGGAATAATTTTAAGTAAATCTTTGTCCTTAATAAGGTTTGAATTCAGCTTAAGAAAAAAAAAATTCAGTTTTGTCTCTGGGTATGTGTCTCACTTGAAGACCTGCTCCTGTTATACCAGTACAGTGTCTCTACTCTGCAGCCATGCTAGGGAGACTCCAAGGGATGGGTCTCAGTAACTTACTGAGAAGACTTAAGAATTGGTGTTCCTTGAATCTCAGATTTATTATGCAGTTATGTTACAGGCCACCATGTCAGCTGGTCTCTTTGCATACCATTAGCAAATGGGAGGTATTTCCCGTTAACTTACAGGGATTTAAGGGTTAAACCGTGCCACATAGACTCAAGGTTAAGCCTGAGTTTACTATTGCTCAAGTTACCTTGTACTTGCTGTGGGCAAAAAGCACCCAGGCAGACTGCCTCAATGGATTATTGGCATCTAATTCATTAGCTGGAAGCACCTGGTTTGTGTCTGTGCCCCTGGCCACTCCTGACAATGGCACTTAAATTCTTAGTCCCATTTTCAAAATAACCTAAGGATATGGAGCCATCTCAGTCTAAGCTGATCTAACTTGGGACTGACATGGCTCTTCCCCACTCTCTCTCTCCTGCCCTGCTCTTGCCCCAGGACCATGTGTGGAGCTGATTTAGCTCACTAAGGCAGCTGAAAGCTGTCCGCTTATTTTATTTTGAGAATTACTTCTGCTAGCAAGTCTGCTCGACACAGATCTATGTATGGTCAGAGTGTGCCAGCCATGGAAGGAGTGGGAGCATGTAGGGGTGTAAGTCAATTTGAGATGTGGTTGCACAGCGGTTTAATCCAGTCTAAATCGTGTCAGACAGTCAATGTAAATAAACCTTTATTGCAGGGGAGGTGGAGAGAGATTTGCCTTGCTTAAACTACTATAAGCAAGAGGCAGCTGAGGCAGTGCAGAGCAGGATCATCGATTCACAGGTCTCAGTTGCAACATGTGAAAAATACTCCAAGGTGCTGTCAGAACCAAAAGTTCTGTGCTGTGAAAAGTAACAGATCTCTCAGAGATGGTGCTGAAATGTTTTCTTGACAGCACATGAAGTGAGACAATGCAGGAAAAGAAAATGCTGAATAAGCCAGGTTAACAAAGTTTTGATGTAACTGTGGTGCAAGTATTTTGTTCTCCCTCTCCAGAAGCTTGCCCCTAGAAAAAAAATGGAAATATGAGGCTCAGGACCTTATTTTCATGACCAACAATCAGCATGTATAGCAACGAAAATTAAGAGGATATTTAATGTTTACCCATTGGAATAACTGTTTTGTTTAAAACTTTCCTATTTTTCCACAGTGGGGAAAAATCCAGAATTATGTGGTCTCTCTTTTTAAAAACAAACCAAAAACCTAAACAACAGACAAACAGCAACAAGACCCCCACCCCCAAAACCAAACAAACAAACCAACCCCAAACCAACAACAAAACCAAACCAGCTCTATTTAGAAAAGGAAAAAAAATGTGATGATCTTGGGTTTTGGTCTCTGTTACTAATTTTTTAAAGTTTGGTGGTGTTGTTAATTTGTTTTGTTTTTCTCTTATGCTGGGAAGGTCTGCTATTGATAATAGACTGGGGTTAGATTTTTTCCAGTAGCTATGTTATGTTAATACTGAATTGCTACATGTTTAAGAGAAAAGCAGATCTATTCTCCCTGACTGCTAACAAACACACACTCTATACCTGCTGTGTAGATTTTAGATTCTTTCTGAAGAAAAACACAAACTCATCTGAAAATACAGATATTTGTTAATCAGAGAAGTAGGAGGAACCAATTTCAGAAGAACATCTTTTCTGCTTTCAGGGAAAGCAAGTGATGTTCAGCCCAGAGGAGCTGCTTGGAAAGCAAGTGTTTTCACAGACTTCTAATAATCCTTAACACTTTCTCTGTTAAAGTCAACACCATCTACTGCATGCAGAGCAAAAGCCTAGAAGAAAACACTGTGTGGAGAATGTAGCATAAGCTTGGCAGGAGCTTGTGCACAGGAACTCCTCAATGCTGGCAGTTACATACTACATTTTGATAATCGCAGAAGAGTGTGTCTGTAAAATATAAAACTGAGACAAAAGCACTGCCATAACAGTACAGATCAAAACCCACCACTTTCCAACTGTTAACAGTACTTTGCCCTGTTTGGTGTGTGCTTTAAATGTTAGTTAAACCTGACAATAGGCTTGCAAGTTAGTGTAATATCCCTGCAGTGTAAATCCTATTTATAGTAATTTATGACTGTCATTTATTTAGTGGAGGGAGGAGGAGGGAAACAGACAAAGAGGCAGTCACTTCATCCTGCTAAAATTGGTGACCAAACCAGAATAAAACCCAGGTGCCCCTGAATCTAGGTCTTCCACTTCCAGTTTTTCCACTAAGCTGTATTTAGTGTGAATGTGATGCTATTTTTATAACTGCACCTCCTTGAGTAGCAGAGATGGAAGCCACATGGACATTTCTCTCAGCAGAAGAGAAGACTTCTTATTACTAGTCTCCTTGGAAGCAGGACAAAGGAGTAAGTTTGACACTATCATTAGATGGGATTGCAACTTAAGTAAATGAATGATCACACATTCTTCTTACAGTAGCTGGAAAGGGTCACTTTTTTTTTTTTAACTTCCTCTTGTAACACTGAATAAGAAACTATGAAAATAAAACCAGCAATCAGTAATTATTTTTTCTACCTTACTTTATGTCCTGATATGGATGAAGATCACTTTGGAGCCCTGTAGGGGTGTGTGTGGTGGTGTTGGGTATTTTTGTTTGTTTGTGTGTTTGGTTTTTTGTGTGTGTGTGTTTGTTTTGGGGATTTTTTTGTGTGTGTGTGGTTTTGTTTTGCTTTTGTCAGAGATAGCATAAACATTTCAACAGCCTTAAGACCTACGAGATGCATAGATTATGCTCTGTTTTATCTTCATCAGGGCAAGCTACAGCAAACTACTCACTGGGACAGTGCAAACTTATAGCTGTAACATACACATGCAAACAGTGGGGTCACAGTCCTGTATTCAAAGCATATATAAGCTTTGTGTGTGCTGGTGACTTCATGAGCCTCCCTCTTACATCGGCCAGGATAAACTAGAAATAAAAAATATATATGCAAACACAGCTTTGAGCTAGGAATGAAGTTTATTTGCAGCATTAAAAATCATGCATCTGTTCCCAAGTGCAACCTATTTCACTTTAGATAGATTGGTTTAGTGACCACAGCGATCATGAATGTATTTCATGTACAAATGCATCTTGCATTAAATACTTCTTTTTTTATATACTAAAACATGTTATCTAATAAATTGTTTCTGTCAATCTATAGGTAATACTTGTGCTGACAGGCAGGTAGAAGACTTAGCCATCATCTTGACAAGATGAATATCAAGATATTTCTTGCAAAATAGTCTTTTCTAAGCTTGGTAACCTTTGTTTAGCTAAGGAAGGTACAGAGAAGAAAAAAAGAAAGCATATTTTTGTAATCTATCTCAATAAGAAGTCATTGTCCGATTGCTTATTATGCCTGGCTTTGTGTGATGGCTTCTAGCCCTAGCTTGCCTTAACAGGAAAAAGTAAAAATTGTGTTTGTATATGAATGAAAAGTTGTCTTGCTGTAGACTGAATCCAAATAAAGAAAAAGACTTATGAGGTCAGGTTTTTGGACAAGCTGTCATGTATAAATACTGTCCTCAAGGCCTGATTCTAGTCTCATTCCTGTAACTTTAGACAAACTCCAATAAAGCTGGTAGTGGCCGCTGTGAACTGCCATGAGATCAGGCTTAATCACCATGATATTAATTATAAACAAATACTGAAATGCTTCTGCAAATTTCAGAAAGTGGTGTTCTCCTATTTTAGTTGTGGCATTGCTGTAGCTGGGGTGGTTTGAGATGTAAGGGCTAATCTACACAAAAAAGAAATTCCATTTCACTATTTGCAATTTAATGGAGTGCAAAGAGGTAGGGAGAACGCTCTACGTAAATACAGATGTCTCAATGTCTAAGGCTTTTCTGTGTTCCTACTACTCAAATGGGGATCAAGAATCATATTGTTCTGTGGAGTTGTTCTTTGTTTACAGTAACCTCTTTGAAACTTGATGTTGAAATGGGTTTCCTACATTGGTTATTGAATTCTGCGGGTTGAGATTCCACTCCGGGAGCTTTTGGCTTTTTCTTTAAAAATAGCCCAGGTTTTGAAATTTGAAAAGCAGATGTATTTACCGCCACATGGACTTTGTGGAAAAGGCTTGGTTCTCTGCTACTCTATATTTCAAACCTAATGTTTGTACCAGAGGGGGGAAAAAAAAAAGTTTCAGTAAAGCTGTTCTATGCCTGAACAGTAGAATTTTACCTGTCCTTTGCATGGCCATAAATGACCAAAGCATGAGGATTGGCAAATAGGGCCTGATGATTTTATGGATTCCTGAGCTAGTGGCAATGAAATATTGTACTGTTAATGTAAATTGTCAAGAATGACAGTTTAACTTCCTTAATGTATACACAGAGACCCTCTTGTTCTTCCTCAAACTGTGCCACATAAGTCAACTTCATCTGAGCACTGTACAATGTCACATACCTCACACTGGCTTTTGCTGGCTACCCCTGCAAAAGCGCTACCTCCTCAGAGTGGGTTTAAACAGAACAGCACTTTTGCCAAACTCCTCTGCGTATGGTGAGGAGAGTGCCACTCAGAGCAGCTGCCAATGGAAACGGAGCAAATAAGTCCAATTTTAGCAGACCAAGTTTGATGCCGTTCTTGAGCCATTGTACATGGGGATGGTGTTCCATGTGCACTGTCATATACAGCTTCCTATGCTTACTGTACATGAGAGAAGATGGCTTAATGACAGACTTATAGCCTTTGCTCCAAATGTGGTTTTTTATTTTTTTGTTTCATTTTAGTCAGACCTCTGGAGTAATTAGAGCACCCTGTGGGTTTTTTTGTGTGGTTTCTATCTAAATACTCATGAAGGAGTTAATTAGCTTGTTTGCAGTATCTCATTAATTCGTTTTCAGCTGTGAACTTAATTGCTCCTTTATTACTGATGAGTAAAATAGCTTTAGGCTCCTAATTAAAATGGACTTTGATGGATATAGAAGAGTTGGGCTTTAAGCTTGTTGAATGGGTGGTGGAACTGCCTTTGTGTCCCTTTGTGGGCTGGGCTCCTTCATGGTAATGCTTTGTGGGGACAGATCTTCCCAGTGTCAGATTTGATCTTAGAGTTAGAGCCATTAACTTCCCTCTATGGAAGGAAAATTGAATGGCAGTTAGTGCCTCCTAAAGATCTGTGGGTAGGTGAAACCCAAAAAATAGATTGAACCACTGAAAAGAAGCTTGTTACTGAGGCAGCTGAGAGATGCACAGAAACAGTAGTCCCCTCTGTTATAAAACTGTGTCTCTGCTGAAGTCAAACTCCTAGTGATGGAGGTCAGGATTTTTCCCTAAGGCATCCAGAGTTGTACTAGAGGGCAAAAGCTGCTTTCAGGTGTTTGGGGGCATATCAAGCATTTGTTCTTCAAATACATACCAGGAGAAAGAAGAATTATTCTATGTGCAGAAATACATGTGCATCAATTTGCTTTTCTGGCTTTATTTTCTTCTAGGACAGCTATACTTCCTTTCTAACATATTTTGAGATTGCTGGATGTTAAGTGTTAAAAAAGAACCAGGAATAGTGATGTTGTAAAGAGAAATAACCATATTAATTGTAAGGAAGAAAGTTGCAAATCTGTCTCTCATTTCTCTTGTGCCCCCCCCTCCCTGCCCGCCTTTATGATTCAACATGAAGAATACAAGATTTATATTCCTAGTGGTGACTGGCTTGGATCCAGTGACCTTTGCAAAAAAATCCATTGCCTGTGTGGAAAATGTAGTAAAACAATGTAAGCGTGCTTATTGTAGGCATGTATGTTTCTTAGCACAATGGGGTCCTGAGACTAGCTGAAGTCTCTGGATTCTTCTGCAAGAAATGATCACACATGGGAGCTATTGTGATGCTCCCTCTGCTGGCTCTCAATCTGCCTCCAGATTTTCCTTAGAAGACCTCTCTTGAGCATTGATCCACAAACAGGAAAATAAGCAAATGAGACAGGGTAATGTGAAAGGTCAGTATGGCCCAAAGCAGGGATTGTCCAATCCGAGTGAACAAGAAGGAATCTCATCAAGAAAAACACGTCTACCTTCAGATAAGGTGATCACAGCTAGCAAGTGGAAAAGCAACATCGAGCACTTGAGGCTTATATTCCATACCTTTCACTGTAAATCTACTTTAAAGCTATTTGAAATGGCTTGAGTACAATGCATTTTCATGAGAAGGAAACACTATCAGTCAGTGGTTTCTATTCTACAGAAAGATCTAGAACTTCATAAGCTGAATTCCACAATGTTTTTAATACTATAACAGCTTATTTGCTTTATTCAGAAAATCTGAACTCTCTCTGACTTTTCCTTAATTATGGGTTTGGGAAGAATTTCTGTTTCTTGGAATGGTGAAGGGGGGAAATTCCATTTATTTTATAATTTTTTTTTTTTTCTTTTCTCAAATCAGAGTGTCACAAGATGACCAGAGTGTATAATACAAAAATTACAAAACAAGATGATGATGGAACACAAATTTAAACCAAACTTTTAAAAAATGGAGAAAAAAAAGTTATGCTGACAAGCTTGTGGCAATATGAACTGCTAAAAATTTACTCTATGAAAATTTTAATTATTGTGCAACATATGAGTTCTAGCTATGAGACTGCTTTTTCTAAAGGCCAAAAAGAGCGGGGGGAAAAAACCCAATCTGCTTCCTTAGATGATACTATGGTATCTCTACCCCTGTTTTAGCTGAATACTTAAACACATGCTTAACAAATGTGCTTAGAGAGTCTGCTGATATAAACTTTGCTTTCTTACCAACTTTAACACTAGCAGAGGCTGACTGGAGTTCATTTTTGGTATTACAGTACAGCAGGACAATTGCTTTTCATTCTCAGAAGTAACTTGCTGATTCAGGTTGTGTCCCCTTTGACAGAAAAGAGGAGAATATGCCTTAGAATGGAGGCAGACTATGCTTATGATCTGTGGTGGGGAGCCCAAATAGTAAAGCCAAAGCTTTAAATTTTATAAAATAGGAACTGAAGCAACAAGATGAGAGGAGAAGGGGAAAGAGTTGAAAGGCAGTTCATATGGGTGCAAGTGGGCAAAGGGCGCACCAGAGACCATTTATGGCTCTGAGTAAGCCTGGTTCCTGCTTGCCCATAACTTCTTGCTTTCTCTGGGTCCTTGTGACAATGAAGCTGCCCTGAACTTGCAAATTGCTATTTTTTTGTTGCTGAAAGGAAGTACTGCTCACAGGAACATCAGTTCTCACCAAGAGGCACTTTGCCCTAGTTCTGGAAACTCTTTCTGGGCAGTCATCATTAACCCCAGTGCCTAGGCAAAGACTCTTAATGAAATCTCTTTCTGAGTGATGGTCCTATTTATGATGCCTTGGCTCCTGCTTCCCCGTAGGCACTGGCTTATATCAGGGACTGTTATAAAAAGTATCTTTCCACAAGGAAGGTTTCTTCTAACCTGATCTACAGAGGAATTAGACACTGGTGCCCACACCTGTGTGTGTCAGGCTGGGCTGTGGCAGTGTTGATGGACAAATGCAACCATGTAGACTTTTGGAAGTGCTTTTCAAGAGTCTGGAGAAGAAAGATAAGTGTGAGGCTGACGACCAAAATCTAACCCAACTGTCCTTGCCAGCCTGGACTTTTGCTCTTTCTCAGCCAAATTCATGGCTATTGGAGCAACAATGCTGATTTTAAAAAAAAGAGAAAGGGGGAAAAAAAGTGGTTGTGTTTTCTGTTTAACTAGTATGGGTTGTATCTGTTGATGACATAGTCAAATGTGTTTAAGGTCTGATTATTTTTGTAGAGAATGTACATGAAGTCCAGTTTCTCCTGCTGTGTGAGCTCCACTGTGTTCAGGGGAAGTGACTTTTCTGTCTGTTTTCTAGTGGAAGTGTAACTTTCATCTCTGTGTTCCTGGGCAAGTGTCTCTCTGGCTCTATCTAATGCATCCTTGCTGCCTTTTTCCTGTGGTACTTTTTGTTACTTAGCTTTTACACACATGCAGCTCCAAGCAATCACTCTCAAACCCTCCAGAAACCCCTTGTGACACCACAGCACAGTTCTGTTCACATGCCAGCCCTATATGTGGCCTGTTTTGGGTGGTGACCTCTCTAGTTTTAGTTATCTAGCTCAAAAAGTACCTTTAACTTTTTTTACACTGCCCCTGAATAGGTTGTTTGTTGATGGTTGTTGCACCCATCAACTTAATGACCACAACCAGAGACCACTTCATGAAAGAGTTTCTGGGATGTCCAACATAAACAGAGGGCTGGACTATGGTGAAATTAAGCAAAGTAAGCATTCATGGTGTGTTACAAATAAATGATCACTATAGTCTTGTTTTAAAGCTTTTATGTATGCTAGACTTGATCATCACCACTACTTAAATTTACATATGGGCATAGCTAGTCCCCATGTAACCTACCTTCATACTTACCTAAAACATCTGCAATTTCTTACAATTTCCAATTTCTTACTATTAGAATGTCTCTCTCTTTTTTTTTTTTTTTTTTTTTTTTTTTTTNTTTTTTTTTTTTTTTTATCATGGGTGCCCCAGACTTGATACTACTGCTAAACCAGTATAAAAGTTTCCTAATTGCTACTCTGACAGAAAACATTTGGCTTATATACTGCACTAGAGAATGCTGTTTTCACCACATTGTCATGAAGTTCCTCAGTATGGTATTTTTCTGTGACAGCATGATGGGGCTTATATTCCAAATAGCTTCAGAAAATGTAAGGATAGTTTCCTCTCTGTCTTACCGTTATGACTTCCATATTAGTCCTGTACAGTTGAAAATCTGATACTAGGTGCATGTAGCATTAGCATCAGATTTGGTAGGTGTGAGAACCATCACACTTTGTGGAGCTGTGAACACCTGTGTATTGGCTTCACACCTTGCTGCTATGGTAAGTAGGAGGAGAGTGGCTGTTTGTGAAGCCAAGCTGTCCATGTCCTGGCCAAATCCTTTATAGATGGGCCAATTTCCTTCCCAAATGTTTGATCGTGGTGGTGTTGCTGATGTTCCAAAGACAGCCTGGCAAGCAGCTGGTTTTTGCTGGCAGGAAGGACTAGTCTTTGGAAATATAACTCGAAATTCACTTATTCCTGGGAAAATGAGAGACAGATTTCAGTGAGCAAAAATCTTAAGAACTTTAATCTTGGTCAGTCATCCCTCATTTTCCTTTTGGAAATCCAGAAAGGTTATTTAGAAAGCAAAAGATCTCAGTGAAATGAGAAATGAGCTATAGTTAGGAAAATATTTTCTAAACGGATAACAACAATCCAGAAAGTGCTTCTGAACTCTGAAGTATTTGTTATAGTTAAATGAGGTTTTTTGTTTTGTTTTTGGTTTTGTTTTGCTTTATCGTTTTCTTGTTTGTTTGGTTTTCCTGATAATGAATATGTTCTTATTTAAATATTTAATTAAAGTATCATGAAGAATATTAAATATATATTTCAGAAATTTATACTGGTTTTGCTGACCTGGACCCTCTTTTGTCTTTTATTATGTTTGCCTCTGACAAAATATTTTTGTTACTTGGAACTGAAGATTTATTGTTGTACTCAACTTTACTCAAGCATGCAAATGTTTCTGGGAAGCTGACCATAAACTAGGCCATAAGCAACCAGAGTCCCATAGGTTATGTCCCAGGGCCAGCTGCTAGGATATTAGATTATGTTTTGTTGAGAGAGAACACAATCTTTTTCCTCAGTGTGCAAAAGATACCTGGAGAAAAATTACTACTGAGGCAGCTCTAGGGGGTCAGGGCCAGAGCTAGAAGAAACTCTGGATGTGAGCTAAAAATCATCATTATCAAAACTTCTGCTCACATGATGCCTAAACCCCTGAGCTCTGCAAGCATCGAGAACTCTCTTCTGAACTTGCATTTCTACCCAGATGTTCCTTGGTCTTGGTGGGGTGAGATGGTCATGTGCCTGGTGCCTGTGTGAACCCCCGGTCCCTGCAGTGGGTGGCCCTGCCTGCAATGAGCTGCAATTCTGCATACAAGGCTTTGGCAGCTTCTGCTTTTAAAACACTGGAGGGAGAAGGAGCTGTGCCCCCTTTATGAGACTGCTTGATGTCCACAGTGCTTGTCCCAATTTCTCATCTAATCTGATTTCAAAGGGGGGAAATTTTATGTCCCACTTGTGATCCAGATGGTGCTTCTGCAGGGTGGCTTGAAAAGGGGACAGAAAACCTTCTCCCTGTGCACCTTAGCCATGAGGGTGGGCAGCATGGCTCAGTCTTGCTCTCTTTCCCAGGCACAGTGAATGTTGTCTTGTGCGCAATTAGGAAGGCACAGAATTCTTTTCTTTGCAAATGGGCTTTGGCCTGGGCACAGGGCCACGTCCCTGGGAGTACAAAACAGAGGACTGAAATCTCTGACCTTGCATTTCTCATTTCTATGTGGTTTTTCAACCACCTCTTTATTTTCTGGATTGGAGAAGGTATCACTGGCTGTGTGTGAGCACAGAAGGTGAACTCCAGGGCAGCTTTTGGAGGAAAGGAAATAGTGGGGCATCTTTAGAGAGTGCTTTATTGACACCAACTGAAATGGCACACAGAAAAGGCCCACCTGCCCCCTGCCCTTTCTTGTTACAGAGAGTGCCTATAGCAGCCAGAGCTACCTGCATATGGCAGCTACAAGCTGGGATGCCAGATGCTATTTTTGCAATGTTCCCAGAGGCACAGTGCTTAACAAGGGTCCTGAAGTTCACTCTGGTGCTATGTACCCTTTTCAATTTTTTTTTTTTTTAAGGCATCTTTTTCCCTCACTGATATGTGTATTGATGACAGCTTTTTAATTTCACCTGGTGACAAAGCTGATTACACACACCCCAGAAAGCAGGAGAAGCTCTGCCCTGAGAAGGTGCTGGTCGTGGCATTTCTGACTCAGGGCTTCTTGCAGATGTTTGTCCCAATCCTTTCATGTGAGGGCTTTTCTTGGCAACCCTGCCTCGAGTTGCGCGTGTTGCTTGCTGCTCCTGCACTGCTTCTTGGCCCCATGTGACAGGTACACCACACGACCATAACCTCTTCCTTTGGCAAACAGTGGTAAAAACATTGCAAGGAGTCAACTGTGGTCTTTTGGTTATGTGTTGGTGGTGTGGGTTTTGTTTGTTTGTTTGGTTTTTATTGTTTATTTATTTAATTTGTTTGTTTGGTTTTATTTTTTTTCCTCTGAAGACTTTCTCCAAATACTTATTAGTTGGACAGAAATGATAAATCACAGTGTGTGTGTACAGCCTGGGATCTCTTTGTTGATGTGGTGGATTTAGCAAGCCTGACATTCATGCCTTGGCACAGCTGGGTCAAAGAGTACACTAAGAAATGTCATGAGGGAGTGGAAGAAGTTGCTGTCCCAGCTGTTTCTTGCTGCTTTTCCACCAGAGATTGCAGGCTGGTAAAGCTGGAGGTGGAATGGGATGAATGTGTGCATCTCAACTGCTTCTGGGTAAGCATCAGTGTGGCTCAGGCAGCCTTTGTCAGCAGATTGTGCCGGAGGGTTTCTCAGCGGTGATATAGCTGTGTCAGTCCAGCAGCTTCTCGCGCTGAAAGGGTTATTCACCCTCTTCCCTCCCACTCTGCAGTTGTGGTCCTGCCTCCTCCTTGCACAGGGAGTAGCACCTGTCTGATCTGTTGTTTCAGTTCACTTAATGAGCAGAAAAAATATTATTTGGGGGGGAAGCTGAGTTTGTTGGTTTTCTTTTTTTGTGGTTAGTTTTTTTTATTTCTTGTGTGCGTGCATGTATTATTTTTTTCTGGTTTTCTCTCTCTGGTTTTAGTGAGCTGAGCTGGCTCTGGGAGGTTGGTAACCAGGAGAGCCTGCGCAAAGAGGCGGTAGGAGTGTTGAGAAGGGAGGATTGCCCCTTTAGTCAACAGTAGCTGTTAGACCAAGCTCAGCTGCAGTGGCAACCAAAGCCTAATTAAACAACACATGCTCAGCATTTTCTTTTTTCTGAGTGCTGCAGAGCATAGACTGAGCTGCACATCTGCAACGCCAGGAAGAAATCTACTTCTGTGCACAAGCTAACACTTACTACTTAGCTCTTATTTTTATGGAATATCCTTTATATTTCTCCACATTTTCTTTTTTTCTTAGTCACGGAAAAGAAGGTTAAAAAAATTGTTTGTTTTTAAAAAAAAGAAAAAAATCCTGACAGACAACAGTTTTATGCTTGCTGACTAATGCAACTAAATTCATTGGGTATTTTTGTTCTGTTAGGAAAACAAGACTTTAAAAGCTAATAAGTTGGCAAATGTTGCAAGTTTAGATGACTATTTTTGCCAGTATATAAACAAATCCAGGTAGGTAGTTTTAAGCCACTTCAGGTCTCACAGGACAGAGAGGTGAAAAGCTATTCCTTGAACATTAAGGTGTTTGTGGAAATAATTCCCATTGTCCTACTGGAGATTAGGAGATCTGCTCACAGATATTCCTGGTGGCATCATTGAAGATGGGACTGGACTTTGCATATCAAAAGGCAGTAAAACAAGCAGCCAAATGGTCAGAGAGGTCCCCATAAACATATCAAAGTTTAATGCTCAGTTTATGTAGCAGGCCTCAAATGTCTGTAGAAGATGGGCTTAAGCTGAACTGCCAGACTTGGAAGCAATGCAGGCATGAACACATACTTGGTTTCCTAGCTCTGCTGTGAAGGCAGTAACAGTTAGGGGGAAGGAAAGCGGACCAGAAAATGGGTAACGTTTTAAACCACTGTTTTGTGAGCATTTGGTGTGTGAATGTATGTCAACACCTACAGAAAAGGGAAGACGAGTGGTATTTGATGTTTTTCATTTTTTTGCAACCCTGTCATTTAACAAAGAAACGCTGGGGCCTCAAACAAGAAACAGCTTCTGCCACTGATGCCTATAATAGGACTGTGCTGGTAATAAATTACAGCAATGAGCTTGTTAGCAGACTCCAGGCCTTAAACACTTGCTTAGTAACCGTAGCTATAGCTCCAGATCATCAAAGTGCTCGAGGAGACCCAGCGCCTGTGGGAGGAGAGCTCCTCCAACCCAGGCTCTGACAGGGGAAGGGGCAGGATTTCTCTCTCTGCTTTACAGTGCTGCTAGTAAAAGGGCTCAGCAGCACTTGTCACAGCTCTCCTACAAAGATAAGTAGCAACAGCATTTTTTCTCTTTTTCAATACAGGAATTTGACCTCCTGTTAAGGTGTGCACTGACTAGTTGCATATGGAAAAAACTTGCCCGAGCCTATTCTGCAGGCAGAAAACAGCTTATCTTCAGCCTTTTATGAAAAGACTTATGTGAAGCAGAAGATGGGAACTTGTTTCACTCAATACTCATCACAGTAATGTAATATGTATTTGCTTTTCTCAATTATGGGCCTGACAGGGGAGGCTCTAGGAAAAAGGCTTCCCCCCCCGACCCCCCGGGCAAATTTATCATTTTGATGCTGCCTGCTATTTATACATGAAGGAAGGGCTTAGAGTAGCAAAAGCTGAGGACATTCAGTGGCAGGTCTGCAGTTGTAGGCTGCTGTGTATAGGTGAGGAGGGGAAGGAAACAGCAGTTCATAGTTACATCTGCTGGCTCAGTGCAACTGAGGGCTTTCTTTGCTGGTGATGTGTCATCTTGGTGGTTAGGTCTGTGGCCTCATTTAGATGGCTCCAAAACTTTCAGTCACAGACAGTACACTGCTGATCTGGGGCAGAGCCAGAAGAACTGCCCAGGAGGTGAAAACTAGGGTCCAGGTGGGGTCCTTGCAGCCTCAATCATCTCTGCTGCTTACCCTAGAGCAGACTGTGGTTTCTCTCAAAGGGGTGCAAGGGACTTCTCCAGCCCCCTTCACACAGTGTGAAGCACAGTGAGAAAATTGCCCGCCACGGGTGCGCAAAGAGGAGGAGGAAGGAGGTCTGCACAGGTTCTGCTGGGAGTAGGGGAGAGTGCAAGTGCCTGTGGCATGGGCGGTGTCAGGGGGACAGGGTGGGTGGTGCAGGGATGTCTCCAGGAAAGGTCTGGAGCAATCGTGAGATGGAGGGACCTCAAGAGGTTTACAAGGTGTGGAGGTACTGCTGGAAAGGCATCAGTACAGCTGTACATAGCCGTACAGCTACATTTGGGCTGATATATCAAGTGTGTTGCTTTCAAATGGGTAAACCAAATCACTGAACTTGGCTATGTTTGGAGAGGCATGTCTGTCCAGCTGTGTGCTTAATTACTGCCTTTTTTTCATGTAGGATCTAGTCTGAGCTCCAGTAAAGTCAGCAGAACCTTGTTGACTTAATAGATTGTGCCTTTTAGGGACAAGATATTTTTTCCACAAATATGTTAGAATATGGGCAGTGGGCAGATGGGCAATTGGCCAGCCCTGCTTCCTTTCCTTGCAATTAATTTTAGTCAATGGAAATTTTGTTCTTTTCAGAATTGGTCTTTTTTCTTTTTTTTTTTTTTTAAAAAAAACAATTGTTTTTGCTAAAGAATGTTTACTTTTTTAGAAAACTTTTAATGATTGCATTGAAAAACAGTACAGATATTTTTTTTTAGGGGTTTTACACTTCTGATTTATTTTTTCATGTCTCCCTTTTAAGAAGCTAAAAAGGGGAAGGAATAGAGTAATTAAAAACTTTTTAAGAAGAGGTTTTTGAAACTGAGCATCTTGAAAGTCCCAAAGGGGAAAAAAAGAAAAAAATCTTTATGTATAGAGTATCACCAACTTCTTCCCTCTGACCTTGCACATATTTAACTTAGGTAGAGATCATAGGAATTTTAAGCAGCCATCTAGGAGGAGGAAGAATCATAGAATGATTTGGGTTGGAAGGGACCTTTAAAGGTCACCTAGTCCAACCCCTTTGCAATAAGCAGTGACATCTTCAACTGAAGCAGGCTTCTCGGACACCTGTCGAACCTGACTTTGAATGTATCCAGGGATGGGGTACCTACCCCATCTCTGGTCAACCTGTTCCAGTGTTTTACCAACCTCATTGTTAAAAACTTCTTCCTTATATCTAGTCTGAATCTACACTCTCTTACTCTAAAACCATTACCCCTTATCCTATTGCAACAGGCCCTGCTAAAAAGTCTGTCCTTGTCTTTCTTATAGACCTCTGCTAAGTATTGAAAGGCTGCAGCAAGGTGACCCTGGAGCCTTCTCTTCTCCAGGATGAACAGTCCCAACTCTCTCAACCTTTCTTCATAGGAGAGGAGCTTCAGCCCTCTGATCATTTTTGTGGCCGCCTCTGGACCCAGTCCAACAGGTCCATGTCTTTCCTGTGCTGAGGACTCCAGAGCTGGACACAGTACTCCAAGTGGGCTCTCACCAGAGCACAGGGGCAGAATCACCTCCTTTGACATGCTGGCCATGCTGCTTTTGATACAGCTCAAGATGCAATTGGCTTTCTGGACTGCGAATGCGCGTTGCTGGCTTGTGTCCAACTTTTCATCCACAGGTACCTTCAAGTGCTTCTCCACAGGGATGCTCTCAATCCCTTCATTCCCTGTATTGATTCTAGGAGTTGTCCTGATCCAGGTTCAGGACCTTATTCTTGGCCTAGTTGAACCTCATGAAGTTCACATGGGCCCACTTCTTGAGCTTGTCTGGGTCCCTCTGGATAGTATCCTGTGCCTCAGGCACGCCAACTGCACCATGAGAGGGAGCTTCAGGTTGTCCAGTTTTCCAGTTAATTTGAAGTCTGTGAAAAATGTTATCTATTTGTTAGCATCCATCTATCAAAATCAGCAGGTCACTGTCAATAGGACAGCTTGGAACTGGAAGACTACTGAACTCGAAGTATGATTCAGAGTTAAGATGCAATATTTTAGTGATGTATCTACACACACAAAGATGCTAAAGAAGGCTAGAGGTAGTTATCAAGGTCTTACTCACTCCTAAAATCACTAGCCTGTCTTGTATATTCAAGCTTCCGATTTTCTGTTTAAACCAATGTTTATGCAGAATGAAAATATTCACGCTATAAAATTTCTAATATATAAACCCCACTATCCTCCTAATTATTCAGTCAGCTGTTTGGACATGTGCGCTGACAGAGACAGTATGAGGAAACACTGGCTCGAGTGTTTTTTAGTGTGAAGGGTGTTTTTATCTGTGTTAGCAACTGTTCAGTAGGCAGCAAGACCTTAATAATAAATATTTTCTTATCCTGATTTTGTTTTATTTTTTCCTGTTCCCTTATTTCTACAGCTTGCCCATCAGCTTCATGCCAGTCTTGGTCAGCCTCACCTGAGGGATCAGAGGCAGTGAATACTGTCCAGTTTCTGGGTGGGTTATTTTTTTCCTACTGCATGGCTTTGTTTATAGGATTTTTTTTTTTTACTTCTATAAAGAGCCCTTCATTGCAGAGAATCTCTGGCACCTTTTGTGGATTTACTGAGAAGCACCAAACTGTTATTTAATTTGTTGCAAAAATGCAGCCACCTCTGAGGGGAAAGGTGTTATTTTTGCAGTTTGGGACAAGGTGCAGGACAAAAAATATCTACCTGAACTCAGATTGTAGAGCATAGGAATGTGAATTTCTGAGTTGTTGTTAGGTTTCTGGAGTTAAAAGGGGATGTAGAAGGACTCTGTGTATTTAGATCCTAGCTTGGCTCTTATCTGAGAGATCTTTTCCCAATCGCTTTTCTCATGTTATAAAATTGGATGCACCTTTGGGAAACAGTATGCAATCTGATGGGCCAGAGACTAATCTTCTCCCTTGGTGGCTCCCTCTAAAATACTCACTGGTTTGAAGAATATTGATCATTTTGGCACAGTGTTTCAGAAGGGCTACAACTGGGAGCCTGTAACCAGCAAAGCACAATGAAATTTCAGTGCATAGAAGGCTCTGCTCATGCTGAGGTAATGAAGGACCCCACAGCTGTGTTCCTCCAAGGTTTCTCATAGTAATTTTCCATGAAGCTATAGAAAAATATTTATCCTGCCTTCTATAAACATGTCTGTAGGAGATTTAAGGGAAGGCGTGTGTGCAGACACACAGAGAAAAGTCCCCTTACATAGCCATAATTAACAAAATGTCTATGTTTTAATATTCTAGGAGGTTACAAAAAAAAACCCTGTGTTTTCTTTGTTACCAGCTCCATTTTTGTGTGTAATTAGACATGATGCAATCAGTAGAGAGGTCTAAGGTTCTTGCCATCCCTGTGGCAATCCACATACTGGGAGGACCATCAGGTTACTGGGAAGACTGTATAGATTAAAGAAACTGAGTCTTTACTGTCCTTCACTAAGTCTGGGATGCAGAACATGAAAATAAATGCTTATGAAGACGACCCACCTTTCTTCACTCCTTTCTTGCTCACTTATATCTGGATTTCTGCCTCTCCTTTCAGGAGCAGTCTTCATGCACTTCCCACCTCTGTGTAATCGGCAATATTTAATTGCAGCAAGACCCTTTTTAATAGCAAGGCTGGTGCTTTTATGTGCAATTGTGTCTCCCCAGCATCTTGCCAACATGCACAGTAAAGTAAAAAGGGAGATTGCTGAGCACATGCATACCCTCAAATGGAAAGTTTTGTTTATGTGGTTGTGGTTATGGTTGGACAGTAACCAGCTTTGCATTCCTGGGCATACACAAAGAGATATGTCTGAATTTTCTGAATCTTCCAGTTCACTAAATATTGTTTCAACAAAAGGTCTTTGACTGGGTTCTAGAAAGCAAGATAAGAAAGGAGTCTTTTGGCCAGTCACTGTTTCTCTTGCTTTCCCTTGTGTCTCTAAAAGGGTGGCCACAAATGCAGATAATTTTTCTGTAGGAGTTAAAATATGAACAACATTTCTGAGTCTAAGTGGGAATGGACTGACCATTAATGGAGAAAATATTTTTTCAGGATCAATCAGGTAGGAAACTTATTTTCTTCTATAATATGGAGCTTAAAAAAACCCAAAACTGAACCCAAAACAAACAACAAAAAAACAAACCCACACACACAAAAAACCAAACCAACAAACAACAAAAACAAAACAACAACAACAAAAAAACCCCCAACAAACCGAAACAACTAAATGAAAATCCAACAACCAAACCTGTCAGGCAGAGCCAGTCCAGCCTATACTGTTAGTTTTGTGAAAAATCATGCCACTTCGAAATTTTTTCCTCGTCTGCAGCTGAAATGAAAATTACAGTTCCTCACTCACTGTAATTTTCACAAAGTTTAAACTTCTCAATTTTTGTCTGTTAAGTGTTTAAAATGGTGTCAATGTGTTTCAGTGCCAAATACATGGTATTTTGACTTTGAATAGGAATGATGTTTCAGTCAATTGAAGTCATAACAAGATTTCTAACAAACACATACCTCTCCAGAGTAATTCAACTATTTTCTGCTCATATTGTATGAGCAATAATATAGGAATAAGAAACACAAAAGGTCATATAATGGGAATTTAAATGGCATTTCTTAAGATTTCTCAATTAAATTATATATACTTTTTCCTCCTGGGCTTTCCTTAGCATTACTTGAATTTTAAGAAGAAATTGTGGTTTTATCAAAACAGACTTCTGGAAAGCTATTCTGACCATATTTAATACTCATCAGCTGGGGTTTGTTTTTCCCCTTTCCTCTTTTTTTTTTTTTTTCCTCTCTCTTTTTTTTATTTTAACCAGAAACATCAAATTTAGTGAAAACTTGTGAATGTTAAAGGGCCTCTGGCAAGAGGTGACTACTAGGAGTGCTAGCCCTGATATCATGATGAATTTGTACTTGGAATATTTATCACCCATATCATAAATGGAGATATCATGGGCTGTAGCCACATCATACTGTGAACTGCTGTGTTACGCAGGCTAGAAGTACTTGTCTGTTTCTGTAAAAGGAGGATTATGCCTTCAACAAATTATGAAGACATTGGTCTTGATAAGGAGGCTCAGGTGATGGAGTGCTGTACTACTTCAAGCTTAGCTATTCTACTGATACTTTTATATTTTTCAGTTCAGAACTTGCTGCTCTATTTTCTCTGAATATTATTTTTGTTTCCACTTCCAGACGCTGTGTTTCTGCCAAATTACAGATCTATATGCCTTCTATGACTATTCATGTTCCCTGTTGGTAACCGGATATTGTAAAACATCTTTAACTTCCATTTTGATGTGCTATGTTGATCCTCTTATATCTATCAATGTCAAGCCTCTCCAGACTTGCACTTGGCCAATAATGGTCTCATTAGATCTGGGAACACAAAGGAGACCCACGTTTTTTTAAAATGTTACTATATGTAAGATTGCTTTAGCATTGTGCTATGTAGATTAGTTTACTATGGAAGCCAGCAGAGAATAGGCCAGGAGACTGCCCAGTCTCTGTTACTGCTTATTATTCTTTTGTCGCTTTCAAATGTTACCTGTAATTATCTTACACATACCCATATTAGCAACCCAAGTAATTGAGTATCGGAGTGTATTGAGCACCATGCTACTAATTTATACTGCCCTGTGTGAGCCTTATATGGATTGTGGGAACTGCTGGTTTTAGTGAGACTCTGTAAAGCACCATGTGAAATCACAGATGTAGATTGAGATTTCTGTAAGACAGGCATCACATTGCCACTTTCTTATTTTACATATTATGCCCCAAAATCTTGAAGTGTGATTATTATAGGGGCAATTTTTATATTCTGCCTACCACAGAAATTCCCTTTCCCACCTGAGTGGCAGTATGTTTGAAGAAAGTAGTCTCCAGGGTTGTCATTCCCCTTTGCTGGTTCTCATACTTCTGACTTAGTAGCACTTGGAAGAGGTGAGTTTGACCAATATATAAAATTAATTCAGAGTAAGGAGTTTTTAGTAAAATAATCAAACTGCATGTTCAGTCAGCAATTCATTAAAATAAATTTTAAGCAAGTGATTTAAGTAGGGCATTTATAGCTGTTACTGTTATAGAATTTACACCCATATAACCGAGGAATGTGTTGAGCTGTGTGTCTTGGTCTCTACTACTTCTAGTAGCCCTTCATTTTTACATTGGCTAAACCTTGTTTAAATATTGGCCCTGTCAACCTGGGAAGAAATAGAAAGGAGAACTGCAAGAATGAGACAAAATATGATGTAACAATGCTAAAATAAACATAGTACAGGAAAGGCAAGAAAGTCAAGCTCATAGAAAGCTGTAGAACAAGCTAGAAATCTTCATGTGGAAGGTTTTTCCAATGGAAAATGCTGATTCATCCAGCCCTTTGCAAAAAGGTGTTAATTTCAAATAAACCTTATTTAGAAAGAGTGATTGAAAAGCATTTCCATAACATTATAGTCTACCTTTGAAGGGTTGAGATTAGTTCAGTTTTGTCTTTGATATTATTCAGCCTGTTTTAAAATTTTGATTGACTGGGAATTTCAATCTCTGTTTAACTTTTGCTCTTTTTCAGAATGGATTTGTTAATTAGATCTGTTTGATTTATTTGTGTTTTAAATAGAAATACTGACTTTTCTGACAAAGATGGGGGGGAAAAAAAAAAGGTTATGCAAGCCAATTATATGAAGAGGATAGTTGAGCAAGAGTATCCTGAAGGGGTAAGTCCATGAAGAAAGTAGAAAGAATCTTGTACAACGGTAACTTCATCAGTATCTGACGCTGAATCAGGCATTTGGGTGGCAGGTTCTCCAATCTAGACGTACATAACCAGACTGTCAGAGTATTTCAGTGAGAGCTCAGCCCTGCCTTGTGGACAGCAGTCCGTCACTGGGTTTCAGGCAGAAAAACCTGAGCTTCTCCTTCCCTAATACTTTCTTGATTTTGGTTTGCCTTTTGAAAACCAAGAGAGGAGGATTGTCCCAACTAGTCACAGCCCCTTCCCATGGCACAGGATGGCAAATTAGCTTTCTACTTGCTGCCTGGACTCTTCAAAGCTTGAAAAGAGCTAACAGGGTCTACCTGCCCATGTTACTGGCATTTGTACATTTTAACCTCATGATGCTGTGTGGCTCACTTTGTGATTTCTGGCCACTTGGAGGTGACTATCCCAGAAGACTACTAGAAAAGGCTGTGCAAACAGGACAAAGAAGATAGGGAGACCAACCTTGGAGGCCAGAAAAGGAAATCAGGATGAAAAGCAGTGTGTTTTTGTAGACTGGCCTCTAGTCAGATGAGTAACAGCCACCTTTCTTGTAAAATACAGGTAGAAACAATGAAGGAGAGCTTGAGTGGGGGGCAGGTGTAACACAGTGGAGTTTTGCTCAGAGGAAACAGTAAATGCCAGAACATCATAGCTATTGAAGTATGTTTAAATGGCCCTAAAGGAAGAAAAAAATTAGAAAATATTTTTTGCATTAGGTACTCACCACATGACATTTGAAGCTTGGCAAAATAACTATCTCCTGAATCTTTGTTAAAAAAAAAAGTAGGACTTTGATTTTTTTATTATTTTTTTGTTTACAGAGCCATTATTGCATCTATGAGAGAACAGACTGTCATCTTTTTTCCACTTAATGGAAATAATTTTGGCTAACTGCCTGGGGTCAGAAAAGACAGATTTCATATGGTGCTCTATTGCTTCCATGGCACATACAGAGGTGTCAGTGTCCAGGTGACACCATTCCTTAGTCAAAAAGAACATAGCCACGGTGGTTTGCAGCTGTGATATTTCTGTCTCCCATGTCAAGAGGTTTTAGCTGTAGCAACCCTTTGTGACCTCTCTCCCAGAAGTGGCACATGCTGAAGAGGTTAGATGGAGAAATGGAGACAGCTTAGCTTGGGGCAAAGAGTGTGACAGTGCACCTTTGCCAGTAATGGTTTACTGTCATTTGCTGGGCTGTGAACTGTGGCAGATCAGCTGTTGTTTTATGAGCTGCAGAGCTGTCCTGGCAGGAAGGGTGAAAAATCTCTGGTGTAGGTGTGGGAGGGAAATCTGAGGAACTACTGAAGAAGTTGCAGGGTAAGCCCTTTCCCTGCATGAATCAGAGCCCTCACTAAGAGATGCAGGTTTAGCAGCTACCCAGAGACATAAACACCTGCCTTTATTGCTGTGATGAGGAGTGTAGAGACTGCAGGCCCAAGGCGGGGAAATGACCTATGTCTGTATGAGCAGCTGCTGCTGACCTGGCCGCAAATTAGCATAAGAAATAAGCGTGAAAAATGCACATAGGCCCATCATGCGTTGAGATCTTTGTCTGGAAGAGGAACAAACAACATGGAACAAATAATTTTATTTAGAAACAAAAGCAGGAAAGAAAGCCTGGTAGGACAGTTTGCTGAGCCTGACATTCCTGCTCCTCACAAGGACAGTGTTTCATGACAATGCCTGTTGTATAGAAAGATGTGGGGAAGACACTTGAAGGATGATTATATCTGATTTGCTGTCACTTAGCATATGAAAAGCTTGCTAAAAAAGTGGGTGGATAGTAGAAACGAGTTCTGATATTAGAAGAACCTGCTGAGCTGCCTTTGTAACTACAGCATTGTTACAAAAGAAAGAGCAAAACCCAAACGCAGCGACCCACCTAGTCTGCAGTAATGAATGGCTTTAGTGGCAGAACAGTTGTTCCCCAAGTTCCTGGAACAATCTTTTGTCTAACGAAGATTTTTATCTCAGCCAGAGCTTAACCACCATCAGAAAGGGTATTAAAGATGTGTTCTCCTGCAGGTCATGTTTATACCCTGAAAAAAGAATTTTTTTCAATACGTCAGCGGGCATGCTTAATTAATTCTTGTTTAAAATTTTCAGTCTATCTGAAATAATATTTTAAACAATTAGTGTATACATACTATTTTTTAAAACTTATTGAATATGATCAGTCTCTTTTATCAAAATGGCATAATATATATTCAAAACTTTGCTACTTCCAAAAAACAAACTAGTAAAAGTAAAGCTCTTTTCCCAGTGTAGCTGTAGCCTAAAGCTATAATGAGATTGTTGGTATTTTAATAGTGGTAGAAAACTTTATCTCCTTAACCCTTTCCAGATGTGTTTTGGCTTTCCGATGCAAATGGGACATGTCTGATAGAGTGAGCTCACTAATAACCCAGTGATAGGTGCAGCATGGGCACCTTCCAGAGAGCCAAAACTAAGGCCAAGAAGGTGGCATGCAGAAGTAATCAGGCCAGCGCAGCGTTGCTGGCTGAGCATTCAGGTTAGTGCTCATTCTGCCCGAGTCCTGTTTCACAAGCATGCATTTTAATGATGATTTAAATGGGCTTGCTTGTTTAATTGTGCGATGCTTTTGGCTTTGGGAGTGAATCATCCTCAGCGCTCATCCACGGGCGCTGGCGATGCCTGTTGTGTGTGGGGTTGTTCCTGGCAGGGTGCCGGGCATGCGCGAGCTGGGGGCAGCGGCTGCAGCTGTGGGCCCCAGGGACCCAGCACACTGGAGTCGTTTGTGGTTTGTGTACAACTTGCTGTGTGTAATTTGTCAAACTCCCTACCCTGCTACAGCCGTGGTCCCATCCCTTCCCTATGCTTTCCAACTGGATGAGCTATGCTGGCTGGGGACAGATGTTGCTGCTGATGTTTGTCTAGTGAG
>VWZY01010669.1:800908-831745 GCA_013399075.1 Chloroceryle aenea | reverse complement strand
TTGTCCCTTTTTGTCCCACAGCCCTGTCCTGGACACAGCCCAGACTGGGGCTACATGAGGCAGGATAGGTGCCCCAGGGTCATGCTCACCTCTTCTGCTTGTATGTCAGCATGGCCTCAGAGATGGGGAGCTGGTGAGAGAGGCTGGCTCCAGCAATGAACTGGGCAACGCGGCCTGCAATGTCCACAGTGTCTGCAGGCACAAAGATCAGTAAGGGCCTTGGTGGCAACTGAGCTCCCCTTCAGGGCACTGCTGGCCCTGGCCTGTCCCCCTCCTCACCTGCGATGGGTGGCTCAGCCCTGCTAAACAGCTCCCGCCATGCCGTGTCCAGGAAGAGGGTGCTGTATTTGTTATCCACTGAGGCCAGGTACTTGGCCAGAGGGTGAGAGCCTGTGGGTAGGAAGAATCACATTTGCTCCAGGCAGGGGACCCCAGGGCGGTGGGAGAGGACAACCCTGGGGCCGGGCTCACGGTAGCTCTCACCCAGCGGGACAAGCAGGAAGCGAAGGTAGTTGAGCCAGTCAGGTGTCTTGCTGGCCAGCTGCTCCACGAAGAAACGGAGGACAACGCTCAGGTAGCTCTGGTCCCCTGCCACCACCACCTTCACTGGGGGAGGCATGTGGGAGTTACAGTTACAGCTGCCAAAAGGAGAGCAAAGGAGACCGTGAGGGACACGCAGGTGGGTCCGAGGCACAGGGGATGTGCCCTGCCAGGGCAAACGACCCAGCACCAGAAAGCCATTGCTGACAATTTCCAGCTTGCTGAGCACTGCCATGGGCAAAACCAGCACTGGGATCCCCCACTCTCCCCAGGGCCTACACCTGCTCCTCTAAGTTGTGTCCGCAATCCCAAAGGGTCCTAACAAGCCCCAGGGGAGCCAGGGCCATTCCCAGCCCTTCTCTGCAGTCCCAGGGAGACCAAGCTGTACTCACTATCGCTGGATGCGGGAGACAGTGGTGTTGAAGGCTGCCTGGATGTCCGCCACAGAGCACGTGGATACAACCAACTGCTTGTGCGCCTGAAGCTGCTCGCTGACATACTGCCAATGCAGAGAGCCCAGGTTAAGGCACCCTGGGGGCAGATGGCCGTGCTGGCCAGCATCAGCTCAAGTCTGCCCTGGCCCCTGTTCCCCCTGGAATAGAACTGGCACCCCTGTAGTCACCCATGCCATGGGGAGAGACTGAAACCATCAGGTCATCCCTGACCGCATACCTGAGCATCCCAGCTCTTCCCAGCTCTGCTGCTGGGGGCTGGCTGCCCTAGCCCCCTGCTCTTGTCTTTGAGCACAGCAGTCGCCACTCTGAGATGGCAGTGGCAAAACTGTCCAAGAACCAGACTGTGCTCCTTGAGATAAAGGTTTTGGTCCAGATTCCCCCTGATTTAAATCCTGCCATCTCACAGCAGGACCCAGCTCTATGTTCAATTTCCCTCTCAGCTCTCTCCTGTCTCTTGCTCACACTACAGCACTCAAAAATCCTTCTGTGTCTCTTCAGGTGTCTGTGTGCAGTGGGAAAACAGGCAGTCATGCTAGACAAGTGGAGTTAGATGATGCCATGACAGGCTATGGGAATGGGCTTTGCTCCATTTTTCCCCCAACTGGTACAAGAGCTAGAGCAGGAACACACCAAAGATGCATGGCTTGGGTCAGGACTCCATCACTTCTCACTGAGAAGCCCTTTCTTCTACGACAGCCCCCACCTTGATTTTCCAGCACTGTTTCTGGATGTGAGATGTAACTGTAGGATCTCAAAAGTGTCTCACTGGGGCTTTATATAACTGATAATTGCAAACTGAATGTTTGTACACATGTACATGGCCCTGCCCACCTTCAGCAGTCAACTCCTCTGTGCATGGGGGAAGCAGGTGTTCATCAGGGGCTGAGCCCATCCTCACATGGACACAATGGCAATGAGCATGAGGCAGGAAGGCCTCACATGCCTCCCTGCCCAGAGGCTCCAGCTCTGACAATGCAGTTGATGCTCCCTGGGAGCAGCAGGCTATGCTCTCCTACCTCCGAGTAGGAAACACCACCTCTGCTGCTTCCCAGGGCCTAGTGCCAGCAGAGGGACTCTGGCACCTTTGCCAGGGCATCCAACAATCTCCAACCAGTGTGGTCACTGGGAGCTGGGACCAAGTAATGAGGGCACAAGGTACAGTCCATTAATCAGCCTCTCTGGGACTGCTCAGGGCATCGTGCTTCAAGGGTCCAGCAATGCTGGTGTGGGGCACATAATGGAGGAGATATACCAGACTCTGGTTTATGTGGCTCAGCACTGTGCACCTCAGCACTGTTCTCCCTGGTGGAAGGGCCATGGTGGCGGAGAAGAGGATGCAGCTGGAGCCGATTCACCTAGGACACCATATAGGGGATCCTAGGACCCTGCTTTTATTTCCCACCATGAATCAAGATCCCATCACACCTACTTACCTGGCCCTGCCACTCAGCGACATTCACCAGCACAATGCTCTCCGGCAGCTGCTCGTCTGAGACCAGGATCTGGTTCAGCTGATCGTAAACAGACTTTCTGGGCACCTGTGACAGCATCACAGTAAAGGTTAACCCCAGTCGGCTGTCTTGGCTGCTCTGTCCATATCTGAAGGTGAGTGAGAAGCCTCCACGTGAGGCAGCTTCCAGGACCTCACCTGGGTGCTGTGCCATGAGTCTGGAGAGCTCTCACTGTCCAGGCTGCTGGCACGGCCACCCTGTCCTTTTGAGCTCTGCCGGTCCTTCACAGAGGTGCTGCGGGGACGCCACAACTGCTTGCTCTCTGCCTTGCTGTGAGCGAAAAGCAGGAGAGGCAACACTGTTGAGCAAATCCCATCTTCACCAATCCCCACTCACTCCAGGGAGCCATCATGAGCCCTCTCAGCTCTGGCATGGGGTGTAGATCTGCCTTACCTGGGGGACACAGCACCAGGGAGCTCGGCTTTGGTACTGGGGCCTAGCTGGGCCAACCTGTCCACACTGCTCTCCCTCGTGGCAGCCTCTGCAGGGGCCAGTCGTGAACACGGCTGCTCGGAGGCCAGCTCCTGAGGGCCACACACAATCACTTTGCACACACTGCTCTCCCTGCCCTGCTCCCTCCACCCATGGGTGTCCCCATCCAGGATAGGCCTGGTGGTCCTAATGGCGAGCCAAGGCTGCAGGGTCTGGAAAGGGCTGGGCTGCATCTCCTGCAGAGCATAACCTTCCTTCCATTCTCACTGCTTTCCAGCCCAATCTCCTTGTCCTTCAGCCCTGCTCCCAGGCTGGTGGGCCTGGCACCCCAGAAAGCAACGTGGAGCCTGAGGGAGCTCCATCCCACTCCACATCTTATAGTCTAAACTCACCACTGCAGGGACCTCCACTCCTGTCTCTTCCTGCGGTCGAAGTGCTCCTGGCTTCCACTTGTCTGCCTTGCCCTGGGGGACAGGAAGTGAGGTCAGAGCAGGACAGAGCACCCCGAGTGGGGCAGCTGCCAGTGACCCGTGCCTGGCCTCGCAGAACACACGATCCCACAGTGGAGTCCAGCATCCCCCTGGGACTGGCCCCAGAGGATGCTCCCCATCGCTGCCTGTTTGCGCTGGGAAAAGAAGAGGAAAGAAGGGAAGGAGCAGCTCCAGGCAGGTGCTGCAAGGAGCTGTGGTCTCAGAGGGAGCTGTAGGCACTGCAGGGATGCTGGGCTGGCTGGGGAGGGAACGGGGCAAGAGGTGGTGGTGGTGTAACTCACAGGGCTGCCCGACTCTTGATCCTGCCCTTTCTGACTGTGCAGACTGCCGATCTCAGTCTGGGAACCAGAATGAGAGACTCCCTCAAAGAAACGCCTGCAGAGAAACAGACAGACGAACGGATGGACAGACAGACAGACAGACAGATGGGAGAGAAAAAGGGAGGAATAAGAGAGGAACAAAGTCACCGTGATCCCAGCACACACCCGCTGGCCTGTCCCAAGCACAGAACACCGTGGAGAGGTTCCCAGTGGGACACAGGGCCAGACACACATGTCTGAGCAACTCACAGACTAGGAGCAGATCTGCCCGCAGACTGCCAGCCCCCCATGCCATGGTCTGCTGCAACAATGCTAGGTGCAGGGACAGGATGGGGACATCCCAGACCAACAGGGCTAAGCCTGTGATGCCAGTGCTTTGGAGGCAGGGTCCCTGTCTCCTAGCTGTCAGAGATTTCTCTCTTTGGCATGTGATCCCCTACTACTGCAGTGCAGGGTGAGGAACTGCCACCTTGCCCCATCTCACTTGTGTATGGTTTCTATCAACACCACAACTCCAATGTGCTGCTAAACCTCTCTGCCACTTCTGCACCACCACAGCTTCCAAAGATTTCAGCTGTCTTCCCTTCTGCTGCCCCTTTTTCCAGGGAGTGCTCCTTACCTCTGACTGCTGCTGCTGCACACATCCAGCAGCAGCTTCCACCATCCCTTTCTGCTTTCCCCTTTCCCAAGGCTCTGAAGGTCACAGTATTGCACATAGAACCACACCTTAGGTAGCACAGCAATGTCCAGTTTTGCTCCCAAACACTTAAATGTGCCATTTTTCAGGTCTCTGTGATGAAGTTTTGATAGTGTTGCAAAGTGCAAATCCAAGGTCCTGTTCCTAAGTCACAATGGTCAACACAGGAACTCTCTTAGGGCAGCAGGACTGCCTCTGCCACCACAGTGTAAGCTTCCACCTTTGTTTCCCCTTTTTACACACCTTATTTCTTTGCCAAAGATCCTGTGAGCTGCTCAAAGACCAGTCTTTAGGAAACAAGCAGGTTCTATCACTGGATCTCACCTGTCAGCTTTCCCAGGACCCTTGCAGCAACTGCTGGCCATCCACAATGTCTGACTTCCCCGCAGGAGACCTGAGATAGCTTCCCCCTAAGCTGTATGTGTGCATTTGCTCACTAACTCCCAGAAAAAGGTTCTCCAGGTTTGCTTGGTGTGCAGATGGGGATACCAGGCTGCAAGTTTCCAGGGATGGCCCCAGAGATGTAAGATATAGAGCATTCTATTAGAATGCTCCCAGAGCTTCCATTGGTTTCTATTGTCCTCATCTAGATCTATCTGCAGCTTTCTGCAGGTTACCTGCAGAGCTCTGAACATCCTTGCTGCTCCTTTTACTTCCCTTTTACCATGTTTCCTCATCTGTATACAGCACCCTGTGCTGCCAGGCACAACAGTGTTTGTCAGGTCCTTTGCTTTTACTCCTCTCCAAGGACATTTCATCTCAGTAAATTATGGTCCCCACCACAGAGGCAGCTCAGCAGGAGCAGTTTTTATACAGTCCAGGGCTCCACGACCAGCTGCTTCATGAGATGTTCATTCACCAAAGTTCCAGGTTTAGAGTCAGAACTGTGCCCTGGTGGGGCATTTTCTCCAGGTTATACAGGGATAAATGATGTCTCCCTTTATTAACACATTTCTGCTCTCACCACTCCTCCAATCTCTGCTACAAGATCTCAGGCACTGTCACCACTCTGTAACAGTCATCACTCTATACTTGCCTTTCTCAGCCAGCATTTTCAATCAATAGAGACTATTTTAATAGCTTCAGAAACAAACCAGAGAAATATGTACGTTTTCTAATAATTCACCTCCCAGTCAGCATCTCTCCCACACTCCTCCAGTAATCCCACCAGAATGCAACATATCCTCAGTTCCACTGGCACCTCAAAAATAGATCGTATATACTTGGTCTGGCTTTCAACACCCCATTTAATGGGGCTGTCTCCCCCTTCCCCACAGAAGCTGTGTCTGTTTCTGCCCCCTCTTACTTGCAATTTGGAAGCTCTCATCCTCAGAGGACATGTCACACTGAGCACAGAGCTCTTCTGCATCTCAGCTTGCCCTGTTCCGCAGTTCAAAGGCTCTCCTATAGGCATGATTGACTGAATCTCAGCAGGTTGAGATAGAGGTAAATCCCAGCCCTTCTGCCCAGCACCCTGCTGTTCTCTAACAAACTGGCCTCCTGTCCTCCATCCATTTGTCCAGTCACCTATTGAGAGACATTTGCACCTTCACCTCCAAAGGCCCTGACTGTTGAGGTCTTACCTAACAGCCTCAGTTCTAGCTCCAGTTTCACCTCAGTGCAGGAGTGGCCTACAGCTGCACAGCCTCCCTGGCTGGTAAAAAGGATGGCTATTTGTTCCCAGCATCACTAGCCCAATCCAATGCTCACCCTTAAGGTCTACCTTAATGCTTTTGTTCCACAGAGACCTTCACAGTGTCTAGCAAGGCTGTCTACAACAATAAATAAATCCAACGTGAGGATCACATCTTGAATTTACAGGCTGGGCTGGAAGGTCATCACCAGCAGAGAGAGTTATGACAGGCCTTGGAACAATGCAATCTACACTAAAGACACCGGCAGTCAGCTCCCACATCTTAGAAAAGTACAGACCCAGCAACATGAATTCAAGGGGATACACACTCAGCACTACCAGAAACTGAGGCGCTGGAGAGCAAACCAAGCTAGGTACACTTCGTGAACAGGCTGAAAAGCAGTCCAGGGCCCCATAGGCTGGCCGGCAAGAGACAGCAGCAAACAGCCAAGGAAGACTAACAGCAGGTACAAGCACAAACCAGCACTTACTCTAGGATGCTCTGCTACACTTGCTAAGTACCTTCAGCGGGGATTCCAACTAATCCAAATTATATTTAAATACTGAGCTATAGAACAGTAATGACAAGTAAGTTTGGTTTGGCTAGAAGAAACCCAGCACACTGTGAGGCAGACAAGTAGAAAGACAATAAAAGGCAACTTTCTGATAGAAGGCCAGCATGGAAACAGAACAGCCATGAGCAAGAGAGGCCAGGTGAATGGAGGTCCTATGGGTGAAAAGCCTGGTTTCAAAGCATGTCCACTGGAGACCTCTATGCCAAGTCAGCAGTGCTTGGCAGAGCAAGTCAAGCCACTGTGTGCCTAGGGAATAGGGTGAGGAACATTACTGACAGTTGCTAGTCACATGTCTCCACAAAGGGTGGGAATACAGCATGCAGATCTCGCAGGGGCACAATGACTGGCCCAAGCAGTCACAAAGTGCTCAAAAGAAAGGCATGCTTCAGTGTGGAGAATTCTGAGAAGGCCAGGACTGTCAGCAGAAAGTTATCAGAGCTGGGAACTGTGAAGGCTTGGATCAAGTAGCTGTTCTTCCAGCAGATCTGTGTCAGCTGCTGGGTCGGCAGGAAATTAAATAAGACTCGATATGAAGGAAGCCAGTTTAAATGGGCAGCTTTGAGTTTATTAAACAGGACATGCGAGTGAGGAGGTCAGCAATGCCAACAGAAGATGGCAATGGAAATGGACACATGACAATGCCTGCTTTAGCTCAAGCAACTGAAGTGTCAAGAGGACATTTCTCCAGGTCCTATAGACTGTGCTGTCAGTCTGCAACCCTTACCTCAGTGTGGGCTTGGGTGTGCTGTGCACACTCTCATTGTCCTCAATCTCTGGGCCACTGTCACTGTTGTTGCACTCTTCCAGGCTGTCATAGAGCAAGCCCAGGTCTTCCTCCACCTCCTGGGTCTGGTCTACAGGGTCAGAGTCCAGAACCTGTGGGACCAAGCCCAGAGGGCAATGAAGAGATATGGAGTCACTTGTATTTCAGGCCAGGCTCCCTATCAGCCACTAAGCACACCGCAGCACTCTTCCCACCTTAGGCAGCCACAGTCAGGCTATGGAAGAAGCAACACTGTAAATGGGCCAAAAGATGGTGCCATGAGTGTGGCATCTGCAGGCATCTCAGACACCCATCATACTTACTGGGAGTTAAAACACACGGGAGGACCAATGCTGGCTGTGCTGCACACTCAGTGCAGGATCCCAGCTGAAGTCAGCTACCTCCAGGCTGATGTTAGCTCACTTTCAGTTATGAACAGGAACTGCAATGCCAGCTCCTGGGGCAAAGTCATTGTATGACAGCACCTTCTTCCTCTGGCCTCTCTGCCCAACAGGAAGGTGGTTTTGATTTCAGCATGAGGCTTAGAGCTGCCTTCTTGAGGCAGAAGGCTTTGGAAAAGCTAATGCCCAGTCCATGCCATCTCTCACACCACCTTTGATAACACACCCCTGAGCACCTACAGCTCATGCCTTGTGCTGTAGGTCGGTGAGTGGGAACTAGCACTCTCATACCTACACATCTTCAGGGGACACTGCCAGGTGGGGCAGCCTTCCAGTTTCTTACCTCCTCTGTCACTTTAAACCTCTTCAGCAAAGCCACAAATTTCTGCTTGAAGTTTGGTTGCTAAAAACACAAGAAGGAAAGAAAAAGGATCAGCAAAACTATCAAACAATGTTCCAGGATGACTAACATATGCCATGGTTGTTGTCTTTAATATGGCATTGACTCCTTTCTGGGTCTCTAGGCCCATGGTCAGACATGATATTCCTTGCTCTTTAAATTTGCTGTAGGATTTGAACTAAACCTGGACTCTGCAAGAAACCGCTTTATCTGACCATGAGGGAGGGTGCAAGGACTCACACTCTCTGCTACAGGCTGGAATAATATCACTTTCTCTCCATTTAAGTCCCCTTTCTCCCCACACCACCTTATTGAAGAACTCTGCCTTCAAGCAAGAAAAGATGGGAAACAAACTCAGGAAAAAGGCGTCCAGGGACCTTCAGGGATGAAGCAGATGGGAACCAAGAGATGCTTGGACAGCAGGGGGCTGCCAGGGAAGCTCCTCTCTTCTGCTGACAGGCAGAGGAGCTGATAAATGGTTCACCATTCCTTGTGATAACCTTCCCTTCCTCAGGGAGGGAAACTAGAGACCATATCACAGCAGCAAGTCAAAACTGTGTTGCACACAGATCATCATCGATCTGATTTAGACAGGCTAAACACAGTGCAGACCATAAGCTGGGGTACAGTTCTGAGCAGCAAGCTAGCTCATTAACAGCAAGAGGTTTGTCCCTTCCCAGGGCTCTCTCCCCTGCTCTGCACCAGTGCTAGCATCCTCCTTATCCCCCCACCCCCACAGTCCCTGCAGGGAAGGAAGAAAGCAAATCCCCTCTGTCCCTTTGATCACACTATAAATGCTGATGTTACTCTGGTCATTGATGTGGTTCGGATCATTTTCCTCCTAGCCTTCTTGGTTTTCCTCAAGTCATCCTCTTCATCAAACAGATCCTGCAGGCAAAGATCACAGCATATCAGAGCAACTCATCATCTCCTAGAAGTTCCCCTGCCCCACACTTGCTCCCCATTTTGAAAAGCTTTGGTCCACTCTTCTCCCAGAGTCTTGCTTCTCACTCATCTCTCCCTATGTAGCTCCTTACCCCTTCTCAGTACCATAGCCCAACAGACCTTCTTCCCCAGTGCCTTTCAGTGTCCTTCCTCCAGAGCGACACGTACCAGCAAGATACAGAGGAGACACAGCAGCTTTCTGAATCAGTCCTTGTTACAAGCTAACGCTCTTCTCTCTGCACTCAGCCTCCCCAAGACACACGTGGCATTCTGCTCTCCCTTCTCCAGGGTTAGCTCAGAGGGTGCAGCACCTGAGCTCACAAAAAGTGTTCTCCCAGGGATCAGCCACAGCAATACACACAGCTCCCAGGGACACCGGGCCTGATGTGTTAACCCAGCATGATGGAACGGGTAACATGAAGGACCCTGACTACCACACTACCACAAATCGTGTTTGGCTTCGAGTGTAGGCACCACAAGGGGACAAAAGCAGTGGCACAGCTCATCAGAGGGATGGATGGGTCTGCCACCTCTGACCATATTCAGACCCAGACTCTACTTCTTCCTAAAAATCTCCCTGAGAGCAAGTGCAGCCTCAGGCCTGTTATCACAGGAAGACAGGAGTGAATCATGGTGCAGGATGGAGGGAGCTCAGCAGGGGTCTTAGGCTGCAGACTAGACAGATCCAAGGACAGATGAGTGAGACCTTGCCTCACTATGGACTTGACAACAGCCCACAGTTCTTCCTGCTGTCAGATACTGTGGTTCTCTGCCCTCTGAAACCATAACAAAAGTTTACAAAGTAGGTGAGAGAGTTAAGGATGACTAAGACCCTCAACCCCTGCCTGACACTTGCCCCAGAAACGGGACCAGGACATAAGCCACCTTGCCAGGCCTCCCTTACCTGACCCTGCACAGCATCATCACTGGCTTCCTGCTCTGAGGAGAAGCTGTCATCTTCTTCCTCTGAGTAGTTATCAATGTCTGGGGAGCGATCTGAAAGCAGACAGTGAAGATGCCAGGGCTAAGCATGACACCTGTCACAGCTCCAGTGAAATGATTGGTACTGCTGTCAGGCACTTGGGCACACACTCTGTTATCCATGTCCCATCCCAAACGCTCGCCTTCAGGTCTGTGATGAACACTAACACACCTGAAGCTTTGATTTTGGGACCCGAGGGGATGCTCCCATCCTCATGATCAATGGGCTGACTGGACAAAGAGTAGATGCTGATTTCAGCCACTCGGATGTTCATGTCCTTCATGTTGCTGTGGAGGCCCAGAAGCTGCCCACCATCCGTCGGGTGCTGCATCACCTAGGAAGACAGACAAGCCCCCTGACAGGGTGACAGTGGCAGCTGGAAACCCACCCCCTCTGTCTTCCAGCAAGGCTGTGTCAGAGCACTCACAGCACCCAGTGCACGCCAGCTGGCCTGTCTCCCTTCCCAGCACTGGCACAGGGAGGCCATGTAGAGCTCCCCTCTGTTCCCAGCATCTTGTACCTCAGCCATGTTAATGATGCCCACTGCGAGGGTCTTGTAGCCCAGGATCGTTCGGTTCTTGTATCTCTTCCTCCGCTGCAGCATGATCTGGAGTTTGTTGCCATCTCTCTTGAGGAAGTGTGGGTACTGGGAAAGGGAAGTAGAGGGGAGATGGCAGCATGAAGGAAGGGTTCAGCATCCTGTGCATCCTCAGTGCTGATGTACAGCCGGATCTGACCTGCTGAGCTTTGAGGTGCACCTCAAAGGTCACCTGCACTCCACATAATCCTCTAAATCCCCATGCCTAGCAAAACAACCCCTGGAGCAATGGAGCAGCTGCTGGCTAGCAGCAGGAATGAGTGCTGTTATGATCTGAGCACAGGAAACCAGAGGATGCCCCTCCTCAGAGGCTGCTCCCTTTACAAGGAGCCTCCAGAGCCATGCTTGCTGAGAAATGTCAGGTGAGGGGAGCACCAGGGAGCCCGGGGGACCAAGCAACATGAGATACCTGCAGTGAGAAGGTCAGCTCCAGCTCGGTCTCCATCAGGCCACCAGGTGGGAGGACGTATTCATTTGATCTCAGGACTCGCTTTGAACCCTACAAGAAGATTGGTAGATGAACACAGCTAAGCTGGAGCATCTTGGCCCCAGACTCCATTGCCAGCTCCAAGTATAAAATAGTCCATGGTGGTTCTTCATGCTCTCCTGGCTCCCTGTAAATGGGCCAGCAAGCTGAAACATTGATTTAGGGAAGCAACAGGATAGGCCAGTGCAGTTTTTGCATATCAGTTATCATGGCTTTTTTAAGTACACCTTAACTTAAACTGTGGGCTAGTGAGCAGATAGGTCAAAGCTAACCAAATAGATGCAGTAGCCCAAAGGAAGTGGGTCCCACCTCATATATGTTGCCCCTTCTCAGGACCTTACTGCATGCTCACACCCTTCCTAGCTTGATCCTGACAGATGCTGTAGGCAGCAGAATCCTAAATTGGTCGTGGTCAGAGACCCTTCAGCAGGTTAGACAAATCCTAGATTTAGCAAAGGTTAGAGCCTTGGTGAGGTTAGAGGCCTCAGCTTTTCATCTCCACTGCAAATGGGACAGCATCAGAAGTCATGAGAGGAGCACGCAGGTGGTAACGTAAAGGACACCACAGCGACACCTCCTCTACAATGCAAGAGAATGGCAGTGAACACAGGCGTGTTTCAGCACCCAGCAAACAGCAAGGAAACTTGTTGATGTGAACCTTGGCAGGGTTCAGCAAGCCTGGGTGGTGCTGATATAAGGCCTTTTCTGCACCTCTGTTGCTTCAAGGAAGACAAATCACCAACAGAAGGGAGGCAAGAAAGGCCTCCACATTTTGCAGTGATTTAGCATTTCATTTCTCACTGGTACTCAAGCAAAGAGAAGTGCTAGCAAAACCCTCCTTGGGCCTCCAGGAGGCCTAGTCTGAGCTGCCTGCAACATCACTTCCAGCGAGTAAAATTGAACAGAGAAGGTTGAGCTCAGCCCCTACATCATCTGTGAGCTTTCCTGGCCAAAAATGCAGTGTCTCTCCCCTACTCAAGTCTTCTTTATTAAAAGATGATAGGTTGTCACTATGACAGTGACCATTTACTTTAGCACATTTACCATTTAAGACTACCTAGTGGTGCAATTATTCTTCTTGAAGATGCTATTTCTGGGGACAGAGTTACAGCAAAGGAAAGGTGAGGACAGCCTGGGTGGCACATCCAGTGAGTGAAGGTTGCATAAACACTGCTGTCCTGTGTGGTATTGTCACCATGGAAGTTACACACCCAGCTCCAGTTCTAAGCTCTGCCTCTCAATGAAACACCAGTGGACATCCAGGTCCCATTACAAGGACTGTGGCAGAGACTGGTTCACAATGCAAGCCAAAGGAAGCAGCAGCAAAGCTCAGAGACCCCTGAACAGCAGCACATTTTAGGTCCAAGCCAGTTCTTCACGGGTGCAATGGCATGTCAAGTTATACCCTGGCTGAGCTCAAGTCCTAGGTACCTGGCCTGTGGGGTCACATGAAGGGAGTTCATAAAGTCTAAGTTCAGACAGAGGACCAGTTCCCAGGGCACCATGGAGCATAGCACTGGGAACATGAGGTAGAAAAAGGGCTACACATTGTACTGCAAATGCATGAGGTACAATCCTCTCAGCCACTACCTAAAGCTCAAGTTCAGCCTGCAAGGTATGCCAGGTTTTGTCAAGTGGATGGCACTCACATCCAGTAGGAAACACTGACCACCTTCAGGAGCAAACCATGACCCAGCAGAAACTAGCACTGCTCCAATTAAACAGATTAGAAACTAGCATCTAGGGGCTACTATTTGCCTATCAGCAACCAGGAGTTAAGAACAATTTGGGATTCCTAGTAAGGTTGACACAAATCTTGTGAGGTTTGCAAAAGCAAAGTCCTTCCCTAGGACACCCCATGACTTTTCTGCCTGGGAAGAACTCCAGGCAGCAGTACAGGCTCTGCAGAAAGGGATGGGTGGATCCTGCAGAACATCAAGATACCCCTACATCAGGAGCATGCACTTGCAGCAATGGACACCAATCTCAGCCTCAGCAAACGTGCAAGCAAAGAAAAGGGATTCTGCTCTTTGTAACACTGGTGACTCTACAGCTGCATTCTGGAGCTCATTAAGGCTCCTCGGTCAGTATCTCAGCTCGAGACACTGACAGACTGGAGCAAATCCAGCAAAAGGCATCAGGATGGTCAGGGGCTGGAGCATAGGACATATAAGAAGAGGTCAAATGAGCTGGGTTTGTTCAGCTGAGAAAAGAGCAGGTAAAGGGGTACTTTGCTGCCTACAGACACTTAGCAGGATGGTGGAGAGAAGACAGATGTGAACTCCCCTCAGAGGTACGCAAGGACAGAATGAGAAGCAACAGGGATGAGCTGGGAAATTACCATAAGATGTTGACCTTTTTTTTTCTTCTCAGTCCAGTCAAACCTCATGACAGAACACAGAAAGACTGAGGGTTCTCCATCCCTTGAGAAATTCAAACCTCAACTGGACATGGCCTTGAGCACCTGACATAGCTCAGCTGTTCTGCAATTCGACTAAGGTCAGGCAAGACCAATTACGCAGCACAACGGCTGAGTATCACCATCAGTACTACAGGAAAGCTTACCAACAGACCGTTACAGTGAACATCACAGATGACACACACTGTCAAGGAAGTGAAAAGTAATAGGGAGAGGTTGTGGTCACAGATCTTCACTACTTAATACACTGAAAATGTACAGAAACTTTCTACTACTATCCACAGGTGCATGACGCCTAGGTCTGTCTTGCAAGATAAAAATCCACAATTTCAGGTATAAATTTGTCCTAATGGGTCTTGTTTAAAACATGGGGTTAAGACTAGAAGAGCATACCAACCTGGAAAAGGAGAGAGAACTAACACAGTATAGGATACCAGGCCAAGGCAGACAGCAAAGCACTACCCACAATTCAAGATAAAGTTGCATTTTGGGATAGAATAGTTCATTAAATATCATCTATAAATTTAGTTATGTAAGGGTTAGCTGAGATTGCTCAGACAGGAGTAGATATCCTACAAGTGGTTGCAAAGAGATCAGAAACAAAGCATGTGTGAGGTGTAGACAAGAAAACTCTGCATGTACCTTCTGTGAATAGCAAGGAGGAGAAAAAAAAGTCCAAGTTCCTGCAGGGAGCAGAGCTGGGGTAGCAGGAAGGCCTGGCAGAGGCAAAACAGCTTTTTAGCCTGGCCGATTTTGTATCACAAGTTCTTGTCTGATATGCAAGGGCTTCCAGCATCATTCCTCTACAGCAGCACCAGGGGTTGAACCTGAGCCACATCCTGCAAGAAGCTGCAGGAAGATCTGCATCCATCTCTCCCATGCCACCTGTCACAGGAGCTGAAATTCTGTGAGTGCTGGAGCTTCTTTACTTCTTTCTTTGATTGTCTCCTCTATTCACAGCTCAAGACTGGATGTTTCTGAATTACAGTAAGTTTCTCTGCTGAGAGGGAGCATCACATTTCCCTTCATGCCATAATCAGTTACGACACCAAGACAGATATCTGCACCTTTATGGAGCTGAGCCAGGCACAGGTGAATCTGAGCTATACACAAAAGGAAATGCTCTATGACATCTCCAGTCTGTTAAAACGAATAATGAAGGATAAAGGTTTAAAAACCAATCAAGTGTTAGGAGAGTAAGTCTCCTTTTTCACAGTAGTTCAGACTTTAGCTCACTGGAAGCCACTAAATATTAAATATTCAAATCACATCTGGGAAATGGGTATGTTATATAGACACAGAAAGCTGCCCTAGTCCTTTGGCAGCAGTCCTTTCAGATGAAGGAGCAGGTAACAGCACATGCCACACTTGGAAGTTGTCTTTTAAGACCAGAAGAGCATGCTTACAGTGAGAAGGAAATCAGATATTCTACACAGGTTTACACTATCCCTTGAGTCACATACACTAATTGAGCAGACTCTTTCTGGCACTGGGGCTGTTGTCTTGGTGCCAGCCCCACTCAAGCAGGGTCAGAGCTTTGTTTCCATGCAGTCTGCCTTTCAGAGCCATGACTTCCTGACAGGCAACTTCCTTAACCCAACAGAGCTACTACTGTAATAAAAGAAAATATAGCTCCGTATTCCACTAGTCCCCAGCTACCCCCTTGGGAACTTGCATGTCTTCCACAAGTTACATACATCAGCTGTTTCCATCCAAAATATGGAGATGGCTGTGCTCACTGGGCAGCCTTCAAACACTTTCTTGCTAGCATGACTCATCTGTTACCTAGGAGAGGAGCAGGGGGGATGGATCTATCTGAGACCATTCCGTAGGCAGGCTGCCTACAGCTTCCATCTGCCTTCCAGGAAGGCTCAGCAGTTCCTGACCCTGCCATGGTGGCTGGTCAGGCAGGTGGAGGCAGCCTAGGGGGGCTCACAACTCCACCCAACTCCCACAATGAGTGCCAAGCAAGAGGGTAATGTGGGCCTAAGCATTCTCCTCCAGTTTCCTTCAGCTTTGCAGGGATCCTGCAGTAGCATGCAGCCATGGATGTGTGGCCACGCAGAGAGGAGGTGACCATGTTTAAATTAAGACCCTGAATGCAGCCTCTGTTCCCCTGCAGAGAAAGAAGCCTTGCAGTGAAGAGTCCCTGTGGCCTCAGCAGTGACTGGCTGAGGCCTGTTAATTTATTTTGCCTGCAGGGTGCAAGGTGAGCCTGGGGCAGGGACAGGGAGGTCTGCCTGAGAGAACTGGAGTCCTGCTGTGCAGCCTCTTCTACAGTCTCACATCTGCAGTACATGAGACATGGCAGCTGAAGACATACATGCTCAGCACATGTCAAGACCCAGCATAAGCGAGGGCTGCATGACAGCCCAAGGTTCCCCAGTCTAGAGAAGCACTGACACCTTGGACAGACAGTACAGGGAGATAAAAGGAGTGAGGCACCAGCCCAGCCCTTCCCGCCACGTGGGAGTCCCCAGCCCTCTAGTCCTGTGCTGCTGCCCAGCCTTGATTGCTCCCACATTTCCAGGGGCCAGGCAGCTATCTCCTGCCCAGGTTGTTCCCTTGCTAAAGCCTGCACCAAAGGGGCACAGGTGTCAGGGGTCTCAGGGTTGAAAGTCCAGTGCTTTCAGCTTTCCTGAATGGCACCATACACACAGTGATGGGAAGGCCAACAAAGCGGGACATTGACCAATAGTGTGTGGACCACAGCATCCTCCTGCTGTCCTCACTCCAGACCCTGAGTTCCACATATTTTGCTTTCAGTTTCTCCTGTGCAAGTGGATCAGGTCTGCCATGAAGGCAAACCCTGTCTCCCAGAGCTCCACTAATACTGCAGCTTCCAGTACTAATCCAGGATTTAGATCCTAATGTGTGCAGCACAAAGAGCTCTGTGGGAGCTCCTGAGCTCCCGCCCCATGATACTTGCAATGGGATCAGCAGCTTTTCTGCCAGCTGACAAGAACGAAGGAAGGACACCAGCATCCCAGCTGGGTTAGGGGAGCTGTGGTGAGGACAGTATACTCAAGAGGCATCTTGTTTCCACGCTGTCCTTTGGCAGGTGGAAAGGATGTGCTTGCAACCCCAGGGACCCATCTCTTCACCATCAGCTGCAGAGAGGGAGTAGGGAGGATTACACATACCAGGATGGCAGCAAATTCCCTCTCCCCTTGGTGACAAAGATTCTCTCCCCTCCCCTCTACCTGGTTCAGAGTAGAGGCAGCAGGCCTAGCGCAGATGCACAGAGAAAGGCAGGGGACAGCAGAGGCAGCAGTGAGATCATGCAGGGTGCAAACATAAGCAGAAGTCATGCACGGAGCCACTGATCCCTTGCACCTTTCTCTCCCCATCCCTCACTCCCCAGGGAGGGGATCCAGATGGAAGGCACCACCAGAAACCACCCAGCACTGAGCCTGTCTAAAGGGCCGATACTGGTGGGGTAGGGGATGCCACACTCCAAACAGTGGCTCGTGAGGAGGGCCTTCTCTGAGATAGGCAAGGGAGCAAGATGCACTTTGACTCATCGCAGAGGCCTAACCAAATTCATCCCTGATACAAAACATCACCAGACACGTTACTGCTATCCCTGGGCCATCATTCCTACCTGCCTGAGAGCCAACAATCTCCCCAAGGCTGCTAATCAAGACAGAAGCAAGGGGCTGGCACAAGGCAAGGGACATGCAGACCAGCACTTAACAGAGGGTACAAGGATGGGCTTGCTGCTATCAGGCAGCAGCAAAATGAGCCTACCTGAATCTTCACAGCGATAAGCACAGAGCTCAGCTCTTTGTCCAGCTCTTTCAGCACCGTGAGTTTCTTCAGGCGCAGACTGCAGAGCCTGTAAGACAGAGAGAATTGGACACATTCAGGCACCACCATCCCCGGGGCCCTGCCACATGGTACCCAGTGCTCGGAATGCAGCTTGGATGCTTGGCCCAGCTTGGATGCAGGCAGAAGCTTGGCTGAGGAACATTGGTGTTCACGTGCCACTGAGACAGCCCATTGGGGAAAAAAGGAAAGAAGGAAAATTAACAAAACTAAAGCAGGCTTAAGGGATTAGCATGCGACAGGAAGTCCAACAGCAGGCCATGTGGTAGAGATCCCTTCCCAAGCAGGACTGTTGCCAGCTCTCTGCTTAAATCTACCTTGACCACAGTGCTGTTTATTTATAAACCAAAGCACTGAAATCCGCTCTTATCCTGGACTTAGTTAACGCAAATGTTCCCATGCAGACATCAGAACTCAGCTCTTCTCTTACATAGTACCACACAGAGCTGGCTTGAGAACCTGTGAGCCAGCAGCCCTGTAGGAAGCCTCATAGAGAAGAACCACTCTGGCAACTTCAAATCCTGGGGACTCAGCATGGAAAGTGGCACTTCCAGGAAAAACCCACAAAGAAGCCTGAGTGAGAAGAGCTATTTTTGCTGCTTGAAGGATTAGTCAGTCAGTGCCTGTGAGACAGCCAACCACCCTGACCTCCTGCCTAGGATCCTGCAGCAGGACTCCCATGAAGACTATTTGTGAGGAACTATGTGTCAGGGAGCACAGGCCAGACACATTTTACAACAGCCGTGCTGGCACTCTCATGTTTTGCAAGCTAGCCTCTGTGCTCCACACTATGTGTCTGCATTGCTGCAGCCAGTGGCATCCAGGACTTCTGTGAATAACAGTGTGCGGTACCTGAGATTTAGGCCACCCATCCTGGGCTACTACCAAATACATTTCTGTCTGACACATTGCACGCTCCGAGGGCCAAATCTATTGGCCCCTGCTTTAAGAAGGAAAACAAACCAAAACTATTCTTGCTCTACTAGCATATAGCAACAGCCCCAGAGGTGGAATGATACTGGAAACGGAAGGACAGCCAGCCATAATGCAGGGCAGGTTTAGGACTTAGCAAGCACTCACATCCTACCACATCCCTGCCCTTCCTGCTAAAGTTATTTTAGCTTGTGCAGAAGGCTTGCTGGAGTGTGACTGCAATCAGACTGTTCTGTCTTTTGTGTTTGGATACCAGGGTATGGTGGAGACCAGAAGTCAGGAAGCTCCGCTCAACCCTTTGCCAGATGGCCTGGAGTCCTCCAGGCAAAGCCCTAAGCCCTCATACCCTGTTCACCCCAGCACTGCAATCAGTGCTCCCATCTCTGTCCACCCTCCCCCTCTCAGCCTCTGCTTATAGGAAGGGAGAAATCATATAATCTAGGGTAGGCTTCTTGCTCCCCAGAAATACTCAGGCAAGGTTTAGGAGTGAGCTGCAGGGAGCACAGCCAAAGACAAGGAGGCCATCTCTACAGCAGGGAGGGCAGGAATGAGCGCTAGCCAGAAAGATGGGATACAGCAACTACACCAGGTCTACTAAGGAAAAACCCGCAAAGAGCTTAGCTAACACCATCACCAGCCAGTGCTAACTTTGACTGTCCCTAGGCCCTAGACAAGCCACAGAGAAGAATGAGGCTTGCATGTGTAAGATGAGGACAGAACATCTCAAATTTTCCATACAGCACTGATGCGCTGATCTCGTCATGATAATTACCTGCATGGAAAAGCTATCCCCAGAAGATTAAAACTCCCATAATGATATCCAATCTTAATTTGGGGATATTGAAAGATTATAATTCTACCTGGAAGTTGGTCTCACTGTAAAAACACAATCCTTACCCAAACTAAGAGAAGAGTATGTGCATACTGCCCATGTGGGCAGATCTTTCATTTCTGATAAGGCACTTTAAAGCTTTCTTCTCCTCTTTCTACCACTCTTCAGTTTTCAATATCTCTTTCACACAGTGGGAGATCCTGTATGCTGCTCTTGGTCCTTCCCATACCACATGCAGGAAGGTGGTTATCCCCTTACACCCTCTGCTCTTAGCCCCCTGCAGCACTCGAAAATCTCACTAACTCAGGCACAGCTTGCACCCTGCAACTCCAACCCCTTCTCAGAAGGATGCTTTCTAAAAGATCATTACCCTTCCCACAAAGTTTAGCACATTTTCCTGTATTTATCTGCAGTACAACAGCACAATTGTTAAAAGGGTGCTTCCTAGTAACTTGGCTGTTGCTGATGACCCTCTTTTGATCTGTTACTTGATCAATCCCCACATTACCCAGATTTGTGTCACTCCTCAGTGTTTACTGCCAGTACCAGACAGCAGTGGGTCTGACACCAATCCCTGCACATCTTTGTAGGACTTAATCGACCCACGGTGATCAGAATGGTAGGGCTTTCTGAACATTTCAGCCAAATCCCACAGCAACTACCCCACAGTCTTGCCCAGAACTGATCACTGTGATTTCCCCCAGGTCACTCAATTTTTTGGTAGATAAGTTATCAGTCTGATTGTACTTGCTCATATAATTAAACAGAGTAAGTAGCAACAGTTCCTGAGTTGTAGAACTACTGCAAGGACTTCCTCTATACTGAGTTGTGGTGAAAGTGATCATGTGTCACTCTGACAGCAACAAGGAAAATGAGCTCCAACAGGACAGCCTCCAGGAACTCCAGTACTCCTGCACTGCATCACCAGTCATTTTCTGGTGAGAGGCATTCACCATTTCCTGATATTAACTTCAGAAATGCTGCCTTCTTTCCATCATTAACTGGAATGGTCAATCAGCCAAAAATCCCCTTTCCCGATTGTGGCTTTTTAAATGTGCAACAAAATAAAGCACTTCCTACTTTTCACTCCTTCCACTCCATCATCTCCTTATTCAACCTGGTACAAAGCAGAGGCACACAGCCCGGTACCGCTGCTGGCTGGGGAGGCAATAAAGAGGCGTACGTGTGCAAATACACACACGCACACACCCATCACTGCCACCGCCCCAGCTAAGATGATGGGAACGAAAAGGAGCATGTGCACAAACACGTGCATTCTGGCAGCACCGGCCCCAGCTAAGGAGCAGTATGTGCACCCCAACACACACGAACAGAGACACACTCTCTCACTGCAAGCAATTACATCAAAGTAAGACTGAGGGAGAGAAGTGGGGAGGAGTGAGAGAAAGGAGAGAAAACCCAGGAACTCACTGAATTAACTGTGCATTAAAGCCTCAAAGGTGGAATTTTCAAGAGTATGCAATTCTCTAGAGTATGTTCTTAGACACTGAAGTCATACTTTTTTTTTTCCTGTTCCAGGTTGCAGCTTCCCAGCTGTTTCCTTCCTCTACTTGAATGACAAATTTGGAGTTTTTGCTCTGAACTCTGACAAAACACTCATAATGCTGTCACAAACCTGCCCCGTGAGTTCATCTTGAAAAGCAAAGCTCCTGTAACGCATGCATTGTGTGAAATTTCCTGGCTCCAGCTGTTGTTTCCAAACTCATCCAACCTCCGGTTCCAACAGATGACTGCTGCTCACACATGACACACACAGTGGTTGGTTTTACTGTTGCATTTCAAGGCCAGTGTTTCGGTGAATGGCACACATCAGTAAAGCACCCGATGCCAGGGGAATACAAACCAAAAGTACAGTTCTAAAGCTGGTAGAGAGGGAATGAAAACACGATGAAAATACACCTGTGCACAGTACAGGAGCACTCCTCCGCAGTCGCTGTGCAGCACCTCTTTCCTGCAAAGCTTCCCACTAGAGGGCAGGAGGCAGCTGGCCAGGACCAGACACCCCGGGCGATGGGGATGCCCTCCCTCCCTGCAGCTCCAGCTCCAGCCTGGACAGTCTCATAGACCAGTTTGTAAAAGCAGCTTTACCGGCAGCTCTGATCAGAGGGGTATCCAGCCCTAAAGCTCAGCTCTGATAATGACCAAAGTAGGTGCCAAGGGAAGAGCACACAAATGGGGTGTGAGCAGTGAGATACTGTCTGGAATGTGCACTCAGCCACAACTTTCTCAAGTCAAGCTACCCCCTGAGCTGTGGTAAGTACGCACAAGACACCAGTGATGCACACAGAGGGGAGGAGAGACCTACTCCACTTTCAGAACACAAGTCCCTGTTGCCAGCAAACAGGAGTGATGAACTGGGACAGCAGCAGATTCTTCGTCAGGCTCTGCAGCTGAGGCATCAGGATGGGTAGGTGGGCCAACTACATGCTTTAAGATGAACTGGGATGAAAGCCTGCTTTGAGAGCCTCCCCAAAGGAAAGTGTGACAGACCACTCAAGGCTTGCTGATATACTCTTGCCCCTTTGCCCTCCAGCAACTGCAACTGCTGTAGCCTGGGAAAGGCAAGTAAAGCAAGCTGCAGTGAAGTGGTGCAACACAGTAGGATGCAGAGACCAAAGGCCATGACAGCATCCTCCTGGTGTCCCCAAGGATCTTGTCCCCTCTGTCAGCTCACTTCCTTCTAAGTGCCTTTAGACAGACCAAATCCAAGGCCAAAGCTCAGACATTCTGGAGGACCAGCTGACACTTCGTCCTTTTGTCTCTGAGAGTTGTAACACCAAAAGACTGTAAAGCCTATGCTGAGAAGGGGTTCCTTCCCCTCACAGCAGCAAGTCAGACACACTATGCAGATGAAGAACAGAAGGCAAAGGCATGCTTGGAGCAGCAAAGAATGACAGTGTTGGCAGGGTATACACTACTGAGAGCAAGACAGCATCCTCAGTCAGGACAAATGAGAGGCAAAGGGAAGAAAAGTGTGTCCTGTTTTCTACATATCCTGTAGATATGTCCACCTTTCCTTGTCTTCATGGTTGGCTTCTTGCAGCTGCCCAGAGTCATCCTCACAGCATTGTGTCCCAGTTAGCACATGCCTCCTGGGATGGCCGTTAAAGACAGACTGCAGCCTCTTTTCAAAGAGTGCAGCACATTAAATGGGACCTTGGCACCACTGTATTGAATTAGAGTACCTCATTTTTTCTGTCCTTACAGGAGAGAAAGCCCACCCCAACAGCCCTTGCTGTTCTCATCTGACTAGGCAGTCCATTCTTAACTGCATTAAACATCACCATCTCACTGTGTGTATACATTTTATCAGGCATGCCCTGGTCCAATCATCCCTTGGAAGAGTGCCTAACTCTTTAATCTCTGGGCAGATGATCTCAGAACAGCTCTGGTTTGCTTAGTGACTGGCCTGTCAGTTTGCTGCACCCAGCCGCTCTATTAAACACACTCGGAAGCAGATTTCCCACTGCAGGGACCATACACAGCTCCATGCAGGAGCTCTGACTGCCACCCAGAGGCCTCCTGGGAACAGCCTGCTCTCCCATCTACAAGCTCTCAGAAATCCTCTGTGTTCAGATACGTATTTCATAGTATTGCAATACCACTGAGACGGCACAGCCACTCACAACAGACGCACAGGAAAGAGCAAGTCATGCCCCAAAGAGATACAACAGTTAGGACAAGGCACAGCAGATACACCAAACTGGGTTAAATGCACCTACAGGATAAGGAGGCTCAGAGAAGGGATGAGAACACCGACAGACCATGTGCATGTCTCAGCCAGCGGCAGTAGCTATTAGTGATCACCAGGAACAGCTATCAGAGCTGCTTGCTACCTGTGTGAAAGCAGACAGGTGGAAAAGAGGATCAAACACAGCCAGGTCATGGATTCACTGATTTTGTCTGAAAGACCTAAGATTCACTCAGCATTACAGAAGAGATCTGGTGGATTTATCTAGCAAAGTATAAAATCTTTCTAAACACCTAATATGATGTGCAAAATCATTCTCTTCCCCAGGCTTTCAAAATTTGGATCTGATAGCTGTAGCCAAACTGTAACCAAAACTGTTCTTGGAACAGTAACTATGTTTCCTTCACAGGGTGTTAATAGGTTATGTTTTTGAAAAATCCTTTTTAAAAAAGATCAGCCAAGATGCACTCTGGAGTGTGCATCAGCCTTAAATAGTGAGTCACGTAAGGAGAGGCAGATAGACCAGCAGCAGTGCTGGACCCAGTGTACTTTTGTTCTAGGACTTTTCTTTCCAAACAGCTACATCTACTACTGGCTTTCAGCTGCTTTTGTGCTGCCAAAATGTTAACATGCAAGCAGCACACAAAGAAGATCTGAACTACTCCTAGTGCTGCATTTCAAATGAAAGAATGGCTATTCAGGACAAGAGTTAACACCTGCTTGTTTGCTGCCCATGATGTAGTGGGGAAGGATGGGCTGTTCCAAGCAGGAGGACAATGAAGCAGAGGCATGAGAATGCATAGCAGAGGTCATAGCATCACAAATCAGGACAGAGCAGGCCTGGCTGCAATGGAAAAACAGCTCCCACACAAATGCTTGGCCAAGGCCATACACCAAATTCCCTGTTCTCCAGCGTACCCACTAAGCACAGACAGCAGTGATATTCAACTCAGCAAAGCTGCCCAAGATTCCCACTGATCAGGCCTGCAGGCAACTGCTTCAGAGCATGCGTGTTTTCCTTCTTGATGCTGCTGAGCCGTCCTCTGACATTTGGACATGCTTCGTTATATAGGCAAGTATTTGCCAGCATCTCTCCAAGCAAATTGCTTTTAAACAAGTCATTGCTTTCTCAAGCCAATGTAAATGCAATAGAGAAGGCAAATCAAAGATAAGCCTATACGATGAAATGCTCCCTTCCTATTGCCTGTCAGATTCTCTAAGCACAGCTGTCCTTTGCAGGCTCCATAGCTACTGACAGCTACAACGTTTTGGACACAGCAATACAGGCAGCCTTGAAAAGAAGTCAACCACTCTGGCCTTCTAGCTGTTTGTGCTGTGGACTTGGGTCTAGGAAACAAGCGCTTGCTGCAATGCTCATTTCCAGGATGGCTCAGTGTGAGACACTGTACACCATGGCCCATGTATGCAGCCAGCACAGAACCTGGGCAACAGGAAACAGGCCCTACAGCCCGTCAGCATTGGCAAGGCTGTTCCTGCTCCTTCGTCCTACTGAGTCTCCTCTCTACAGACAGGATTCAATACAGACATCTACCCAGCAGAACATATGAACTAGCAGGAACTGAACCTACCAGTATGGAGCTTTACCACTGTTCACTGAGGCCAGCCACAGCATTCTGCACTGGCACAACTACTAGCCAGGCTGCTACTGTTTTATCACAGGTTCACACCTGCCTGTAAAGCTGCACTAAATGCCTCCCTTACACTGTATAGCTCTGCTCCGCAGGCCTCCAGCCTGCCCCAGTAAGCAGTGGAACTCTGCTAAGGCAAAGCACAAGGAACATGTGCCACTGACAAGGCAGCTCTCCGCTCTGATAGCGCTGCAGCTTCAAAGTTTGAACTGACACATTTTGATGCTCATGAGGTTCCCCTAAACCCTCTTTAAACCCAGTGACGTGGTTTTTATACTTCTCTTCTGCTCTTCCATAAATACTAAATGAAGTTGCCCAACAGGTTCAAAAGCTAAGAGGAAAGACTGAAACACTCTCGGGAACTGCATGTTTTCCAGCAAAATTATTTTCCTGCTAACATTTAATTTTGATTAAAGTGAAATGGAAACCTGGCACCTCATAAAGTCATTTTATAGTCTGGTCATACTGCTTTATGCTAGAAGTCAGCAACAGAAAAATGCCCTACCAAAGCATCATGGTCTAGTTTTACCATCTCCAGGATCTGCACAGGCTGGAATGCTGCTATTCTAACAAGGCTGCTGTGCTGTTTTCCCAGATGTATTCAGCCTCTTTTCACAGCTTTCCCCACTATTTTTGCTTTGAATGTTTTCCTTTTAGTCAGTTTGTAATTTGGTACCCACCTGTACCTTCATACTGCAGTGCAGCTGAAAGCAGTGCTTTTCACCCACCACCGCAGTCCTCTGGGTCACTGGAGACTATTTCCCAGGCAAAACCAAACGGTACCCAGGATGACTAAAAGTGAGCTTAAATTTTCTGCAGTGTTCCTTGCCTATGAAGTAGAAGAACTACAAATGGATAGTTGTTAAAATCACGTGAGAACCATCACTCTGTGCATTCAGTGTCAAAAGCCAGATCAGAGGGTGGAATGGAAATCCCGAGATCTGCCTAGAAAGACCCTGTTGGCTGCTCCAAGCAGCCACTGGCACAGGCATGCCAGAACTATCCCACACACACCATAACAAGGAGCTGAATCTTACCTGGTGCTACAGAGAAGCTTTCCTTTTAGCATAGAGATCCCTGCAAACACTATAATGTGCCCTATTTGTTCTCATCAGTCCCTGCTGTCAGATAAATTAATCTTGTCACACCACTGCAATCCAAAGCTGCTGGGCTGTTTTCACTCAAACATGCATGTTTTTCTGAGGCAGAGATGCCACACAACCCATACAGCTGGAGTGGAAGTGAGAAGGCTGTACACGTTGCTATGGCTCACGCTAGATCACTATCTGAGGGGTACCACAGTATTTGTCAGAAAACCCCAGGAACAGAAGAGTGCTTTATGCTCAGGTCCATCCCTGTAACATCAGGATCTGTGAGAGCAGGCCAGCTCTTTCCATCAAGAAGCACAAACCAAAAGTAGAGGAGCTATGTCCAGGTAGAAGCCTGAGCTCCAACAGGTCAGAGCAAAGGCGAGTTTCCCCTCGAGGACCGTTCCAGACAAAGCATGCTGGCAGCTGTTGCCTGCAGTCATTCATGCTCACCAACACCACAAGATTTCCCAGCAGGATGCCCAACAGGCACAGCCTCTGCTCCCAGAGGTGCCACATCTTGGATTCATCAGTGCCAGACAGTTATAGGCTACAGGGCCCTAGGGGCTCCAGCAAACAGCACAGATTACAGCTGATGACGATTCATGCACCTGGAGCTGCTCACTTCCACACACAGTCCCAAAGGAACATTCTTTCCAAGGGTTACTGTGCCCATCCAGCATCTCAGCAAGCTGCAGGCACACACAGGAGCTATCATAACAGGCATTTTGTCTAACAAAAGGGTCCATAAATATCTTGCTCTGTCTTCTCACCACTTCCTGTGTTAGACACACAGGGCACATGCAGCCACCCAGACACCCTGGCTAAGAAAATTTGCATTTATAACATACACAAAAAAATTCAACACCCTACCAACCACTTACTCTCTTTAAACCACATTTTTGTAGTGCTCACCAGAGAGCCTATTGGAAGACTCAGGAAATGGAGGGACAGGTGGTTTATCCTACAATCCTTCCCACCAACCTGTGGGAATCTGTGGCTGAAATGAAGGATTTCCTGCATGACAGATGCACAACAAAGCCACATGGTGCAACAAGAAGTGCTTCTTTGTGGTTGTTATCTGGGCCAAGTCGAACCTTTATGTTCAGATGTAGTGTTCTTGGCTTTTTACTAAGTGCTCTGTTAATGTCTTTGAAATTATTTGTTCCTGGGTCTTCTACATGGCCTGCTAGAAAAACATATGCCAGTGTACATACCTTGGGACTGGACCACAGGCAGCTCTGTACCAGCCAACTGAAGCAGAAGAGAGAAAAGCCTGGCTTTTTTTGGTTCACTGATCAAACTAAAAAAAGCCTATAAAAGAAATAAAAGCTAGTTCAAGACCAGAATAATACTGAAAAGTTTTGTAAACAGCCATGAGGGAACCCTGCTGAATCTGATGCTACCTAACATAGACCAAGTGGATAAGAAGTGCAAGCAATGAGACTGTGACTGAAATTCCAGACAGTTATCATTTTAACAAGAAGCACAGAAGTAAAGGCACAACATCATCAGGGGAGCAAACTTAACTAAAATCCCAGGATCTGGACATACCAATAAGGTACCACTCAAAGGAAAAACCTAGGTCAGAAACATGTGGCAGCTCCTTAACAGAAGCACTATAAAGGCATCAGACAATCCACTCTAATGCTTGAAGGGAGGGGCTATCAGAGCAACCTGGCTAGATCACACTACCTTTGGTTCCCAGGGTCAAGAAGCAAGCACCTAAAAGATGAAACCAAGTCAAATTACCAAGGGCATGAACAGCCACATGCAGAAACAAGAACAAAATACAAGCCCAGAGAATCCAAAGCCCCCAAAGCATTCATCAGCTTCTTATTAGTGTGTTATATTCACTGGTGCTCAGCTTGCAGCTATAAATACGCTGCCAGTTCAAAGGAGAGGTGAATCCCTTCCTCAGGGTAATCACATATGGAAAAGAGGCAAAGGAAGCTGTTCACTCAAGAAGGCTGAAGAGCACTGCTACCTGGGTACAAAAGCACAGCGTCAGTGCGATTCCTTGACGCAGTCATCCTACTCTCCCCTGCTGTAAGATATAAATGATCAATCAGAGATTCTGTGTCAGAGCATCACCACTGCTCCTTTATTGTAAGTGGCAGTTTGGTCCTGTCCAGAAGTAAATACCACTGAGGTCCTCTGATGTCACCTACACCTAAAGATACTTGTTTAAAAGGAATAACCAGTTATGATGAGCAATTCCACACAGAACGTGGGTCTTTAGAAACCTGAATTGTAACCAGCCCTGCTTTGTACAAGGGGGAAAGACAGCCTAGGAACTGAACTAGAAACAGGGAGAATTAAAATAGATTTGTACCCTGAAAGGAGGGGTCTGGAGGTCTCCCTTTCAAGGCATCAGTTATTGATAGAGGAGGCTGTTGCTTTAGAAAGGCTAAAGTGCATCACCACTCAGAGAGGAAATCACTGCAGTGCTTTTAAGTGGAAGGGCAGAGACACTTCCTGGGGTCCACAACCAACTACTGCATTATTTTCTAGAACTTCTTTGTCAACATGCACCTGAGGCTGAACTGTGTGATTTCAAACTGCCACAGTAGGTTCAGCTGCACCCACTGCATGCTGTCTAAAACTGGTTTCTACCTGATGATGCCAAGCCTGCAATAGTTCAGGTTTTTTAACATGCATTGCACTGACAAATTTAAATACAGCTTTACAATAATCCCTGCTTAAAATTAGCATGTAATTAGAGAAGCATGTACAGGTCAGTTAAAACTGGACCCCTCATCAAGAATATACACAACTCTGCCATTCTTCACATTGCAACATCCAAAGCAGCACAGAGCCAAGACGTGTCTTAGCTGTGAGACAAAATTTACCAGCTTAGAAGCAACTAACTCTCCAGCACTGCCACAAGGCACAAGTTGATCTGATTGTACCTCAGCCAAAAGTGAATACTCTGCATGTAGAAATCAGCCTTGTTTCAGCATAGGGTTTTTGTGTGCTTTTTCTGAAACTTAATTTGTTTCATCTGCACACAATCCTACCTAATTATTCACACAGATCACTTCATATAACTCATATTCAGTGTCAAAGGGGCTTCTAGGCAGCATCCATGCATGGTCTATGTCCTCAGAAGAGACACAGATGTCAGTAAGGACAGGATGGGAACAGACAAACAGCACAATCAAAAAAAGGAAGAAAGTTCACAAGAAGAGGCAAGAGCATCTAGCAAGAGCATGACCACTGTAGGCAAAACCTGCCACTTCTGGGTAAGCCAAGAAGGCACAGAAGTCGGATAGCAAGTCCTGTGAGCACAGTAGCACCTGTCCTTGAAAAAACACATTCCCAGGACCTGCAGTTCACAGGGAACAGTCCTCCAGACCAGGGTTTTACAACTGGACCTCACTAATAAAGTACCCAGTCCTGCCCAGACCCCAGGCCACATCTGTCAGTCATGGATGGACAGTTAACACTTTTCAGGTGCGTGTGCTTTCTGGAGACCACACAATAGTGGCTATTCATCCAGGCTGCAAACCTCTACCCTTCAGTAATCCTGGGTCTCACCTCAGATTTCATTACACTTAAGCCTCAGTGCAACAAGAACATTTACAAAAATCAGTTCTATTTAATCTCTTCTGTAACAGCTTTCCTTCAAAGCAGATGTGCAGATAAAGGCCAAGCCAGAACTCTTACAGCAGACCCCAAATTTGAGATATTCTATTCCAATCTTTTAGAAAAGTGCAATACACCTTAAAAGTACATTGAAATTTTAACAATCATCCTACTATGCAACTAATAAAACCTATTTTCGATGACCTTTTAATTTTTACTATTATTCTTTCAGTAAAAATGCTTCATAGCTTTAAGGAACCCAAAGTGAGCACAGGGAATTCAGCAGACTGACATCTGGAACCAGAGTTAGCAGAGTGCTAGGCTCAGCCTTGACAGACGTTTCCTGCCCTGTGAGAATACCCCTGCAAATAGAAACAAAATACTTTTATTCACTGGCAAGTAGTGGAGTTGAGAAACTCAGCTGGAAGCTTGAAAAAACAGAAAGCTGATTTTCCTCTTTGAATCTCCAAGTAAAAGGGGCAAATGTATACAATAAGACCTGTCAGCTCCAGACTCTGGGAAGGCATTGAACAGAATCCACTGGTTTCTGACTACTCAGGAATAATAATCCTCCATCCAAATGACTGGGCTTTCTACAAAACATCTTTAGATGAATGTCCAAGACACCTAAAGTAGTTTTAATGAGCTAATTTTAAGGGACTGACTTTGAAGATTTTAACTGAGGTTTCACTTCCATACAAAAGATGATTTATTATTTGTGAATTTTCAATCTAGCAAACACAAAGTGAGTCACACTCTCCCTTTTAAAAAAGGAAGGTAGAAATGAATACACAGAGTAACTCTCTTAATTTTTATAGGGCACCAGGAGGAAGGACCACAGGGAGTTTGCGTGTGCTTGGGTACACTTTACCTTGGCAATCATCCTGAGCCCATGCTGCTGTCAACAACTATGCTTTAGGTAAGTGGTAAAGGACTTTGCAGAGACAGATTACTGACCTCAGTCTGCTTCTGTGAGAAGGTTCATAAAGCCTTTTCCATATAGCCAAGATGCTTCAATGTAAGAAAGCATAAGCAAGGCTGCGGCCGAGCCCTGGGGAGTCTGCTGGCAGCAGCATTACTATTAGCATTTGGTACTCAAGTTCTGACCCATTTTGAAGAAAGGAAACTTATGTTGTCTGACAGCCTTGCATGCTTCTAGTTTCACCACCAAAAGGGACAATAGATCCAACTATTGTCCAAGCCTCTGAGGACTCCTGTTAGCAGGATACACATCTTGAACTCTGTCACATAGGCTTGAAGTCCCATTGCATTTGCACTGGCAGAAGTCACAGATGAGTGCAAGTTGCCAAAAGTAATAAACATCAAGATGCACTGATCTTGTTATGCCTAAACCAGATTATCTTTGTTGGCCTAATATTTTTAGGGTAAGTCCTAGTGAGTTTTCTGAAGGAAGCCTCCCTCCCCAGGACATGTCTTTAAGATATGAAAGTTACAGAAGGCAAGGACAGGGACTGGGAGAATGAAGATCCACCCACTGAACGAGAAGACCGGGTTTGAGACTATCTAATGGACCTGCAGGTGTACAAGGCACTGGGGC